>JARJLG010000049.1:0-496681 GCA_029448575.1 Mycena maculata | reverse complement strand
GATCAAACCAGTTGAGAGCTACTGCCGGTACTGGGAGGCACTGCAAGATTCGGAACCGGTGACATGGTGTGGATCGTGTGGATCTGCTGTGCACTGGTGTTCCTCCTTCACCTGGGCGGCCAAACCAAGCACTTGAATTTTTTTAATCCGTCCAACGTCCACTATATCACATATCCACGTCTCCACCTTCTGACTGTGTGCGTTCTTCTTCTTGCGAAGGTATGCAGTAACTTGCTTGGTGCTGGTGATACGGCTCGTAACTGCGTGCCGGTGTAATCGTGCATTTTTGCACTTCTAGTCGCCAACTAGAGCCTCTATCCGGTGATATACAAGTAGAGTCAGAGTAAGCTCCGAGCTGCTGGCTAGGTGTTCCTGACGCGAGAGGACTATTGTCTTCTAGATACAATACGATTTGATCCTTATACCATTGGGGGTTAGCGTGCGGTGTCTGGGACTCAGTGGGCTTCCTAGTATTGAATTGACTTCGCAAAGGGTCAGTTGTACTAAAAACTAGACACTGTATCGAGGAGGTAAAACACCTAAACTTGAGAGACATGCATGAAGTCCACAGATTGGGCATGGAAAGTCATATATATACCCTAGACCCTGGACGGGGTCTAGTCGCAACAACTATAACTTGGTTCGCAAACAGTAGTCCGAGTGAGAATCATGAAACTGAGAAAGCCGAGACATCGGGGATCGTCGGGAAATGATCGCGACGAGTGTCAATCATGGAAGGACGCATCGCGACGGCAATCACACATAACGAGATAGTCATCAGAATCGATGACAGGCACTTGGACCGAAGGAATGAGCGAGACATGTTGATACGGCCAGATGGCAGTGGCACGTCGACAAATAGAGAACTAGAAATATGCAGCGACCTATGAGGTCGCGTGGCAAGCAGTTGGGGCACGTGTCCGGCTAGCATACGTGCTAGGACCGGCAGGCCTCAGGAACAAACCAATATACCTAGTATGGGTTCGAGCTGGTCAAATCTAGATGACTAGTCTCGGCCTCGAACTACGAATACCAGCAGCATACCTCCGCAGTTCCGTGTACATCAAATCTCTCTTATATCTTGACTCATTTCTCATTACTATCTACAATTCCTGTATCGTATATAAAGCCTAGCAGAACCCGTGATTCAGTACTGCATCTCCCACCAAGGTAACGGTGTTGGTGCTGGTCTGAGCCTAGCGCGGACATACGTTTATATAACTATCTTTGTTGTTATCGTTCAATATAAAGTGGTCTTGTTGGCATATATAAGCTTTAAAGGACTTAAGCCGTGTTCATGGAGAGTCGCGACACTAGTATGAAGGGCACCTGTTTGGTTGTTACCTCAGGTCTGCTGTTGGCACTGTTCCAGTGAATTCAGTCGCAGTACCCGGTCGTTGGCATCCATTCCAGTGAGTTCGGTCATGATCCAAAGTCTAGATCCAGTGCGGTCTCCATCAGAGTACGGCAGGAAATCCTATCTAAGTCTAGAGAGACTTATAGGTCTTCGAGATATCTTTTTGAGGTGTCTAGAAGTATAATATATATAAAACCCATATCGCTTCAGTCGAAGTAGATAATCCCTTGTCAATCTTTGACTATTTTGTGCTCATATTAGTCCTAATAAGACTTCTATCGAGTTGGCATTTTCGAGACATGAACCTGAGAAGTTCAATCTTACCTGTAAACTGCAGGATGACCCAAACTCAATTGTGTGTGTGTGTGTGTGTGTTGGTTGTAGTGTTTTTAGTTGGTTAGTTGCCGTTTAGCAGCTTTCTGATTATCTTCGCGAACATCAGTGTACCCATAGCCACTGTTTCACCAGGCTTGTATTCCACTTCATCATCAGAGTTGCACTCTTCTGGGCCAAGCCGACTGTATCCGTGCACAGTGCACACTACCTGGAAGGTCTTGATGGCGATGTGTTCATGTGCAATGCTGTACATGGCATCGGGACTCCCGAGAACATCAGGATTCCAATTGATGATTCCCAACACGATGACGGCAGAGTAAATGGTGTCGAGATCTTCATTGCTCATCACAACAATGTTCCTTGTTATGATGCTGCGGCTGTGGATGGTTTGTGGGTCATTTCAGAAGAGGTGAATCCGCTTCTTGGCGTCTTTGTGTTTATATTTAAGGGTGGAGAGGAATTCAATTCCTCTGCTGTGCCAAAGTTCTGTTCGAAGTGGTCCATGGCTGCCTCATTGGGTGAAGATGGAAGGGAGTTGGCGTTATACAGGCCCCAAAGGAGCCTTATATGCTGAACCATGGTACTCTAATGACGATAACAATATCATCAATGTCGAACGAAGGAGACAATGAAAGCTGCCACACCTGGAGGGATTTATCTCCATCCTCTACATCACCTCTCTTCAGGTGAATTTGTCTCCCCGTTGTTTCTTTTTGCTGGGGCAGGGGCTCCTTTCGCCCGCTTTTTCTTTGTCGGTGGTGGTGCGGGAGAGTCCTGGTCACGGGTCCTTTTACCCCAAGAAGTGCTGGAACTCACATTAAGAGTAGATGTTGACATGATTTTGTTCAATGGGAGTGGTGGAGGTGAAAGCTGTGATGGGGAAGTTGAGAGCACAAAGATGAGTGTAATTTGATTGGCACCTCGTGTAGCTGTCAAATCAGGTGATCGTGTTCGCGGCTCGTGTGCCCTGCCTGTATTCTTTCATTCTAGCTACAAATAATGTGTAACCCAGCTGCGAAATTCTAATATTTAATGCATCCACAGCACTGTCAACTACGACCACCCCTATTCAGCGACCAGCAAACAACAAGAATATCTTTCATAATTCCATACGTTCCCATTAGACGCTTAAGAACCGAAAGATGGGTCAAAATGTGTTCAGGTTCGATCACAACAAAATTGAGTGAGGGGCTGGCATCGACAACTGCAGTTGCAAAATATTTGCAAGTGTCGTATGGGATTTTATTGCGAACAGGTCTGTGTACCTCCACCAGGAGGAAAGTTTTCAGATATCCTTGGAGCAGCATTTGCCATATTTTCTGAATGAATGCTGCGGTGTCCTTGTCCGATTTTGGCAGTTTGAAGTGGATACCACTGTTGCCTCAGTGAGATTTGTGATAACTGTACATGCCCATCAAGCTGAAATTGTGAAGGCTCCAAAGCATGCCTGGGTATATAAGAGTCCCTTCGGCATGTGGCATTTTGAATGCAGATCCCCAGGGTTCTCCGGTGCTGCACAGGTATTTCAGAAGTGAAGCATACTCAGTACAAGTTCCACGGGCCAAAATCTTTGCAACCTCAAGCTTCATTGGAGCCTTCCACCGGAAGGGATCCTTTGGCTGTAGTATGTGGGCCAATTTAGACATCAGCTCAGGAGATAGACCTGCACGCTGAACATTGTCATTTATAATAGTACGAAGCTCATGACACTGGTTGAACATTTCACATTTTTGAGTGAAAAATTTGATAAAAAAATGTCCTTCAATTTATAGCCATTTTTCACCGAAAAAAGAAGTGAAAATTTTAAAACATTTTCACCACTTTTTTTAGGTGCATTTCAGGTCCCTGCATCCATTTCTGGTGTGCTTGGGCCCATGTCATCTGCGGTTGCCTCACGGATTTAAAATCCGACAAGAAAATCAAGCAAAATAGCTGCTTTAATCAGCGCAGTGAATCCAATCCCAGATGGATTTTGGGTCCCAGTGGCATTTTGGGTGCATTTCAATTCCCTGCATCTATTTCTGGTGTGCTTGGGTCCATGTCGTCTGCCATTGCCTCATGGATTTCAAATCCGACCTGAAAATCAAGCAAAATGGCCGTTTTAATCAGTACTTGGCCTGCGGTGAATCCAATCCCAGACGGATTTTGGGTCTCAAAAACACACCAGAAAGGGATGCAGAGACCTGAAATGCACCTAAAATGCCGTTGGGACCCAAAACCCGTCTGGGATTGGATTCACTGCGGGCTGAGTACTGATTAAAGCGGTGATTTTGCTTGATTTTCAGGTCGGATTTTAAATCCATGAGGGAACGGTGGGTGGCATGGACCCAAGCACACCAGAAATGGATGCAGGGACCTGAAATGCACCTAAAATGCCAATATCCGTCTGGGATTAGACTCACCGCAGGCCAAGTACTCATTAAAACAGCAATGAAGAGTGATTTTTCGGATTTTCAATCTGTAAGGGAATAGCTAATGACATAGGCCAAAGTACACCAGAAATGGATGCAGGAGCCGAAGTTCACCTAAAATGCAACTGGGACGCAAAATCTGTCTGGGATGGGACTCACTGCAGGTCAAATACTGATTAAAACAGTTATTTTGCTTGATTTTCTTGTCGGATTTTAACTCCGTGAGGCAACGACAGACGACATGGGCCCAAGCACACCAGAAAATGGATGCAGGGACCCTGAAATGCACCTAAAATGCCGTTGGGACCCAAAATCCATCTGAGATTGGACTCACCATAGGCCAAGTACTCATTAAAACAGCAAGAAAGGGTAATTTTTCGCAATCTAAATTTGTGAGGCAATGACAGACGACACAAGACCCAAAATACAATGTACTACACAGATTTTAAAATTTTCACCAATTTTTTCCCTGAAAAAAACTTGAATTGCTCCAACAGTGAAAGGCAAACAATAGACAAAGGATGGACAAAGGACAAAGGGCAGCACCAGATTTCCAAGCCCCTTTGTCTATTCTTTGTCTGTCTTTTGTCTAGCAAAGAACAATTGATGAGCTGTGATATGGGCTTTTCTCAGCTGCCAACCACCTTTGGACCACATGAGTGAAACACATTTGTTTCACATTTTTCACTTTGATTTCAACTCACAAAAGTGGTGAAAAATGTTTTAAAATTTTTCACTTCTTTTTTGCAGTGAAAAAATGCCAATAAATTGAATGACATTTTTATCAATTTTTTCACTTAAAAATTTGAAATGTTCAACCAGTGATGTTTCGCATTTTTCACTGAGAGTTCCAGTCAAAAAATGTGAAACAAACATCTCAATAATATGACCAACTTTGTTTCACATTTTTCACTTCAATTTCTGGTAGTGTTATATCCATGCAACATCCCCAGCCCTCACATCGACCCTCCGGTACTTCCGGTAGGCTCTGAGGCTCCGGTAATATACCGGAGCCTCCGGACCATCCGGTATCATCGGGTTTTTACGCAATGATGGATTACTGAGCGTTTCCCGTTTATCCCCCTTTCCGTCTTTCCACTTATTGTGCTACAACTTAACATCAGTCCTCCTGACTTGTCTTATTGTTAAGAATCACCCTCCTTCCTTTTATGGAAAACAATTAGTTACTTAGTATAAATACGTCTTTAATATGTCTTGTACCTCAGTTCGATTATTAACGTTGCTTGGCTTGTCTCCTTGCACTGAGTCGTCTACGTCCTCCTCATTCACCTCCAGTACTCCGACTTCCGGAATACCTGCCGGTCAGGATAGTCACTCACGCTTAACCCCCTGTGGTGTTGCGATCCCTCCTTATACCATTCCGGACCATTCTCGGGCCCTCCGGTCTTTCAGAACCTCCGGCCTTCCAGAGCCTCCGGTCCTCAGGCCCCAATCATCCTCGGTCCAACCGGCTCGGTATATAATAGTATAATCAAACTCACTGTCTTGACTGGCAATCATGTCATATTCTTCCTCTGGCACCACTCCTCTTGTTTTCCCATCGCTCGCAGATCTTCCGCTGAGCGATGAGGAGTGTCACGTTACTCATCACACTGCCTCACCTTGTGATGCTTCGGAGTCGATGACATCCTCCGAAGTATTCTCACCCAATCCATGGACTCCGTATTTCGGTCCGGTTAACTCCGGTCCAGGATTTTCTCCGATCTATTCCGGCTTTCCACAACCATTGGCGCGTCCTCCGAGGGTTCCGGTTTCCATTCCGGAAATCTCCGGACCTCTCTCTGGAATCGCTGGAGCCGGACAGATCCATCCTGTTTCAACTGCTGTCTTCTACCCCTATTGCCAACCGATCCATCATTTTCCACTACCGATGGATCCTCCGTCTTACTCCAGTTGGTCGGAGGATGGTTTCCATGGCATCCTTGACAGCAACGGCGAAAATCATTTCCATCACACCAATCTCCTTCCTTCCATCGCGTCCTCTGAGCTCATCGGTATCTCCGGAAGGAGTTCCAGACAGTATGTTGCACTCCTCCGATACAGCTCCTCCACTTCGTACAAATCTCTGGACTCCGGAACTCTTCGACGGTTCTGATCCTTCGAGACTTCATCCTTTCCTCGCCCAGTGCTACATGCATTTCGCGGAGCGTCCCCGCGACTTCCGCACGGACGATGACAAGGATTTATTCATCTTGTCGTTCCTCTGCAGCGAGGCTCCACGCCTGTTCGAATCCTCCGGCGCGCAGCAGGACCTTCCGTGGCAAGGAAATTTTTCCTTGTTCATCATGGAGTTTTTCGACATTTTCGGTCCTCGAGATTTGATCGGAGAAGCTGTGGATCAGCTCCGACGCATCCGGATGAAACACCCCGACCGGATCACCCCTTTCCTTCAGGAATTCGACAAATTCGCTGCTGTTCTCGACTGGAGCGATTCCGCTCTTAGTCATGTTCTCCACGCCTCCCTTCCTCTCCGGATTACCATGGAGATGGACCAATATCCATATCCCAGTTCTCTCGATGGCTTCCGGCAAATTGTGCGCCATATTGATTACTGGTATTGGCAACGGAACGATGAAGAGCAAAGCAGATCTGAAGTTTTTCAACTTCCGGGTGACTCCGAACTCTTCGGAGGAGATTCCGGCAATTCTGGTTTTGGGACATTTTCACCGGCACCTTCCGTTCTCAGTTTCGTGTCCTCCGCACCACCCACACCACCGACTGCGGCTCCGGAACATTCCGGTCAAACTTCCGGAGCCTGTCAATCGAAGTTTCCGGCAGCAGTCACTAAGTTGCTTGGCAAACATGGGAAAATTCTTCCTGCGGAGCGCGAACGTCGGAAGCGCCGGGGTCTTTGCATGCATTGCGGAGGCCCTGGACACAAGGTTGCCGAGTGTAGGAAGCGTCCAATTCACTCCGACGCAGTTCCCTCAGCCAAATCCACCGACCAACAAACGTGCCTGAATGACCAGCAGTCTCGCAAACTCAACCTCCGGTCGTCTGCGTCAACTTCCGGAAGTCTTTCCGAGTTTTATCCTAACCACGCATCCATTCTTTTTTCACACTCACGACAGTCCCGCTCTCATGAGCCGGATCTATGATTTCACTATATCTAACAAATTGGAATTGCCCCGGGAATTAACTTCCGACTGGAGACTTGTCTTCCTATTCGGATTGTGTCTTCGTTTACTTATCTGTGAATTTACCAAGTTTTTCGGATTTCGGAAGCTCCAGATGTTCCTCGGAACCTCCGGATCTCGTTGGCAACTTCCTCCCATTAATCGGCATCAATGTCTGTCATACTCCCCATCTAATTCCTATCCTTCGGTGAAATTCCAAGTCTGGAATTCTGCGTCATCATTTCTGATTCCCCATCAATCTGGTCCTTGGATACCAGCAAACTCCACCGTATCAATCCGTTGATTGACTGGTTGGAAGTTTCCAACTGATCCGCTCCATATCCACATGGTGTTTTAGTGTGCACACGACCGGCAATTATGCCGGATACTGTTTCAGTTCCCAAATATGGGTAGAGCAATGCTGCACCGGAGCTCCGACACTCTCCGCTGCTCACACCGACAATTCTGACACGTTCACCACGAGTCCTTCCGGACTCTCCGGCTTACATGCCACTGTTCCTTCGGAACATCATCAAGACATTTGTCTCTCCCTCCGGAAATTCTGGCTGTCACCAGATTCTGGACGTCCTTCCGGTTAAACTCCGGTTTCGGACATCGTCCCGGATACTCTCCGGACAACTCCTCCCCTCATTCAAGCTGTTCTGACAACATCCGTTGAGCACTCCTCATACCGGTAACTTCGGAGCACTAGTGCTTCCCGTAAACACCGGTCATACCCCGAAGCTACTCGCTTCACGGTCCTCCGGGTGTTCCGGCACTTGCCCTGCTATCGCTCCTGGATCGCTCATTTAAAGAGGCCTCATAACCGCATAACCTCCTTTGCAACTTTATTATTTGACCGGTTCATCCTCGCCCTTTTATGTCATCACCTTGCAACCTCCGATGTTGGGGTTACGCCACATCCGAGACTCTGCGGAATCCGGATCATCTTCTGCCGTCTTGTTCACAAGAAACTCTCCTTCTGCGTTGATTATCCTTCGAATCGTCAAATTAACCATGGGCTCATCATCCACTATCCTCCGGGACACTTCGGAAGACCTCCGGTCATTTCCGATTGCCTCCGGAGACTAGTCGAAAGCCTTCTGAATGCGCTGGCTTCGCCGTCCCTCTACCGAAGCTCAGGCAATCTTCTGGCGACCTAAGGAAAATTTATCGCGACGGTCTTTTGTCTTACGACATCGCGTTCCGGAGATCATCTCTGGTTGCTTCCGCTACTCAATACAGATCACCGAAACAACCATCGCTGCATAGGACAGAATCCCTTCTTTGGCGACAACTCCGATATTTCCGGTTCAAACCTTCAATGACCTCATCTCAGATTTCCCCGATTCAACAGCACACGGATCCTTCCCATCGCTTCTTTTGGATCCGGAGGCTCCGGACTCATAGGTCCTTACCGGAGCCCCTAGACTCCAGACTCGTGATTTCCAAAGTGCTTTCTTCTCCTCGCGGGCAAATCCTCGATGACATACTCTCCGGATTCAACCTTTTGACCCGGGTTCAGAACCTGTGGAGAAACTTGGCTGACAAACACTTTGGGCACTCAGAGCCTTTTTTCATTCAAATTTTCGCCTCTTCCATTCATTCTCTCGGCGAATGGCTCCACCTTTCCACCTCCTTGTAACATCCGAGGTGTTGTTCATCCGGTCATATTCCGAGTCTGTATGCTCGGACCTCTCAGAATCTTCCCTTAAACCTTGCGATTTTGACGGGAAGTTCGTCTAACCGCGAATCAACGCTCCGGTGGGCCTCCGGATTAGCTTCCGGTGTGTCGCTTTTCCGGAGCCCAGCAGTTAAATCCTTGGTTTCGACCCCATGTTCCCTCTGAACTGTTGGAATTCCTCCGAGCTTCCCACCGCTTCCGGTGGTCTCCGGTCTTGACCGGAACGACTCGGGGGGTGTGAATATTGTCGGTAGATGATGGGACATCTACCCTTAAGAGGGGGATAAGCCATGAAATCTCCAATAACTTTCAACTTTTCTTCGTCAGAATCAGCAGCTTATTGATCTCAAAAGCCAGCATTCCCGCAGAGCACATCCTCCCAGTCCACTCTTCGTCGTTATGGATGTTGAGGAACTTCACTACGACATCCACTCACACTACGACAACTGTCCCTCCGCCTTTGCGGGTCACTTCCGCAACCTCCAGCACATCTCCGCGCTGTAATGTCCATCCGTCCGGTCTTCCCAGTTCGACGAACATGCCTGTCCCATTGGGTCCCGGAGACACTCCGGACCGACTCCAACACTCGTTCACTGAGCACGCCTGATCGGAGGTCCGAACATATGTTCGCAACTACTGTCAATCGTACATTCTTTCCAAGCACAACAACATGCCTCGACATCGGCCTTACAGATTCCTGAAAACCCTTCCGGTTCCGCTCCGGCCGTGGCATTCCATTTCTATGGAGTTCATCGAGCAACTCCCTCACTCCGGTTACTCTCATTCTTTTTGATAAACCATATTAAAATTACCGGAGCTCCTTTGCTTCTTCCTCATTCATATCCATTCATAAAGACGGTGTTCCGGCACACATTACGTGCGTCCGGGGCTCCAAATTCACCACTTCCTTCTTCCGGTCGCTGGGCTAACTACTCAACATGGGGATTCACTACATTCCACTACACCTCCGGGTATCCTCCGGAGGCTGACGGTGAAACAGAACAACAATTGGGACCAACTCTTTCCGCTCACAGGATTCGCTCTCAACAACACTCCGAACGCTTCGACCGGCATCTCCCCCTTCTTCGTCAATAAGGGTTATAATCTGACAATCATGGTTCACAGGAATGTTAAGTTGCAAACATGCACGCCAAGGATTTTATCGTCGATCTTCAGAAACTACATCAGCTCCTCCGGAAACAAATCACCTTTGCCCAGGAGCGTTAACAAGGAAGCCGGAGACCGGAAACGGTCCCCGGAACCTACGCTGTCAATTGGCAATCAGATTCTCATCCTTGCAAAGCATCTCCACTCCTTCCGGACCACTCCGAAATTCTCGGAGACGTACATCACCCTTACAAAGTTATTAGCAAACCCAGTGCCGCCTCTTATACCATTCGGTTTCTGAAATCGTTGTCACAGGTCCATCCAGTTTTCCATAATTCTCCACTCGAACTGCATGTTCCGAACCCCTTTCCGGAACCCGCGGAGCCGCCTCCAGCTGCTGTAGAAATTGCTGACAGCGAGTTGTACTTCGAAATCAGGCATATTGCCGACTCCAAGATCGACTGGAGGTTCCGAACTTAGCTCTGTACGCTTGGGTTGGTACGGACGACTTGGACGCGGCCGAACATCGACAACTTTCACCTACACTTTCCTACCAACCCCGGATGTGAATATTAACTCATCACTCAAATTTAAAACCAAGAAAAAAAATTCTTCCGTTTTCAAGAAATTACAACACTCATTATAATTACATTATTCATTTTGTCCTTAGGCCTCCAGGGCCTTCATTCCTTCGTTCCGGACGACTCCGGCAGCTCCGGAGCCTCCGGATCCCCCATCTCCTCATCCCAATCGTTGATCACAAATACTCTGCCTTCCTCCTCGTGGAATCCTGCCGGTGCTCCCGGTTGGAGCACCAAGGTCTGGAATGCCCGCTGATCCGCACCGGAGCCTCCAGCGCAGGCGAGGCAGTGGGAGGTGGGGGTGGGACGGGCTCCGAGTCAGGCTTGAAGGTGAGGACTCGAATAGTCCTCTCCTCCGCAACCTGGCCTGTGACTTGCGATGTTGCGACGATATCTTCTTCGGGCCCTTCCGGCCCCTCCTGCGCCCCATGCGCATCCACGTCCATTCCCTCATCCACCATTTCCACGTCCTTCTCACCCTCCAAAACTTGTGAAATTGCATATCCTTCCCAAGGTAATCATCCTTGACATCATCTTCAGCTGCTAAGGCTTCCAATAATTCCTTTGATGAGTCTATGAGGTCCTCTATCTTCTGTGTCAACTTGATCTTTTTACGGGCTTCGTAAGGTACAATCCTGAATTGTGCAATTTTTCCGTGCAACATGGCACCATTCATTTCACAACATAGGTATGAACCTCCCTTAGTCCGACGAACTACCACCATCGGTCCCAGATATCTAGGGTCCATTTTGGTATTCAAGGATTTTTCAACCTTGGTATTTCGTACAAGGACTAAATCCCCGGGTTGAAAGTTGAAGTCCTTAATTGTGTGTTCGTGTATCCTCTGGTATCTCCTCGCTGCAGCCAATTTCTCTGCTGAAACTCTGTTCCGCATTTCATCCACATGCTGAATATGCTTGGCCAAGGCTTTTGCCCTTAATCCAATCAGTTCCGCCGTTGAAATTATGGTATCAGGGTATTCAACAAGCCAAGTAGCTTCTTCGATATCCAATGGAATTGTTGGGTGTGCCCCCGTTACTGCAAAGTACGGAGTACACCCTAGTCCCCGTCTAGTTGTTATTCTATCCGCCCAGATTACTTGAGGCAAGAACCAGTACCACTTCCTGGTGTCTCCACCTGTAGCCTTATACATTGCCTGTCTCATGTCCCAGTGGCCTCTTTCAACCGGCCCATTGGCCTTTGAATTATAAGGAGAAATCCTTATTCCAGATATGCCATACTTGGATTGAAGCGATGCAAGTGCAGCCAGAAATTGGCCAGCATTGTCTGTGACAATTTCTGCTGGACAACCCCATCTACAGATTATTTCCTCTAGTAGGAATTTCCCCAATGTTTCTCCATTATCCGCCCTTATTGCTCGTGCTTCAAGGTATCTGGTTAAGGAATCCCTTGCGGCTACGACCAATCGGTGCTTATTCGATAGGACACCCATAATCATTACGTCAATGTGGACTTTCTGAAAAATTCCTGGGGTATCTGCGACCCGTGGTGGAACTCTTAACAAGGTCTTCTGCCTTACTTGGCACATGTGACATGTGCGCACATACCACTGGACATCCCACTCCAGTTCTGGCCACCAAAAGTGTAACTCGATTAAGGATTTAGTCGAGTGAACTCCTTTGTGTCCCAGACTATCATGAGCTGCTTTCATCATGTACGTCCGGTGTTCTTTTTCAACAACCAGTTTAGGCCCAGAGTCCTCAGATTTCCGGTATAAGCGGTCATCTTTGCTCAAGAAGAATTTGGTGGCAAATTTCATGAAGGATCGATAACCATTGTCATCGTAGCCCTTGGGACGTTTCATCGGATCCCTTAGCCATGCCTTCACTAATTTTAGCTTCCTGTCCAGCTTAATCCCAAAATCCCGCCTATGTCCTTCGGGGTATCTTTCCCGTTTTGTAGGATCATATTTGAAGGCTTGATCTGGTAGAAGAAGCTCTTCTTCTCGGACTTGCGACATGATATATTGTGGTACTGCCAGACCCTTCTTGGAATAGGCTTTCTCTATTGAGGTCTTATGGTTTTGCTCATCGAGATGGGCCTCTACACATTCCTTTTCAAAGTCTGCCACTCCTTCTGCCGGAATAAACTCCTCTTCAGGCGGATCACATAGCTCCAGGAGATAACCTCCCCATGTATCTATGTCTTGCTTGAAGTCTTCGAATTCCTTTGGTTGAGGAACATTGAAGTCCCATTCCTTATGATCTTCTGGTGGTACATTTTCGTCATACCCATCCTCCGGATTAAGGTGTTCTTCATCGCGCAGCTGTGGCTTTCGCCTTGACAAGCCATCTGGAGAGAAAGTGAGACCCTTGACATGTTTGAGGGTGAAATGGAACATCAAGATGGATTCTATCCATCGGTTGATAGTTGCATTAGGACCCATGCCCGGATTAGCCAGCATGCCTTTAATATACATGGCATCTGTTTCAACCACAAGTTTTCTGCAACCCAGCAGCCAATACTGCATATGAAGTAATGCCCGAAGTAGGCCATATAATTCACGTTTGGGTTGAGAGAACCTTGCTTCCCTCTCATTCAAACCAATTGAGCCGAACTTCGCAAAATAATGTTTCTTTGGACCATCTGGGTCTACCTGATACATTTCTATACCAACAGCCATCCAAGATGTATCAACCGCTAGGACTACGTCACTGTCCCATTCGTAGTTGATAGGTTTAAGAGCATCACAATTCTCCAGGGCTTGCTTAATGGCATCCATGGAAGCTTGTTCCGTCTCTCCCCATTCAAACTCAATGTCGGCCCTTAGAAGCCTATTCAAAGGACGGGTCATAGTAGAATAGTTCTTGATGAACATTCTCATATACCCTACGACACCCAGGAACTGCCTGACCTCTGAAACACTCTCTAGAGCTGGCCACCTTGAAAACTGGTCCATGCACAACAGAGCTTTCTGTCCTGAAAAGGTTCCTCCACAGTATTTTATATGTTGGACAACCCTGTTCATGTTTTGGAAGTGTTCTCAAACAAACCGCCTTATTCCTTTGTTTTCAGGAATAGTTTCGAAAGAGCCATCTGGGTTCTTATACCTGGTTCCCGGCCCTCGAATAGGCACATCATTGATATACGGAATAGTGACATGAGGTATCTCATCTCGCAAGATATAAGTCACGTCGTCATGAAATATTGGTACTGAATTGGTCCACCCTTGTGGCAGCTTAACCAGCCTCAGGGCTCCAAACGGGGTTTGAAATGTCGTAAAGTTCCTGGAGTTTTCATCCAGGTCCCTATGATCATAACCAGAGTACAAGTCCAATACAGCACCACAGCTCCGCCCTGCAAAATGATTCGCTAGCTCATCCGTAGCTGGTGGCATTCCAGAGTGTGCAATTGTGACGGCATTTAGAGGCTCTAAGGAATGGACCAGTCGGATGCTTTTTCCATCCTTCTTTACCACCCCAAAGAACTTGGTCCGATAAGAAGAATTAGACGGTTCGTATACTCCGGCATCTATTTTTATTTTGCAGACTTCCTCTAACTGACCACGTGGAATAGGGATACTTTTCTCTACCCACACTTTATGCTCAACTACCGGTATTTCTACCGGTGAGAAGAAATCTTTTCTAAAACTGCCTCGTTCAGAGTCATCCCAGGCAAAGGCCTCCTCCTGTACCATCATAAAATGGTGCATGAGTTTGCGCTCTTCTACCCATAAGAAGTCTCCTGAGTGAATTTTGTCTATGATTTCTTTCCTTTCCAAAGTATACCGATTGGTTGGTGCAAAATCTGCCGGATTAGGGGAGAGTCCTGGCATATCCTCCAGTGGTTTGCCTGTGATCTCTCTCTTGATCCTGAACCTTTCTGGTAATTCACCATAAATCGGTCTGACCTTCTGGGCGACTGGTTTATACTTCTTTCCCAGGTTCACCGCCTTAATCGGCACTTTTTCGTTCTGAACTCCCTCATCACCTTGTGATTCTTCGGGAACCAGCCAATCTGCTGTTTGACAACAGACACACCGTACATTGGGGTCGACTGAGTGTTTCTCCCGGTTGACTTTGTCCTGTACTGGTGGCTTCCTTAATCCGATATGGTCTGGAACCTTCTCATCATACATGAAGACTTGATGATAGGGTTCATTAATCTTCCTTCAATTCAGAACAATCCGTCGATGCCAACAGGTAAGCAGCATTAACTTCATCTCCTGAAAACGTGTTCCCATTCCGGGGTTCAAGATACCCTTGGATCTCTAGTTCCCCTTCCATGTTGAATCCTAATTGCACTGCAAGTTCTTCTCCTTGATTGGGTATCAATTCATCGAAGATTGGTGAAAAACCGTGCTCTCTGCCTTATTACCTTTGCCTGGCCAAACATTATCCTCCTCATCGGGAACTTCTTCCACAGTGGCCCGCTTGGGCTGTTTGACCGTGGAATGGACTCCTCGAGCATGGGTAGGGATGGTCTGCCTTTGGTCACTGTTGGGATCCCTAATTGTCAGGGTCTGCGACCCGTCTCGCTTATTTTGAACCGTACTTTCTGTTAATATATCAAACGGCCTTCCGAGTAGGATATGGTAGGCTGGTTGATCTATAACATGAACTTGGAGATATACTGTGATGTCTCCAAATTTGAATGGAACATTGCGCGCTAGTCCTGCGGACTTTTTGAGTTGTCCGTTGGCACTTTGCATAAAGATCTGAATGTCAGGATCCCATGTTAGTGTCAAATCCTCAGCCTTCGTCAAGGCTATGGAGACTATCTGGGATCCACTGTCCATTACAGCTTCTACGTGCTCTTTGCCTCCGACCAAAGGGAATTCCACCCTTAAGGCTGCCAAATCTAAGGCCGCATAGACTTGTTTAGGAGTCTCATTTGGTCCCAAAGTCGCCAAATAAGCCAGATAAGCGTCTGGAATAATCAACGACCCATTTATACAGCCTTCATCCTCGTCTGTGGCAATGTAGAATGCATCAACTTGAGGAAGATTCCTCACATCGATGGCATCGAACTCTTGTTCTATTCCGCCCACATCCTCCATGTAAGGGAAGGGACCTCCTTGTGCAAACACTCCGCCAATCAAGATAGGTTGGGTGGGTTTCCTCTGTTTCGTAATGGAACGCCTAAGCTCCTTGACTAATTCCGTACTCAGAGCCCACATGTCCCCTAGTCTAATCTCAATTTTTGTGTCCGCAATTTTCTTGTTTATTTCTCCAGCAATACCAGGCTTGTCAATAGGAGCCACTAATCGGAAAGCTTTATCCCCTGTTACTGGGTCTGGATTCTGATTCTTGGCCTCCTCCTTGGCACGATTATGCCTATAAGCCTCATTCACTAATTTCTCGTAGGAGATTGGTGTCCTTTCTTCATCTGAGAAATCATCATCCAAGATTATTTTATTCTTGGCTGATTTCTGAACGGTTCTCATCGGTACCTCGTCCTCTTCGTCATCTCGACCTGCATCACCACCACTATCTTCCTCAACAACCATATTTCCCTTCTCGCCAATTATCTGATTCTTCTGAAATCCCAACTTTCTTCTGGCTCTCCGGAGACTTGGTCGGGTTCTTGGGCTTAGCTTTTTGCTTAGCCCCAGTCTCCTTCATCGTGCCATCTAGAAATTCGACTTGGAAGCGGGATCACTTCTATTCCCACTCCTAGTCTGTACTAATTGCTCCATTGCCCTTCCACTCCCATCTTGTGTCCGAATGTAATCGATTAGGCTTACAAACTGACTTATATCCATTCTGGCAGGTAACCCTCCAGGTGGAGTCTGAACAAACTGAGTGTTGCCCGGGTTGGTAGATAGATTGGCTGGTCCAGGGGGTAAGAGGTTGTTTTGTTGCAACGCCCTCTGAACTCTGAACGACCTAATCTCATCATCCCGCGTGTCATACTCTCCACTAAGACAGTCACTCTGAGCGTTCTGATTGTACTGCATGAAGGGCAAACCCCCATAGGCTTGTAGCACAGGTGGAACTGGTTTCACATGCAGGTTATTCGCATAGTAATCATCCACTTTTGCCTTTTTGCTCTTCCAATTCCCTGTGTTAGGAATAGGGTCCCCATTCTGTAGTTTCATGTAACCATTCTCGATTATGATTTTCCCACTATCAATATATTCTCGTTTGTGGACACAATCACGAACCAAGTGTTCAAGCCAACAAAAGAAGCACAAGGGTTCGCCATTCGGCTCCACCGACCTATCAGGTCCTTGATTATAATTGTTGTAACCATTACGGTTATTATTACGATTATAATCCGGCCTATAGTCCTGGTTTGTCCCTTGTCCACCCTGGTTATTCCTATTCCAGGATCCTTGACTTTGATCAATATCCTGATGGGGAGGAACATCCCAGGAATATTGGGCAAAGGTCATTTTGAATGACTTCTCCATATTCTTTTCAGAATTAGCCAATTGCTCCCTAAAGGTTTCCCCAAGGCACTTCTCTTGTGTCTCTGCCCTCTGCTCGAGCAAGACCTGGGTGTCCTTAATCTTGGTGATTTCACCAGCAAAAGTCTCTAATTTCTCAGTGATCTCTCACTTGATGCTTAATCCCATATCTTTGGGTGTTCCACTAGCCCTGCCAAGTCCTTGATCATTTGCAATCTTGGTCAAGGACTCTGCAATTTCCATGACATCTTTAAGTGGTAAGGTGTCCTCATCGCGGTCAACAGGTGTAGCACCACTAGTTGGCGCTGCGGGCTTAGCAACAATCCCTTTATCCTGCCAACACTTGTGCTGATTGATCATTTTCTTGATCTCCAGCGCAAATGCATTGTCAAGGGTGTCAAGGTACATTTCCACCAACCGAAGGTTGGTGATTAGAGCGGGTTCCGTAAGAAGTTTAAGAGCTTCAGTCTGGAAGGCAATATTGAAGCGCCTAACCTTGCCCTTATCGGACGCGATTATGCCCAAATTGTCATCACAGATTTTGGCCAACTTCCTCAATGAACCCATCTCTAGAGTCTGCAACTCCGGGTATAACTCTTCTATCTCCATCAACCAATCTTCAAACTTTCCCGTCTTATATTCTGAGAGAGCCTCCCACTGCTCTCGAATATCTTCATCTCTGAGGTATCCGCACAACAAGGACTTTTGCTCTTCTGCATCTTTGACCTGTCCCTTGGTCATGACCTCCTTGCATTGCCGGAGGAACCTCTTCAAACTCCCGGCCGTCTTTCCATCGAAACTCGGCGCGTTGTGGTCATACGACACCGGAATCTTGAAACCATGAACAGACATCTTTTTATTCTGTGCTGGAGGGGGTGGTGCGGGTTGTATTGGTGTAGCCTGCGTGGCTTGGATAACTGGTATAATTGCAGGTAACAGTATCACTGGAGGAATTTCTTCCTCTAGTGATTGCGGTAAACCGACTTGAGCAGGATCAATTGTAGAACCTGGGGGACCAGCGTCTGAACTAAGTTCGTGGCTAGTTTGGGCTGTTGGATTAAGCCTTGGTTGTTGTTTTCTCGGTTTTTGCGAACGGTATGAGTCCGCACGGTGCTGTGTGATGCTTGATTGTTTGGCCCTGGCTGTTTCAGCTGGGGTAGGCCTTGGTTTTCTTGATGTGGAAGCGCTTGACTGATCCAGAGGAGGCGAGCGATTGGCAACTAACCTGTTCTGTGAACGAACAGATCTCCGTTCCCAATACGTCGGTTGTCCTACTCCACTGTATTCTGCTTCCTGACTCTTGCTCTGCTCCGATTGCTCGTTGCTTTGAGACGGAATCTTTTCTTCGTTTAAGGTCAAACAAAGTAGGGTAGTTTATTCTCAGCCCTCCTTAATTGGAGAACGGAGTTGTTGGGTTTTTATTGGCACGAAGTCTTTCCAACCACAACTTTTCGGCTACTGGGCTTGCGTCCAAGGGCAACCGTGAATTTTCAACAAGTGATGCGTCAACTCTGGTCCCTCGCGGTGGGCTCCAGATGAAATGGTTGCTCAGGTTCAACGGTCAGAATAATGCAACTGCCAAAATCCCCCCTATCGAACGACTGAGTTACACCTAACTCACAAAGTGAGATTAAGCACGACTAAATCGACGGTAGACAGACTCCAACACCACACACTCTTTTGACGACCAAGATACACTGACGAGATTCGGGTCTTTTTGGACACAAGTGTAGGTCCAAGGAAACCACGAGTAAACATATTTGTCACGAAAGTATTCAATTCCCGTTCCCCCAAGGATGGCTAAGTCTCAACTAGCTTTCTTGAAGTGGTGTTCAAGACACAACCTGAATTTATCGGTTGGTTCCCAACGTGGATTTAAGTGTCCCAACTATGCAAAGATAACGGCTGTGAACCGGCTTGGTTTTGTGGGCTGTTTAGACCCGGTTTCTGTTGGCTCGCGCCTTATTCCAACAATGATTGGCTCGTGCCCCGTAACAATGGCTCGCGCCCCGTAACAATGGCTCGCACCTCAAACTTGCTGGCTCGTGCCCTGTAACAATGGCTCGTGCCTCAGACTATGGCTCACGCCCCGTAACAATGGCTCACGCCCCGTAACTATGGCTCGCGCCTCAAACAAAGTCTTATTCCGAAACCACACTTAAATTCCAAGGCTATTTGACAGCCAAAGATTCAAGCCCAAACATCGGCAAGGGCTTTATTGCTCCTCACTCTCCGGGTCTAGTTCAGTCCTTTTGTTATTCCAAAACCAAACTTGAATTCTGAGGCCTGTTGACAGCCAAAGAGTCAAGCCCAAACGTCGACTTTGTGTGCAAGGGCTTTATTGCTCCTCACTCTCCAGGTCTAGTTTGGTGCCGTCCTCCCTGGTTCTGCCCTCCTTATATACTGTACAGAAACTGTTACATATGCGTGATTACTAGGCTTCGGGTATTCTACTTAATTAATTAGCCTGTGATCGGTATCAGCGCACCCTGGCGTTCCTAGCCTCCTAAATGTTTGTATAATGACTCCTTCAACCCCTCATGGATTAGGGGTTTATATGTTCAAATATCCCCTGAATAGGGTAATTGGCCCATATCTTCTTCTATGGTCTGTCCCCCAACTTGTGGTATCGCTAGTTGGATAATATAGGTTGTTCCCTTTCCAACGATACCCCAGATGTCCTTAATCGACATCCAGGAATATACAGTACATGCCTAGTCCTGGTCGGCAGTTTATCCGGTGATCGACAACCCTTTGTTGATCAGGGGATTATATGTTCCACTATTCCCCTAAACAGGGTAATTGGCCCATATCTTCCTCTGTTGTGTGTGCCCCGACTTCTAGTATCGCTAGTTGGATAGTATAGGTTATTCCCTTTCCAACGATACCCCAGATGTCCTTAATCAACATCCAGGAACACATAGTACGTGCTTAGTCCCGGTCTGCGGCTTATCGGGTGATCACGTCCTCACGGACCTGGTGTTTAAAATAGCAATATTGAGTCTAGGCCTTGATTGTGTCGCGTTGGATAAACCAAAGTTGTGTAATCAACTCAGTGTTTCCTCCCGAATAGGTTCCCAGTGTCCCAATAGATGTCAGAGGTGGATATTATGATTCTCCCTTTGGTAGTGAGCATTGTGGTTGCCCTCCCACGTATAGAGGGTGTTTCAGGACTTTGATATTTGGGCTCCAAGCCTTAATCCGGATCTGACCTCTAGTGATCCAAGGGTGCCGTCTCCTGGAATAAGCCATAGGCGCCAGTGTTTAGGATGATAATGCAATATGGCTCTTGGTTGCATGTTTGGAGCTCACACCAACCACTGGATGAGCACAGAATGGCATGCATTCGTAAAATTTGAGGTTTCGCAAATTTCGCGGCTTATCACCGCGCTTCATCAGTCTCCGGCGCTTCGCCGGGCGCACATCCTCGTCCTTCCCCTGCTTCTCCTCCTCCTCTGCGAGCCGATCCAGCTCCACCTCCTCCGCTAGGGTGAAATCCCACGCGGAGGCCTCCATATCCGCGGCCATCCACCGGAGCATCCTCTCAACTCCGGGAGGCACCTCCCTTCCACTCTCCGGCGCCGTGAGCGTTTTCAAAATAAGCTGGCACGCTCAGAATGCCAGCTTATAGCACAACATGCTGCGCCCCACCTGCTCTGCAAGGTAACCGACGTCGGCCTCGAGCTCCCGCTCTCCTTCTTTTCCTCCTTTCGTGCCCTCTGCTCCCGCTCCTTCCTCGTGTGATCACACACCTCACGGTCACTCCGGTCAGCCCGCTCCGTTCGGGTGTTCAGGCGCGTCCACGAGGGCCCCGCAATGGGTGCGGACTCCTGGCGATGGGCCTCCTGCGCTGCTCGACGCTTGTTGACACGGGGGGGACCGAGGGGCCGCGCGCGACTACACTGGATGTGCTTGTCGTGGCACCGCTGGCATGTGGTGCGCCCCGCGTTGATAAGCCGCGAAATTTGCGAAACCTCAAATTTTACGAATGCATGACATTCAGCGCTCATCCAGAGGTTGGCGTGAGCTCCAAACGTGCAACCCAGAGCCATATTGCATTATCATTTTAAAACTGGCAATAACAGCTTATTCCTGGAAACTTCGCCCTTGGGACACTTGGGGGTTGAATCCGGATTAAGGCTTAAAGCCCATACATCAAAGTCCTGAAACACCCTCTATACGTGGGAAGGCAAAAGCAATGCTCACTATCAAAGGGAGAATCATATTATCCACCTCTGGCATTTATTGGCACGCTGGGAACCTTATTCGGGAGGGAGACACCTAGTTGTTTACACGACTTTGGCTTACCTGACGCGACGCGATGGGTCACCTGATCAAGGCCTGGACCTACAATTATTACTCCTATACACCGGATCCGCGACAGCGCGATCACCTGATAAGCCGCAGGCCGGATTAAGCTTGTACTGCGTGTTTCTGGATACCGATTAAGGGCATCTGGGGTATCATTGGAAAGGTATTAAACCATACAATCCAGTCAACGATACTAGAAGTTGAGGCATCTACCACAGAGGAAGATATGAGTCAATTATCCTATTCAGGGGACTAATTACACATATAATCCCCTGATCGACGGGAGTCATTAGACGAACATATAGGAGGGCTCAAGTAGCGAATAGGAACGCCAGAACACGCTCCACTGATACCAATTTCAGGCTAATTAATTAAGTAGAATACCCGAAGCCTAGTAATCACGCACATGTAATAGTTTTTGTACAGTATATAAGGAGGGCAGAACTAGGGAGGACGGCACTGAACCAGACCCCAGAAAGTGAGGAGCAATACAGCCCTTGCGTACGGAGTTGAAGTTTAGGCTTGAATCTTTGGCTGTCAATTAGTCTCAGAATTTAAGTTCGGTTTTGGAATAGTATCAGTGGGATTTATAAAGTGTCAGTTACGGGGCGTGAGCCATACCAAGTCCGGGGCGTGAGCCATAGTGTGCGTTTTGAGGCGTGAGCCATAGTTACGGGGCGTGAGCCAAGCAAGTTTGAGGCGCGAGCCAAGTCAGTGGAATAAGGCGTGAGCCAAACAAGTGGAATAAGGCGCGAGCCAAACAACCGGGTCTAAACAGCCCACCGGATTAATAGTCCACCAAAAACAAACCGGTCTAGAGCCGTTATATCTGCATAGTTGGGAAACTTAAATCCACGTTGGGAACCAACCGATAAATTCAGGTTGTGTCTTGAACGCCACTTCAAGAAACTAGTTGAGACTTAGCCACCCTTGGGGGATTGAACATTTTCGTGACAAATACATTTACTCGTGGTTTCCTTGGACCTATACTTGTGTCCAAAAAGACCCGAATCTCGTCAGTGTATCAAGGTCATTAAGGGAGTGTGTTGGTGTTGGAGTCTGTCTATTGTCGGTTTAGTCGTGCTTAATCCCACTTTGTGAGTTAGGTGTAACTCAGTCGTTCGATAGGGGGGATTTTGGCAGTTGCATATTTAGACCGTTGAACCTGAGCAACCCTTTCAGCGTCGACCATGCAAACTTGGCCGCTCTTGCGGCAGGAATCGCAGACTACGAAAGAAAAAAATTGTTAGTACCGGAACCTCCGGTTTCACTGCGACGCACCATTCTCTCCCTCCTGTTCTATGTCACTGTCATCCTCATCGTTCAACTCGTCCTCCTCCTCGCCACCCTCCGCACGCTCCGGGGACATGTTCCCAATAACCGGCACTTCATCAAATGCCGGGGCCTCCGCGTCGAGCGACTCTAGCTCGCGAGCAAGCTGGAGGGCACGCGCGGTGTCCTCCTGCCACCGCGCGGAGGCCTCCACGGCCTGTTCCTGGTACGCGGAGATGAGAGCCCTTCGGCGCGCCTCGCACTCCTTGTAGAACTGCTGCACGGCTTCATCGCGCAGCTCCGCCGTTGTCGCGCGCACCTTGCCCTTCCCGGTTTTCTTGCCGTTGCCAGCGTCGCTGCGGTCGCTGTCGCTCGACCCCTCACGCCCACTGTTGGTGTTCCCGTGGCTCGACATCGTGATTTGGTGTTTAAGTGCCGGAGGTGGTGGTGGTATGAAAGAAAGAAACAACTGAGTCAAAACGAACAGCACGTGACTTTCTGATCTTGTTTATTTTCCCACGCTTCTTCCTTCTTCGACAAACTTCATTCCTTTTGGGTTCCTCATGGGAGAGGAACCTAAGAGGGGGATACTGTTATATCCATGCAATATCCCCAGCCCTCACATCGACCCTGCGGTACTTCCGGTAGGCTCTGAGGCTCCGGTAATATACCGGAGCCTCTGGACCATCCGGTATCATCGGGTTTTTACGCAATGATGGATTACTGAGCGTTTCCCGTTTATCCCCCTTTCCGTCTTTCCACTTATTGTGCTACAACTTAACATCAGTCCTCCTGACTTGTCTTATTGTTAAGAATCACCCTCCTTCCTTTTATGGAAAACAATTAGTTACTTAGTATAAATACATCTTTAATATGTCTTGTACCTCAGTTTGATTATTAACGTTGCTTGGCTTGTCTCCTTGCACTGAGTCGTCTACGTCCTCCTCATTCACCTCCGGTACTCCGACTTCCGGAATACCTGCCGGTCAGGATAGTCGCTCACCCTTAACCCCCTGTGGTGTTGTGATCCCTCCTTATACCATTCCGGACCATTCTCGGGCCCTCCGGTCTTTCAGAACCTCCGGCCTTCTGGAGCCTCCGGTCCTCAGGCCCAATCATCCTAGGTCCAACCGGCTCGGTATATAATAGGTAGTGAAAAAACTTTGGATTTTTTCACTTCATTTTCACTTTGAGTTCAGTCAAAAATGCAAAAGAAACATCTTTACAACATCACAAACTTTATTTCACATTTTTCACTTTGATTTCAACTCAAAAAATGGTGAAAAATGTTTTAAATTTTTCACTTCTTTTTTTGTTGAATAACATTTTTATGATTTTTTTCACTCAAAAAATTGGAATGTTCAACCAGTGATATTTCGCATTTTTCACCCTGAGTTTCAGTCAAAAATGAAACAAACATCTTTGTCTCATATTCTTCACTTTGATTTCGCGTGAAAATTTTGAAAAATTAGTGAAAAAACTTTTGATATTTTTATCTTCATTTTCACCTTGAGTTCAGTCAAAAAATTAAAAGAAAAATCTTAAACATCTTAACAACATCACAAAATTTGTTTCACATTTTTTTCACTTTGATTTCAAGTCAAAAAAAGTGGTGAAAATGTTTTAAATTTTTCACTTCTTTTTTCGGTGAAAAATTGCTATAAATTGAACTACATTTTTTATCAATTTTTTCACTCAAAAATGTGAAATGTTCAACCAGTGTGAGAATGTGTTATCCAATCATAATTATTGTAACTTAATAAGATACTGGTTAGTCTTGATCTTGCCATCCATTCATTCATTCTCCTGGAAATTCACTAAGAAGTGCAAGGGGTCCCCAGAATTTCATTTGATCTCTGTTATGTATTGCCAAATGGTTTGGAACAGAATTAAATTCAGGACATAATTGGGATTTGGAGGTTTGATATTTCACATAATGATCCATATACCGGTCTGCCTCCGAGTTGGATGTTAAATAGGATGCAATGATGTTTTTGCAAGCAACAAGGTCATGGAAATTTTCGAGCAACCTGTCTCCAGTCTCGCCTTCTCTCCACCAACCTTCTGCCGTTAAGAGGGGTAAGATGACCGTGAACAGCACAAGAAGGTCCTGCGCCTTCAGCTTCCCATGTTTTGCCTCACCAAGGTTTGATAGAGGACGTCCAACCCAAGTAGGAAGATCTACGTCACGTACACAGCTTTGAATCATTTCCAACTCATCTGCATTGAAGTTGAACACACTGGTGAGATCAGTGGGTTGAAATTCGGCATCCTCATCATCACTATCATCATCATCATCATCGAAGAGCATTCCTGTGTAGGTTGAAGCAGTGGGGGTGGCAGATGCTTCCTGTTCTGAAGCATCTTCATCAACATCCATCTAATCATCTTCATCCTCCCCTTGTTGTGTTGGAGTCTCTGCCTGCTTTAAATCATCAAGTTCTTGTGATGTTTCTGATGCTTCAGATTCAGAAAAGACCTCATCCTCCTCAGCTTCTTTTAGATCCTTGACTGCTTTCTTTGTGCGGCCAATACCCCACAGAATACGGAGATGACGCTGGAGTATACCCTCGAGCCAGTTATCCAGATAGCCCAGTACAACATAACGGATTGGATCCCACTTGTACACATCATGCGTAGGTGTCCATCGCACACGATTTTTCTTTCCTTCTTTATTCTGAGCTTGTATTGTTGGCAGTGCCTTCCAGGCAAGAGCCTGGGCACGGACGGTAGGGCCATCACGGTAGCTCCATTCGAGATTGTCAATCTGGGCCGTCCTTATGAGGCAGAACGAGCAGAAGCAATCTGCACTATGAGACACATAACCTGCGACTTTACGAACAGCCCCTAAATCTGCAATGAGAGGAAGAAATTGTGTAAGAACATGTACACCCTGGGGATTATCATGGGTTGACAACTATTTTAGACCTTCTGCAAAGCTATTGATGACCCCGGTGAGGAAAGGAAGGATGTGGGAAATTGTCCAGACATCTGGTGAGCCTGCTGGTGGTATAAGCCCCAAAATAAAAACATTCTCCAGCAGGAAGCGAATCTGGATGGGAAGGTTCAAGCAGTACAGAACAATGGCACCAACAGATACAACTTTGCCTGTGTATCAAAGCTTGTGAGACACAATACAAAATATTTCAGGGTAAAATATTACCTGCAATTTTATTGCCATATGGATTGAACAAATCGATAAAAACCGAAAATACCAGATGGTACTTGGTTAATAGATAGTCCTGAAGACTCCGCCATGCAGGACTGTCTTGGATATCATGCATTGGACCATTTGGCTCCTCATCCAACCAGATATGTGTTGTTTGAAAAGAGTCCTCCAAAGCGGCCTCAATTTGAGGCCGAGCAAGAAAAAAGCAGAGCCACAATTCAAATGATTGTGTGGAATACTGGCATTCCGAAACCTGTTTTAAACCCTTTTGGGTGTTCCAAGCTTTCCATAAGCTTCTGCCACATATGTGGGCTTCGCCACTGACAGATAGCTGGCATTTTATTATCTGTGTATGTCTTGTAACACTGTGGACAGCCAGCTGTGCGGATAATGTCGGGTTCAAGACCCATCCCATAGACTGTTCTGATATCCTTAGGAAGACTGAACTCTGGAGTTGGGAGATTGTATCCTGCTGAACGAAGATCATCAAATATTAGCTGCACAGTGGTTGCCACAATAAATTGCAATGCCTGTAATATTATGTTTGGATTCTTGCGGCTAACTCCTAACCAGAGATTAAGCCAGGAAACCAGCAGGCAGCATAGATTGACTAGTGGAACCAACACTAAAACGTTTTGTCAAGAACATTCAGAATTAGATAAATCACTCACCTTTTGTGAAATCTGGCATTGCAGGGCTTGACTGCTTATGTGGTTCATCATGGCTCGGGTTTCCAGCCAGAATACGAGATGAGCCAAAGATACCGAGTTTGGCCTTGCGGTCAGCAAACTCGTGTTCTGCACGGGTACTTTGACTGGCATGTCATCCAGGCTGGCTGTGTCCATTGATGAAGAGAGTTTTCTTGCCACAGCCATGAGAGGTGCATACACAGATAGGCGTGGGAGAAGTCGAGCACATTCACGTTCCATCTCTTCTTATATAGATTACGAATATGCTTCTCACAATACCCATCTGATATGCCCACGGATCGTCTTATTTGTTAGGTACTTCATTTTTATTCAACTGGCTGACAAGAATGCAGGAAGCTTGAATGAGTAGCACAAGAACTAAGGCCCTATTGTTTTGAGGCATGAATTTTGTATCCATTCGGTAGTCAAAAATCACCACAGAGGCTTGAGAAAGTTTCGAAGCAGAGCAGCACTCATCAATGTGTGATCATTCGGGGTTATTTCGGGTCTCTTCATCTGCCAATATTGTGCCGGGCTTCTGCCATCCTGCCGAGAAAGGGCTACCGGTGCGCAACCGTCACAGTGGCGGTTAGATTTTGACCATTATGGGAATTGCCCGCAGTGTCAAGCGAATGATAACTGCCACTCAAGACTTTGACCTTAAATTCATGGGACTTTCCATTGACCGTGAAGTCCAGTTTGCTATGCCAATATGGAAACATCCCTCTGTTCGCTATCCTACCTACATAAATGCATGCCTTCGGGATGTCTCAACTTGTCTCAGATGAAGTTAGGACTGTTCAAGATGCCCTCATAATTGCTACAAGAAGAACTACAGTGCACAGACGGCCACATGCTATCAATCCCAGTGGCATTGGCCGGAAAAATTGTGGTTGCCCACCTTGTAATAGAGATCGAAGTGAACTAGGTTGTGAAAACCCAGGGAAATGTATTGGGACTGTTCAAATATTATTGGACTGTCTTATGCCAAAATTGACCTTTGTGATGATCTCGAATTAACACCAGAGGAGATGGATGCCAATAGGCAAGAAATTCAAACTGACAAACCAATGACTTATGATTCAGACTTCAGATTGTACAGCTTAGAAAATGGCTTCCAGATTTTTGCAGGCGATGATTCAATGAATGAGATGGCTGCCGGTCGACAAGGCAACTTGCAGTTGATCCCAGACCTGATTTTGCATATGAGAATTCTGCATGCTGGTCAGTATGACGATCAAATTTTTGCGAGATTCAGAATTCTTTCAGATGAGCTGGAGGAGGATGAGACTGTGTGTATCACATTCAATAATCCAACCCTAAAAATCGACTCCAAATCTGGAATACTGGGTGCCATACTTGTTCTTGTGCAAAAATTACCCAAGAATGCACCGTTATTAATGTGTTCCTCCCTCTGATTTTCTACTCAAGGCACTGATTAAGGAGAAAACAAGATATGAAAACAATATGCTATCCCTGTGCTTCATCCTTTTCAAGGCCGTGTTT
This sequence comes from Mycena maculata, assembly GCA_029448575.1. Lineage (NCBI taxonomy): Eukaryota > Fungi > Basidiomycota > Agaricomycetes > Agaricales > Mycenaceae > Mycena > Mycena maculata. Next base: position 468,748 of record JARJLG010000049.1, on the reverse strand, counting down.
GCAACACTTAATGAACGAGTTGGGCGAACACAGTTTAAACAGATAAAAGAGGTCTTCAAAGTAGACCCAGGGCTTGGCATCTGCTCTTCACTTGAGGTTGACACCCAAACCGACATCATGTTTAATTGGCCTGAAGGTTCCCAGTGAATCTTTACAAAAATCATTAAGGGGGCAACTACCCTGAGCTGCTGAGAAAATCAACATTCATCAATTTGGACTGTACTCCCTGCTCGGTGCGCGAAATTTCTACTGACAGATGAAATGATTTGGAAATCTATATGCTCAACAAATTCAAGACGACTTCACCGTGAATTATTCTGGAAGTCAATTCACAAAATTTTCTGAGTCAGTGACTTCTGGACACATGTTGATAATCTTGAGGTGATGGTAATCTGTCAAACCTGTGGTGTCCCTGAAAATCTGGAGCACATGGCAATGGAATGTGATGCCTCAGGTGCAAAATTGATTTGGAAACTAAACGAGAAACTCTGGGGTATGAAATATCATTTGTGGCCTTCCCTCAGCTGGAGGCTCATTCTGGGCTGTGATCTTGTTAAGTTCAAAGGCCCAAATGGCAAAACTATCCCTCAGATGGGAAGATTATTTGCGATTCTTGTATCCACAGCATGGCACCCAATCTGGAATATTCGGAATGACAAAGTTTTAAAGAATCCGGACCGAATCATCTCAGAGGTTGAGATTCATAATAGATGGTTGAAATCTATAAATTCCGCACTGGGACGAGATCAAACCCCGACCAATAAACTGAAATTTGATAATCTTGCACTGAATAAAGATCTCGTTCTACGAACATGGAGTGGTCTACTGATGAATGAGGACTTGCTGCCGGATGATTGGACTTGCACAGCGGAGGTTTTAGTGGGTATACGGCCATTGATTTTGAAGGATTCAAAAAATGGGATAGGTTATTTTTTAAAAAAAGGCTGGAGTCCCACACTATGGTATATGTACGTAATGACATTTCCTCCCTGGACAACTTCCCCAACATTAACTGAAATTTTCCGGTAGACCCAGCAGATGATTTTTGCTTCTGCAGACTGAAATTCATGATCCCAAACGCTCTAAAAAAAAAAAAAACTAAAGAAAGTATGTTCACACACCTCGGGCCGCGATCCGACTTGCCATAATTTCTGATTCCTGCTACCGTAAGGTATGGGTCTTAGGGAGCCCCTTTGACAGCTTCTGGCAGTAAACTCTCGTTTTTGTCAGCAGTTTTTGCATCAGCTTCAAGTCTATCCCCAAAAGTAAGGTCCAGGCTGGTCGAGGCTTCCGCAAATCATTTGCATCTCGTAACACACGGGCAACAAACACCATGTGCCGAGGCAGTCGATGTACTTGCGTGGCACTCGCTTTCTTCCTGCTTTCATCATGTCTCCCTGTGATGTTCTGTAGCAAGCAGCTCTCCACCTCTTTGGCCCTTCTCTCTGCAAAATCTTGAGTGTCTCTTGACTGGATTTTGGCTAATGGAATTTGGGCTTCTCAATCTGCTGCTTCCGGGATTGTCACCATACCATCTGGCAAAACTGTCTGCTCAATGCCCATCAAGCTGGCTATGTGCTTGGACTTCCCCTATGGCCTTGTTCTTGGCCCAGATTGGTCCTTGTTTTGCCGCCAAACCCTTCCATATGCTTGCTTTACTCTGTCCTCAGCTGGCATTGTCTGGCCGGGAAAACCATCAAGTATTTTTCTAAATCTCGTTGTTTAATAACATCCTTCTGATATAATCCAGATCCTTCGGGTTCATCTGCAATATACATTGATACCTCAGATTTGTCCGCGATGGATACTATATGCGACTGGGTAGTGGGCCACCCCCAGGTAGTGCCAGGCCACTTGTAAATGACTAGTTCCCGGTGAGTTCTTCTCGTCCAATTTCGATTGTAGGTTAGAGTATACGTCGAGATGAGACTCCGCAAGAGGTCGCAGATCTCTGGATCTCAACCACTTTGATCGACACGTGATCATCAGGGAAAGCCTCCCCAGGAATTTTGAGATATTTTGAGACAAAATGTCCGAAAATACCTTGAGTTTCTCCGATGAGCAAAAATGAGCAAAACTATCTTCCCCCCTTCAAAAAATTTGAAATTTTGAGCAAGTTTTTCTTGAAACTTTCTCGATGTTTCTCAAAACTTTCTCAGCATTTTGCTCATTCATTCTCTCAAACAGGCAGATGAAAAGATAGAAATGAATAGTATTGCAGCCCGGCTACATAAATTACAAGTAGTACTAATGATAAACTATCGACTCATCAATGCCCGACACTCCTAACATCTAGACACGTTCCAGCACCCGTAGTGCAATGTGTGACCGAACACGAGCCGGGTTAGTGATCAAGGAATATTCACTACGAAGAAGTCAGCACAGGAGGTGTGGGCCTAAGCATTGGACAAACGTACATTGAGTGTTCCCATTTCGGCTGAGATTAGTTGCCGGAATGCCAGCGGGCGGCAGTGTTCTGATTGTAATGATGGGCAGCAATGATGGTAATGATGATAGGGCCGGGGACCTGCAAGGGACAATAAAATCGGCGGTCATAACACAATAAATGTAGGGAACACATTACTGCCTCCCCAGCGAATCATCCGGACAACCATCTCTCGCAGGTGAGTCCGACACAAAAAGCGGGTCAGAAGATAGCAAACACCCAAAAGGGAACGCAACGTACGGGGAGGTGTTGCAAGCAAATGCCGCACATTTTCCGAAGAGACTAAGAAGGTACTAATTAGCTATTGACCAGTCACGACAACACATTATTTACCTCGCAATACCAAGTCCAGCTTCATCTATGGGCAAGGGGGAAACGGTAAACAAAAGCTGGGGATATAGTATATCCACGACGAACCTGGGCGTGAATTGTGAATCCCAATCCCCGGGGCACGGAGGGAGCAACAAACTTGCGAGCAATGGGTGACCCGGTGATAGAGACAGCAAGACCCCGGGGCTGCTACAAGTAGTCGCGCTGAGTGAAGAGAAAGAAGAAGCAGGGGAAATGAAGAGTGGTGGGAGAAGGGAATAGAGAGGTGCTTGGCAACAATCAAAACGAACCATGTTTCCACCCACGTGCTGCGTCGGCAATCTTTGTTGTCGCGAAGCAACGGCCCGACAGATTAGGGCCGGCCTCGTTTAACGTTAACTCATCTCGGACTTCCACACTCTGCGCAGGATAATTCCTCATCTTGTCTATGGCCAACTAACATGGGCTGTGGTCTCAGCTCCCTTGCTCTTCCATAATATACTACAAGTTAAGCATTTGCTTGGCTTGGGATGACAGGGAGATCAAGTGGAAGTTCAAATTTTCAAAGCCCTTCTAGACTGTGGCTGACACTTGGGGAGTAGTATAGTCTCTGAGGCAGAAAAACAAATGAAAGTTTTGCAAAAATGTCGAAATAATGCTTGAGGGTTTGCAAAATGTTCTGACCATTTTGAGATTGTTGTCCAAAGTTACGGAAAATTGTCAAAAATTTCGATAAATTTTGAGGTTTTCCCTGATGATGACCCCCCCCCCCCACCAAATATTCAACATTTAAGCTCGTGCACGAAGTAGACGTGTCTGCTGGTCCAGAAAAATCAATGCATCATCTTCTCGTTGACAAACTTAAAATTCTCGATCATGGCGATGGTGAACCATGGAACCCTGCGGTTCCTACGATGCCCGACCCACGTGATACCCCGTGTAGTACTGATTTTCTTTTTTTCACGGTGTCTAACTCGGATCTATACAAGAGCGCCTGGCCGCTTCGCAACCCACCACTTCCATTTCTCACGTCGCGGGCATATTTGAAGGAAATTTTCTAATGACAATTCCGGCTACTACACGTGTTTCGAGAGTACACGAAAGGTAAGTAAATCGTTCATTTTTCATGAGAATGCTTTTACACCCACGCCTATGACACGGCGAACAGGCCAAGTATATCATACTCAATGCGCAGCGCGTCAACCATGCAATACACATTTTCGAACGCAAACACATCCACGGCGCCGAGTACACCGAGCCAGCGTGAGGTGGTGTTGTCCGCACATGTCTGTGTGGCGACTCGTAAGTACGCCTTGAACTCGGCCCAGGCATTCCCTGGGTTCGCAGCGGTGGTTGGCCCAATCGCCGCTGTCACATTGAATCCGCCGCTGATCGCGGACGCGCACGAGTCATGCAGGTCCTCGATGTCTATAGGCAGTGAACATGAATATGTGATCATTCATGGGATTGGGACTCGCATTTCTTCTGCAGCAAGACATCATGCTTGGTACCCAGTCGGGCGACATGGCCAGCCACGAACACGTCGAAGTCGAACGTGAGCGGCACGTCATGCGCGGCAGTCCACCCAGGGATAAAGCCCGACATCGCGAGCTGTGAGAAGGGTGCCCAGTCGGGGAAGACGACGTCGATCAGCAGTGCGACACGCTGTATGGGAAGATATAATTGATGGGGGGGGTTCGCGTCTAAAGAACAGACTGCGTATATTGGTGAAGTAGGCAGGTACTTATACAAGTCTCTTATCTATGAGTCAGACATGAGTCAGATAGGTAGCATATGGTGGTGGAGCCGAAAGCGAGCTAGACCATAAGTGTGCATAGTAACGATGAAATACAATAAGATAAGGAAACGATCCATGCGGTCAGACACATGGTCAGGCACGGGTTGCATATTCCAACACTCCCCCTCAAACCGTGGATAATCCCAGAGCGCGAGCGAAATGTTTGGCCTTTGCACTAGGAAGGGCTTTAGTGAGGGTGTCGGCGGTCATTTCATCTGTTGCACAATAGATGAGGTTGATTGAACCAGCCTCCATGATATAGCAAATATAATGGTATCGCAAATCAATGTGCTTCGTGCGTGCGTGGTAATGACCGTCTTGGGCGAGAGCAATAGCAGATTTGCTGTCGCTGAAGAGTGTGGTCGGTGACTTCAATGGGCGGAATATTTCCCCAATGAGTTTGCGCATCCACATTGCCTCCTTTGCGGCCTGGGTTGCGGCAACGTATTCAGCCTCAGTTGTTGAGAGTGTGACGAGTTCTTGCTTCTTTGAAGACCAAGAAACTGCTCCTCCATCAACCATGAATACATAGCCAGTAATGGCCCTGCGATGATCCTGCGAGGCGCCATCGGCATCAACGTAGCCTTCCAAACCACGCTTGTCTCCCCCATAAACCAACTCCAAGTTCTTCGTTCCGAGAAGATACTTGTAAATGTGTTTGACGGCTTCCCAATGGGCCCAGCCGGGGTTATCGTTGAATTGGGAGACAGTTGAAACTGCAAATGCGATGTCGGGTCGAGTACCCATAGCGGCGTACATGAGTGATCCAACACCTTCACGGTATGGAGCGTTCCTCATCCGTGCAATATCCTTTATGCTGGTAGGCGACTGGGATTTGCTGAGAGGAAAGTTCGGGTCCAAAGGCATTGCACTCGGCTTCAAATCATTAAAGTTGAACCGTGTGAGAATTGCCTCGATATAGGCATGCTGCGACAGGGTGAGTGTTCGCTCAGCATGGTCGCGGGTGATCTTGATTCCAAGTAGCCAATTAATAGGGCCAAGATCCGTGAGCTTGTACTTCACATTCATTTCCGTTTTGAACTTCTGGATCTGCATAAGGGAGCTTCCCAAAATCATGCAATCATCGACATCAATCGCGAGTATGATGAGGTGATTTTCTTCCTCCTTGAAAAATACACCATGATCCGATTCTGATCTCTTGAAGTGAAGATCTGCAAGCGCTTCGCAAAGGAAGTCGTACCAGTTCTTCGCACCTTGCCGAAGACCGTAGATGGATTTGTGAAGTTTCAACACAAAATGTTTCTGGTCCTTTGTGGCGTAGCCGGGTGGTTGTTCAAGATAAATAGATTCATCCTCAGCTAGGACTCCATTCAGAAATGCGCTGTCGAAATCCACTGTGTGGACGGGCCAATCGTTCCGTGCGGCAATGGCCAGAAGAAGCCGAAAGGATGACAACTTTGCAACAGGTGCATAAGTTTCATAAAAGTCCACGCCATAAATTTGCGTGAAGCCTTTCGCGACCAATCGAGCCTTGTATTTCTCAATTTCGCCTGCGGCGTTCTTCTTGATGCGTAGAACCCATTTCGATCCAACAACATTAGTGCCGGGTGGGCGTTCCGTGATGGACCATGTGCCGGTCCGTTCCAACGCGGCAAGCTCGGCCTTGATTGCCTCTTCCCATTTAGGCCAATCAGGTCTCTTCTGAGCTTCCTCAAAAGTCGGCTCGAGCCCTTCTGCTCCTGCAGTAACGGCTGCCATTGCAAAATCTTCAACAGCAACCATTTCCCAATCATCCGAGGCTATTTCGGCTGCCTCCTGGAGGCCTTTCGGGATTGATGGGTCTCGTTTGTTATTGCTGGTCACGCCTTCACCTTCTCGAAGGCGGCGCACGTACGCGGATTCCTTCCGGGCACGCTTGGGTCGACCTGCGGGCTCTTCTGGGTCTGGGTTCTCGAAATTCTGGCCTAGAATATCGTTCTGAGGTCCTGGCTGCTGGCCCTCAATCTCGTTCTGTGGTGGCTGCTGATCCTCAATGTTGGGAATTTCCTCGACTGTGGCTCTGGGAATCGGTGGAGTAGTTGGTGCCTGTGCCGAAGGGTTCTCGTTCTGCATGGGTGGACGCTCGACTGGTTCCCACTCCCCCTCGAGCGGCAACTTCGCCACAACGATAGGATCTTCTTCAAAGTTGAAGCTGACACTTTGTTCAACTCCCACTGTGCGACGTTCGGGCCAATAAATTCGATGAGCTGCACTTTCCTCATCGAATCCAACCCAATGACCAACTCTTGCTCGCATATCCAGCTTTGAGTTGTCATCTTCGTGCACACGGACTTTGCAGCCCCAAGGACGTAATTCGGTCAACACTGGCTTTTCTCCAAAGACAATTTCAAATGGAGTAGTGTCGCCAATTGCGCGGGTCCAGGTACGATTCTTCAAGTAGACTGCATGATTCAACGCTTCGCCCCATAGAAATCTTGGAAGTTGGCTATCATGAAGCATGGCACGAACTTTGTTCAAAAGGGTGCGGTTGAGTCGTTCGGATACACCGTTGTATTCGGGAGTATCATGGACCGTAAGGCGTCGAATGGTTCCTTGTTTCGTGAGGTGAGCATCGAATTCTATGCTCCTGTATTCCCCTCCACAATCAGAGCGTAGGCACTTGATTCTGACTTTCTTCTGTGTCTTCCACCAAGCCTCATTTGCCAAGTAATGCTCGAAGACCTCATCTTTGTGAACCATTAAATAGACACGAGTGTACCGGCTTTTGTCATCTGTGAAACTGACATAGTACTCCTTGTGGTGCATAGTGCGAACGGGTGCAGGCCCCCAAACGTCTGAATGGATTTCGTCTCCAAGATTTTCAGCATGGTGGGCCTCGCAGAATTTCTGAATTGGTTTCCGAGTCATCTTTGCGAACTCGCAAGACTCGCAAATGGTGGCCTCACTGGATTCATCCAGCTCAATGCCATGAACAAGTCCTTTCTTGACTAGTTTCCGAGCAGCTTCATGCGCCACATGTCCCATTCTGCGATGCAATTCATTGATGGTGACCTTCTGTTTTGCAGCTCCGGCGAATTCGGGTGCGGGTTTGGCATGAGGGGTCAGGACTGGATACAGTCCACCTTTCTCATTTATCTTGCCAAGAAGTTTTCGATCCTTGTCGAAAATGCGGCATACACTGTCTCCGAACCATACATGTGATCCGGCAGTGTCGATGCGACTGATGGAGACCAAAGTTACTGCCATCGTAGGTGCGTACAAGACATCCTTCAAAAGGATTCTTGTCGCAGAGTTATCACCATTCGGTATGTTGACATACATGTCCCCTTTTCCGATTGCGCTGAAGGACCTTTTGTCTGCTGCGGTGATAGACCTCGGCGGAATGTCCACGAAATTGATAAAACGTGTACGATTCCCTGACATGTGCTTGGATGCCCCTGAATCATACAAGTCGATGTTGATCAGGGTGCTCCCTGGTATCTCGGTGGTCAGCATTGCTGCCTCGAACGATGTCGTTTCATGGCCAGATGGATCGTTGTCTGGTTCCGGGAGATTCAATTTGCGCCGGCAATGTTCAGAATACCATGCAATGATGTCGAAATCGCCATCGTGAATGAATGCGGTGGGAATCAGTACATCCTCATCGGTTACATTGTCCATGATGACATGCTTGGTGTCTGACACTTGGTAAACCAAGAATCGGGATTCTTCCTGGACGTGATCATCTCCGGGGTATGGCTGTCCATATTGCAAGAAAGCTTCTGTTGCAACTTGTGCTGGACCATGAGGCTCTGCAAAGGGCATGACTGAAGGATAACTTCCTCCACACAGTTCGTTGGTGCGTCCCTTGGCATCCTTGCTCGGCTCGATCCACTCAAAAGAGTTATCGCTGCCATGGGAATTGCTGCTGTTCCCATCGTTCCAGTCATCGCCTTCATCATCGGAGTCCGATACACTCTCTTCATCCTCTGCAGCGCTGCTGTCCGAATCGGAGTCTGAATCGGCACAGTCGTCGTCTGAGTCCGTGACTGCTTCAAGGTTAGGCATGACATCCTCTTCTCCTTCTGTGAAGGATTTGAGCGATTGGTCGTCCTCAACCAGGCCATCGAAGATATCACTATAATCTTCGGAACAAATCGATGTTTCTTCAAGCTCGAGTAAGTCTTCCTCGCTGCTGTACGCCGAACTGGCGGAGACGTTGTGGCCTTCTTCAACGAAGTCCAAAACATTCGATTCTGCAAGTGCCATCCAGGCCTCGTCTTGTGCCACTGCTGCAGCTGCAGCCCTGGCTTTTCCCTTCCCTCTTCCCCGTGGACCTTGGCCGGCCTTGCCGCCGCCTTCAGCCCAACAATCCGACTTGTAATGACCCTTCTTCTTGCAGTTGAAGCACTCAACACTCTTCCTCGAGTTTGAATTTGAACCTCCCTGACCCCTCCCACGGAGGGAATCGCTGGAGTAGAAGGCGACATCCTTGTCATCCTTCCTGCCGTTCTTCTTCAGAAGTTGGCGCTCGTATTCATCGGTGACAGTGAGCATGAGGTCGTTTGCACTGAGGCTAGTTCCGAGCACGCTTGATGTAGCGCTGACTGCGGAAATGTATGGATCGAATGAGGAGGGTAGAGATCCGAGGATGATTGCGTAGAAGTCGTCCTCGGTCGGGGGTTGACCCATTGCTGCGAGATCCTCGCGCATGGTCCTGAGCTTCGTGAAATGAGTGCGAATATCGCCACGCTCATCACAACGCTCCTCCTGAAGCCTGCGTCGCAAGTCCACTGACACCATGCGAGATTTCTTCTGGAATTCGTTCCCGAGTTCCTGCCAAATTTCGCTGGCTGTCGGTTTGCTCCGAATCTTCATGAACAATGAGTCTGGAATTGTCCCAGCGATCTGCTGCTTGACAATCGCTTCGCCTTGCTGCCATAACTTCATCTCTTTCTTCCATTCCACAGAACAATGAGTCTGGAATTGTCCCAGCGATCTGCTGCTTGACAATCACTTCGCCTTGCTGCCATAACTTCATCTCTTTCTTCCATTCCACATCCTTCGCCTTTTGTGCTGCAGTCAAAACAACGACCGCTGGGGGTGTCTCTTGCTCGGCTGCAATGCGAATAGCGAGGTTGGGGTCTTCCGGTGGTGCTGCGCTGGGGTCAAGGTGTTCTGCAACTCCTCGAGCATCAGCAGACCAAATGAACCGGTCTTTATAGACAACCCAATTTGTGCCGGTGACTTCAAGCTTTGGGATGCGTAAGAAGTCGTCTCCAAGTTTGGTGTTTGTTGCAGACATTGTGGATGGATAGATTTTATAACAATGAAATTATTCCGGGCAATCAAGCGCGGTGGGAGGATGATCAAAGTGGTAAGGTTTCTTTAGATGCGGGGGTCGGGGCCCATAACCTATGGGAAGATATAATTGATGGGGGGGGTTCGCGTCTAAAGAACAGACTGCGTATATTGGTGAAGTAGGCAGGTACTTATACAAGTCTCTTATCTATGAGTCAGACATGAGTCAGATAGGTAGCATATGGTGGTGGAGCCGAAAGCGAGCTAGACCATAAGTGTGCATAGTAACGATGAAATACAATAAGATAAGGAAACGATCCATGCGGTCAGACACATGGTCAGGCACGGGTTGCATATTCCAACACGCTGTACCGGAGCGTACATGAAGAGGTTGCCTGGAGTGTGGTTGGGGCCATGGTACGATAACTCGAGTGTCTGGTTGCCCACGCGCACAGTGTAGTTACCATCGAACATGACGTGCGGCAGCGGGCGCAGCGGGTCGCGTGGGGACAGCGACGCGAGCAGGCTGAGCGTCTCCATGTGCGCGATGATGGTCGGGTGCGAGGCGTTGAAGAGCGACGCGCCGCCGATGTGGTCCGCATGCAGGTGCGAGTACACGAGGTGGGTGACGGGGAGGCGCGTTGTGTTGCCAATCGCATATAGCAGCTTGTGCCCAATTGTCGGGGGCGCGCTGCAAACAGGATTCGATGTTAGACGTTGGGCAGCTGCCAAACTGGCGTGGCGGGACTTACTCAACCACGATGACCCCATGTGTACTCACTAGGAACATGTTTGAGTACGCGCCATCCGTCACCCAATACACGCCACCGCCGAGGTCTCCAACAAAGTAGCCGAGCGTGGGGTCAATCGGGACCGAGTCGACGGAGCTGGGAAGAGGCGCAAATTGGATCTGTGTATCACTGGGGCCGGGTGCAATATTAATCGAGTCTCGCACGACCACTTCGTGCTCATCATGCACATGCGGGTTACCACAGGCCAACCCGCCGGCGGTCAGGAACAAGACAGAGAACATGCGGATGAGCTGCATTCCGGGTAGTGCGGCAAGTCTTTGGTGGCTATCTGTTTGAGTGGATTGAACTTTGAGTTGGAGGGATTGATATGGAGTCTACTTGGTCGGTAATTTGATGTTATATATGTGTGATGATTTTCTGAAATGCTGAGTGAATCTGGCCGTAGGAAACGAACCACCGGTCTTATTAATGGCGACACCGTTACTCAGACGGAGTCATACACCGTTACTCAGCCCTTGAATCAGCCTGTCCCCAAAAGGCAGAGTACTCCTAAGGGATGCCGAATTAGTCCTCCCAAGTACGACGGGCTTTCGCCTGTTTTACTCCTTCTGGGGGCCCGGGATAACTTCAACTAATGGTCATTTTAGGGCCTTATTTTACTCTCCCGCCCGCTCTTGACCCAAGTGACCAGGGGCCTGTCTGTCTCTTACAAAACGGTTGGGTGCAAGCCAGCCGCAACTCGCGAACATGCGGCGCCACGATCATGCTTGGTGGGTTTGTCTCGTAAAGCATCCGCTTCAGGAACGGAGCACTAACGGAATATTAACGGACTCCGCCTTGAGATCACTACATCCATGAGCAAGCATTATTCAATCCATGAGCAAGCAGGCAATGCACTGCAGTGCAACAAGAAGCCGCGCGAGGAGATGGCTGCAACCGCATCTGGACGGCCATGTGGCATTCCATCTCTCAGCTTGTCACCAGCTCGCCTTTTGTCTAGGATTGAGCATGACCGCCGACGGTCCTCGTTCTGCTCCAGAGCTTGAGCAAATCATCCTTGAACTCTGTGCCACCAATCGGCCGGCAGGCATTCCGAGGCTAAGTAAGGTTGGTTGCACAGCGCGTGAAAGAGTGGTACATCCAGCTAGGCGTAATACACAATGCATATCACTCACCCGCAGAATTATCAGGGTCGAAGCCGCCCTGTACCAGGTCATCTGCCTTAGCGGGCCGGCCCCGTTAGCTGCGCCTGATTCACAGTCTAACACGTCCTCCACATCGTGCGGTGCTCGCTCGTGGAGTGCATGGTGTTCCGCGTGGAATATTCCTATCTTGTATTATCTCCATCTGTCCGCTCCCTGTTGCGCGCGGTGTAGATCTTGTGTATCCTAGTATACCCCAAGTGCGGTGACCCCACGCTGAATTCCCGGTTACTCACCACATGACCATTTTACCTGCCAAAAAGGAGGGCCATGTGGTTACCTCGCGGGACCCCTTATCTATTAAGGAGAATTACCATAATAGCTAGCCTCGATTGACTACATTGTACATATTTTTTGGCCCTGATTGAACATCCCTTCATTGAAGATGCCCCAATCACCAATTGAACACTGTACAAAATATGTTCAATTAGGCCTTTCATTGGACATGTTCATGGCACTCATTTCCCTCAATTGAATACATTTTGTGAAAAATGTTCCATTGAACATTCAGTAGAGGTTCCGAATGAACATATTTGCGTTCAAGCACTAATGTTCAAACAAATGATCGTCTATGTTCGATGATACATTTCATAGCCTCACCATTTTTCGAGGGGATTGGGGAGTAGCACCGCATCTGGGAGACCCAGTGTGCATGCATTATTCATCCTAACACTCATTTGAAGATGGGGGATGCACCTATACTCAGAATGGAGTTGAATTCACTCGGACTCTCGTCAATTAATTGACTCCCCTTGGGAACGAGAAGGCCAAGTGGTTCAGAGACCTGGAGTACCTAGAGAGTGTCGTAAATTTTTTTCTTCGGTCAATTGTGATAGGAATCCTGTTTGGAGACACCTGAACCATTGAAAAAATGAATTTCACCACCCAGGATCTCAACCTGAGTTCAGGGATATTTAAGCCTCTAGAACGTGGTGAAAACCCCATGATGGATCTCCTGTATGTATTTGTGGCCACTCAGCCATCTTACATTGTCTTAGAGAATAATTTATTTCGTTGGTTAACTATGTTTTCAACCTGTTTCTGAGTGATTGGTGTCCGAGCGTTATAAATCCCTCACAACAACTCCTATGCATCTTCATGTGCAAAATAAATACACAAGATTGGTAGTTGCATCTTTCCACGACCGAAAAAACGCGTCACACCGTGCTCAAACCGTTAAGAACGCGTTGACGACGCGACTGAGGCACGTGCCCGATCACCGGACGATCACGTCGGATCTTTCCGGACCCCGCCGTACTTAGTACTTCAGATCTCGATCACTGCGAGAGGATGTACCGGGGTCAGCCTGGGCTTCAGTGGCAAGCTCTCCGAATTTTGCTGAGCGAGTCGGCGGATGCATGAGGGAAACCCAGCGGGAGATGATGGCGGAGGCAAGGATGAAGGCGGTAAGGTTGGAGGAAGGGCATGGTTTGATTGGCAGCGTCCTCCGAAGGACCGAAACAAACAATGGGGCCTTGCCTCCGAACTTCCATGTCGTTTTTTGCGTGCGGTCGCGACGGACGCCTGGCGAGGTTTCTTTTGCTGTCTAGCCCGCTAATTCGAATCCTTTTGGACTGGAAAACCATCGCGGACCCGATCTGAGGCTACGGCCTGTAGTGGATTTTTCTCCTTCTAGAATCTTAGATATTCTGATTGCATTCTCGATCTTGCTCGTTATTCTGGGCCTTCTCTTCAAACTCGATGGTCCACCGAAAAGCTCCGATCCAATCCCTAGCTTGGGCCGTATTCGCGTTCCAACGAGGGATATCAGATTGACTTGGCAAAATGACTTGCACTGCCAGTGGAGTTTGAATTTGAGTGGGTTGACTTGTGTGACTTGTGCGGGCATTGACTTGTGCTTGCCCTCGCTTACAGCCAACTCCCCCACTCAAATTAAAAAGCTCCTCCACCTTCCCAAACATCTCTCATGGCTTCAGCGTCGCAGTAGGGTCCTCTACGACACGCTTGGCAGCGGCCGTCGACGGCTGATCGGCGTTTGATGCCATCGGCGTTGCCCGTCGTCGCGTTCGCTTATTCGTCCACCATTCAATACCCGCAAAAAATATCAGGAAAAATGAGATGGCCTGGACAATGAGTGAGCCAAGCAACACCAGTAACTCATTTCAAGGTAAATATATATGCAGTAATGTCTGCCTCGGCGGTGTCTTGCATGCACAGATGTTGACTTGTGCGAGGAACAAATTGACTTGCACAACCAAAATTCCTGTACAAGTCGTCTTGTGCATGCAAGATATGCAAGTTAGGCTGTTGCGCTGTTGCCAACAAATGAGTGTCCAAAAGGCATAGGTATGAGTGTATTCAGAAATGTCTGTCTTTTCCTAGATGTTGACTTGTGTGGTCGACAGATTGACTTGCACAATGAAATCCCTGCACAAGTCATTTGCACACACAAGATATAAATTATTCCTGACATATGAGTGTCCAAAATGCATACACATATATTCAGCAATGTCCACTTTGTTGCCCAGTTGGTTCCCCCAGGCAAAAGACAGTATCACCACCAGTCACTGTATTTTATTTCACATGACAGCAGGGTGGAGACACAGCCCAGGTTGAAGTGTGCATGGGCCATTGGACTAGAGAATAAGGACCAGTTGTTGAATGGTGAACACCCTCAGAATTGATGTTATGTTGAACATATTACCCCAATGAACAGACAATGCTTGCACAGCCCTACAACTTGGAAGAGAGAGTTTTCACATAACATTGGTAGTCCCTATCAGGGAAGACAGTATCCAGAATACTGAGAATGTGGTCAAGTCGAGGCCGACAAACTGACTTGCAAGTTACGTGACTTGCGCGAACGGCATTTGCAAGCTGCTTGGTAGCCCTTCATTTCTGATCATTCCAGCAGTTGATGTGTGTACCTTGAAGCCGTGTAAAGCACTGGGACCACACAAGTCAATAATTATGCCAACCATTCTACAATGAGAGACACAACAATTGATGTGATGTCAAAGATCTCGGTGGTACTGCGTATGTGCGGCAAAATCAATAGTATACAATGGATGTGACAATCTTATGAGTATACCAGGTGCCCTACTGTAGCGGAAAATGCCTTGGTGCTGCGAGAATGCACCCAAGTCATTGCCGACAAATTGACTTGCGCACCGGAAATCCCCGCACAAGTCAATACAAGTCAATCCGCGCTGGCGCAAGTCAATTTGGCAAGTCAAAAAGTGAATCCTCCGTTCCAACTATGTCCGAACTTGAATTCCGCGCCGCGACTTCCCCTTTTCACCTGCCCAGAATGCACTATGCATAGAGCAAATCCTCGATTCACCAGCGGTGGGGCGCGGGTCTTGGTCGTAATATGTCATGGTTTCTCGCTTCCAATGAGCATTGAAGACGTGACACTTCTCACTGTCTTATCTCGGTGCGTGTACAGGTTGTCCCATTTCTCTTCCCTAGCGGAGCGTTCTGCTTCGGCTTTGCGACTGTAGGGTTACGAATTGCATCGATCCTTGTCTTGGCGCCGTAATTAATTCACCTAACAACTCCGTCCCAACCTGTATTCCATGACGGGAACTCCCGCTCTGGCCATGTCTTTCCCCCCACGAAAGACCAGATTGTCGCTGAGCGCTGTACACTTCCGTTCGTGGAAATTGTGGATTTTCAGTCGGTTGGGCCCGAGCCACGGTCGTAATCTGTGCCGATATATTTGACGAGGGCTGACTCGTCATGGTGTATGCCCTGGCCCAAGAAATCCTTGTGGGCCCGATCTCAGCTGCCGGCGGCACTCGAGTTTTTCTCTATCTTGCTGGTTATTCTGGGGCATTTTGTCTTCAAACTCACGAGCCCACCGGAAAACTCTTAGCCAATCTTCGGCTGGGGTGGTATTCGCGTTCCAAGATTCTATCCGAACTTGTATTCCGTGCTGCGACCTCCCCTCTTCACCGCGTCTTCCCCTAAGCAAGGCCCGACTTGAACACCCTACCTGCACTATCCTTATAGACGGTGGGGCGCGGGTCCCGGTCGTAATCTGTGACAACTTTTCTTGACTACTCCTCGGCCTTGCTCATGATGTTTTATCGCTTCCAATGAAGCCCCCCGCGCCGCTTCTGGCTGTCTCAGATCGGTCCGTGTACAAGGTCCATTTCCCCAGCTTGATTGAGCGTTCCGCTTCGCTTTTGCGGTTCCACGACGATCTCGAATCTTGCATATCAATTCGTGCGCCCAACTAAACCTCCGACTCCTTGTCCGCATTCCTCGTATGTCATAGCCACCCATCATCCACCTCAATCAATACGGAGCCCGAATCGTAAGTATGTAAGTAGCGGTTTTTCGACCCGCAAGGCCCCCGTTGTTGAGGTTGCGGATGACAGTATCCTGGACCAAAATCTTGGTGGCCAAGAGGTATCCACCGGAAGATGCCGAGACACAGCCTCATAGGGTAGGTAGGGTCTGGGACCCCTTATTTCACTTTTTGGACAAACCTTCCAAATGCTTCGAAAATGTGTTTGGACACTTGAAAAAAAAAATGAACAATTTTATTTTTATTTTTCGGGTGGTTTCGGGTCGGGACATCATGGCTAACAAACCTCAAATAAAGAAAACATTTCTGTGATGTGTGGATCAAATTTGGGAAGGCTGGCATGGCCAATTGGAACGGTCATATCAACGGCCAAGACCACAAGGATGCTGCTAAAAGTGCAGGTACAATTAGGCAGATAGATTCGCCTTTGTTATCTACCACACCACCTCAGGACAAACTGCTCTGCCGTCTGAACAGAGCAGGTCAGCGACTCGGTCCGGGCGCATGCCAAAAAGGAGGAAGAAAATAATTGTTCTATCAGATGAGGAGATGGAAGAAAAATCCTGATGTGTACCAAATTGCATGATGACCGAGCTGAATCTTCCAATGGTAGCATACTCAGGGCCAGCTGGTGACTCTCATGTATTTTGGTTGGAATTTCTCTGAGCTACTGTCTGATGTAGCCTTCCACCAGGTGCACCTCTTTTGCAGAGCATCCAAGGCCAAGGATCCCCCAGAGTGGTTCTGTGATGATGATTATCATGAAAATGCCGGGCGAAATTGGAAAAAGCGAAGAACATACTTAGTTGTGCAGAATTACAATGCTACTATCTTCCTTGAGTGTTCCCAAATATTATTTACTATATCTAATATATGTGTATTACACCCATTGTCGCCACAAATATGAGCCTGAACAGAGCCTTAGGGGCGAAAATTACCCAATTTGGATGTGGCTGTGCTCGGCTAATAGGTAGGTAGGGTCTCGAGGGCCTTAGCGCACTTTTCCGACCCTGTGGGGCAAATTTTAGCGGTGAATACCTCTTGTTGGTAGCTCTTCCTTATGGCGACGAAACGAAATCACTGCTGGTTAAGCACTCATCCGGGCCAGTGTCTAACTGCACTTCATGGCCACTCGGTTGTGCTCAATCAACGCACACATGCATGGTTTAGTACTGCCACTCCAGTCATCGAAGACAGAATCCCGCTGAAAGACAGTGTGAGTCCCGGATGATCAATCTGTCTCTCTAAGTCAATTTAATATCCCCGGAGTATTTACCCGATTGTGCTTGACACACTGTCTTTCCAGACTCTTGTTTACCAGTGGGTCTCCCTGTCCAGCCACTTGATCCGAATGTACTAGTGGACTCCACCCCGAAAATCTGGTCCAAATGCCTCTCTGTGACATCCGGAAAGCGCATTGCAATGATTTTTCGGACAGTGTTCGTAGCAAGGGGGACCAAAGATTAGAAAAAATGATATCACCTACAATTTTTTATTTTGAGAGGGTCGACGTACCCCCCCCCCCCCCCTCCCCACAGCCACTGATGGCATCATAATTCCCTTTTGGGGAACGGCCGTTTCCGAAATTCGGGCGGCGATCAGCCGGAAAGTATTTCACATGCTAATCAGAATGCTTTTCTGGTAACTATTACACTACTCCACCGCCCAACCATACCCTTACAATCAATTCCTTCCATGCAAATGTGAGGTGAGCACATATCCCTCAATGACTTCGATTTGGAGAGTACTATCTACAGCCTGTACTGCTCTTTGAACTATTCTGAGCTGAGTTATTCCCTTCCATTCCCAGAACTCAATTGCTATTACAACTCTATCACTGATCTTTTCACTGCCAGTGAGGCCCTTCTGATCGAGGAAAACCCCAACAAACTCGACTCTGTGATCCCCGAGCAACCTGATTCAATAGACAGCTGCATGTATATTTTTCTGGGTGAGCTGAAGCCTGACATGAGATGATAGCATGAGGGGTAGGCAGGAAGTCAAGGTCATAGTTTTTTTTTTCTTGTTTGCAGGGTAACATGTCATTGTAGAAACATCTGTAAAATGAGGCGAAAGGGAAAAAAAAAACCTCATATGCACGGTTCGAACCCACACATAACTAAAATTGTAGGCATGAAAGTCTAACGAACACAGCAGACTAACACATAGACCAAACAGACCATAGAGGTCAGTGACACACTGTTTATCTCTCTCGTCCGAGCTTGTGCAGCCCCTGGAACCTCTTTTTGACCCCCCAAAAATCTGTATACAATTTTTTATTTTGGCCGACCAGGGTACCCCCCCCCCTACCCCATATGGCAATCTCTTATCTTTGGTCCCCCTTGGTTCGTAGTCTGATGTGCGCATTCATCAACAGTCTTCGCAACCGTTAAAAACGATCCGGAAGTAGTATTCAAACAACGCATTATCGACCCTTTTTATTGTCCATTGCCCCATGATACGTCGCCACGTGGTTCATAAAGAATCTACTGGCTGTTCCGCTCATAGAATTGACCATTACTATTGTGAAATAGCGCGAACAAATGTCTGTATAGTTCACGACGAGTTCCAGGATGTCACCGTCGAGGCAAGGCCATTCTGATTTTGGTCCTGATTTATTATGGTCGCCTGGTTTATGCTGAGTTGCCAGGTGGCCCCGATGGTAGAAAGACTGTAGATGTTGACCGAAGACTCGTTATCAACATTGACCATCTGCGATTGGCAGCTCTCGGTCGTCAGACATCCTTGGTCATAATTCTAGGAGGAGAAGTCCTGAGTCCGCCGTGTCCCTTGGAAATTACCCGAGTACTCACGGAGTAGAAGCTGTAAAGAGAAGCACCAAAAACGAGGATGTCTTCTGATGATGTCACCCAGAGACCCCAGGCCTGCGAAATATCTGACCAGTAGGCGGGATCTTTGAACGCCATGTTGACCGTGAACGGTGCAGGAGCCACTGGATTGGGTTGGAAGTAAGGCTACGGAGTTCTAGTTCTTTTCCTCCAGTTGTTATACTAAGAAGCTCACTGTTTCGGTCTGTATTAACCCCATGTAGTGAGCTTTTGCGTTGGCCAGATTATATTGGTACATAATATGGTGCTCAGATGCTGCAAAATAGATCATTAAGCGAACAAGTCGCGAAGACGGCCAAAAGTCGCCTTACCAGTGCCTATCAACCAGACTGGCAGAAAAAAAGATTAGATCCATTCTCCACACCAGTGGGAAAGATAACTTACCCGGACCAGCCGATTCAGATAAGATGCCACGCCCAGAATAGATCGACACCGGATCTTGTCCACCTCCAGGCTCATCCAAGTCGTGATCTGCGAGCCACACCCAAGTACCCTGCGAATCCACTCTAAGAACTAGTAGATTATGGGGTGAAACAAAAAACCTCCAAATAGGCGGTCGATTCTGAGGTCAAATGGAGGGCAGCGAAGGCAGCTAGACAGGCGGTCGTACCACCATCGCCGTTCGATGGGCAGTCCGCGGCTTGGAGATTGGTTCCGGCAGCTTCGAATTACAGTCAGAACAAGAAACCTTGAAACTAAAATATACCTCCGCCGAGGCGAATATGCGAATCCCACATCCCTGTTCCACCTTGTGTGGTCTGCTTTACATTCCACTCCACGACGATTGCCCCTCCCGCGGGACCAATGGTTGAGAAAATAATGTCTGTGATCTCTACCAGACCAGAGGAACCTGGCGCGCCAACTTGAACAACGGGCTGTGGGTTATTCATATCCTGGAATGTTGACCCCTTCCCTGAAATTACCGACCACGCCTCTCCAACCATTTGGGTCCCCGCAGGAATGGTGAGAGTTGATGTGACGATGTATGTGCCTGCATCGAAGAAAATGATCTTACACCCGGCGAACTGTAGAAGAAATTGAGTATTGTGTTGTGTGATATTGAGGAAAAGAAGAAGCCATTTAGAATACAACATACGGCGGCGAAAATTTCTTGGAGAGCGGCGGTGTCGTCTGTGACCCCATCTCCCTTGGCACCTTGGTCTCGGACGCTGACAAACTGGTTGACAGCGTAGTGGGCATACTGCGGGTGAGTCCTGCCGAAGATATTTCCGGCACTGTCAAGTAAAGCGGCAGGTTTATTGGGAGCTGCGAGATAACCCTGTGTGTATGTGCCTGTCCCATTCGATCCAGTGTAGATGTTTCCTTGGCCCCATGAGGTAATTGTCGTCGTTCCACCAGCAAGGAGAACATCCCCGCTAAACAGTCCAATGGCGGTAGGAACATTGGTGAGCTTTATATTGTTCAGAACAAGGGAGCCATCGAGTTGACCACTGTTGGCGGAGGTACGGAGGAAGATAGGGGTGTTTGCCCCCGTCGCGTCGATAATTGCCTCCGCAGCAACAGGCTGGTTTTGATTTTAGTGTGTGAACATGCGAAAAAAAAAACTTAGGATCAATGTGTCACCTGTGGTGGGCCTCCACCGGTAGACAAGTCGAACCCGATCTAAAAGTAGTCTATGAAGGCGTTAGAGGAAATTTTCAACTGAAGATACACACCTGGCAGTTATTGAACGTAACTCCTTGGAACGTCCAGCCCTCGCATGACGGGTAAGTTGGGGGTGCTCAAGCGAGCAAAGACCTTCACTTGCCCAATTCCAAACTGCTAAAATACCAGTTTGCGCGTTGTTCACGGTTACGTTGCGGACGGTAAATCTACAATCTGTCAGTTTATTTGATGTGGGCGGATTCTTTCCGCATACTGTTGGTTTCCGACCGACATCCCAATTTTCCCTACGATTCAACGTGCATTAACTTGTGTGTAAATCAAGGATAGAACGTCAATGTACCTCCGTTGAACACCAAATCTCCCATGAATCCACCACTGCAATATTTAGTGGTATTTCGGTTGGAGTCTGTGTCACTTACCTGCCGTTCTCCATTACAAGCCCTGTAACGATCAGGATGGCACCAGCGAATTGTGAACTACTTACCTTGATGAGCAGTGTCGGGTTCGGTGGACATGTTGATTACAAGGTTCATTAACGATGTCGCCTGAGCCACTTGCCAATGAAGTCCAGTTCCAGCAGACGAGGCCGGAATCCTTTGAACGACATTAGAAGACGTTTATTCAAACTCGAACACATCCACTGACTGGGTGAGGTCTATTATGAAATTCCTCACGGAACGAAAGCTGTCTCCACAATGAGAGTCACTCGTATGACAGCACCGTTCGCGTCTTACAAATTGTTCGTATTGTCGTAAAACTGGCCATTAGCGATGTATGGGTCAGCGTCTGAATGGGAGTCGGGATCAGCCTCGCGATACAACCGGCCGAAAATTTCACCCGCCTATCACACCGATGCCCCCAAAGTCGGGGGCAGCCAATAACGTGGGCGGATACATCGCGTCCCCGATCAGTCTATTATCACCTCAGTTCAACATATGAATTAAGAGGGCAAAACACGTACTGTGTATAGTAGTAGGCGATGATTGGCGCAGAAACCACGTATGTTCTTGGAGGATAGAATTGAATGAGGCATTGTAGAGTCTACATGGCAAGATAGTAGCTTACCCGTAAGGGAAAAATACAACGGCCGGTGTTGTTCTGCCATATAATGAGAAAACAACCTGACTTGAAGGACGGTACACACGTCGACGAGGGGCATGATCCTCCCCCGCATCTGTTACCCGTTGAGATGGCGGCACTGTCCATGTATTCAACCGGCATTCTGGTTCAACATAGAATGACGCAGACACACTTGATAGCTATCGGGCATCCATCAGCGGAGGCCAGAAATGAAATGAAAGAATCTCCGAACCGACTGTGTCATCCGTAATTCCGTCACCCTATAAATTATGTGGGAAGCTCAAAGGGTCGACAGATGGAAGGACTACCTTTGCACCGAAATCCATGACGTTTCGGAAAACCTGATAAGTAGTGGAGTTTGGGTTGAACGCGGCAATGCCTTGGTGCTTGATATTTTGCATCCAAAACGGATCGGCGGGAGCAGCACTAATTGGACGTCAAATACAGTAAAGAGATAGAGTGCCTGAACATACGTGCCACTTCCGAGGGGAGTGGTGCATGTTGTTCCAAGGGAGTAGACCAATGCTGCGTAGCTGATAACTGTGGCGATTCTCGATGCGAGAAACACCGAAAACATGGTGCCTTGATTCGTGATCCAAAGTCCGAGTAGTCGAAACGAAAGAACCAGGTCGGCTGAGTTTTATACCCAAATGAAACTCCGAGTTCATCTGATTCATTCTATTCGCTTCTATTCATGCTATTCGCTTCTATTCACGCTATTCGCTTCTGTTCTGGCAGCAAAGGGTTTCATCGAATGGAAAGATATACCTTAAATAGATCGGCGGAGTATCGGTTCTTCGGAAGCGCGCCACGCTGCGTTGGTAATTTACCCTGCATTGTACAGGGCGTGGGGTATACCGGCGGAAATGATATACCGGTGGCTGTGGGAGACAGCAGAGCGGACCTTGATTGGGCGCGGGTTCCTGACAAAACAAAAATAGTTGGTCTGTTGGACAGATCCAGAACTGAGCCGTACCCACGGGAAGGCCGATTCGAAACGAACGTTTCTGGGTCGGCGACTGGTCGGCGACTGTACTTAGGGTAGGCTCGCGAAACGGACATCAACAGATTTCTGATGGAGGAAAGGACAAAGGCCACGTTAACTGCCATAAGAGCAGTTGACAGGCAGTTGCGCGACAGGTGCCTGCCACCTGCCGTTAAACAAGGTCGTGCCTTGGCCTTTGTGCCTGTGATCTTCTAGATTCTACCGAGTCCTGTCCGGCATTCAGCCGAGTGTGTGGAAGCGAAGGGAGAAATAAATGAACAGAGATGCACCAAAGTATGAGGACCGCACAGGAGTGATGAAAATAAAGGGACAAGCAGTATAGACGATGGCCGGAAGCAACAGGATCGCGCCAAGAGGAATCTGGTGCAACAAATGAAGAGGGGAAATCCCAGAGATATGAGAAGGAAGTACTCAGAGAAGTCGTGGCCTAGGGGGAATATACACCGTATGCGGCTGTGACAGCCGATGCAACGCCGCGATTCGGGCCTGGACGTAAGATAGTTACAGTCTCGCCGGCAAACGAAGCAAGGTTCAATCACTGAAACATGCGCGGGACAGCTGCCCTACTTTTTCTCTGTCGAGGGCGACGTGCGACAGACGAAGAGGCGGCGAAAACTGTCTCCGTCTACACCGCTTGGGATGACCAGGTCAACGAGACAGTTTCGCCGGTAGGCGGCGGGGATTATTCTATTGGTGGATGCCAACGCGGCGGCGCGGCACGCGGTCACATGATCTTTCTCCTCAGCTTCTGGGCACGTTGATCTCCATGAACAAGTCCTCACAGACAGGTTTTCACACCTTTTATCTTGTGAAATTTTATCTACCCAGATTCGTTGTGCTTTAGAATTGCTTAGCTAGATGAGAGGATTCACTTTTTGACTTGCCAAATTGACTTGCGCCAGCGCGGATTGACTTGTATTGACTTGTGCGGGGATTTCCGGTGCGCAAGTCAATTTGTCGCCCGCACAAGTCAGCATGCTTCGCGTGCAAGTCAATTTGTTGACTTGCACAAGTCAATTTGTCGGCAATGACTTGGATGCATTCTCGCAGTACCAAGGCATTTCCCGCTACAGTAGGGCACCTGGTATGCTCATAAGATTGTCACATCCATTGTATACTATTGAGTTTGCCGTGTATACGCAGTACCATCGAGATCTTTGACATCACATCAATTGTTGTGCCTCTCATTGTAGAATGGTTGGCATGATTATTGACTTGTGTGGTCCCAGTACTTTACATGACTTCAAGGTACACACACCAACCGCTGGAATGATCAGAAATGATGAGCTACTAAGCAGCTTGCAAATGTCGTTCGCGCAAGTCAATTTGGTCACTGATGTAACTTGCAAGTCAGTTTGTCGGCCTCGACTTGACCACGTTCTCAATATTCTGGATACTGTCTTCCCTGATAGCGACTACCAATGTTATGTGAAAACTCTCTCTTCCAAGTTGTAGGGCTGTGTAAGCATTGTCTGTTCATTGGGGTGATATGTTCAACATGACATCAATTCTGAGGGTGTTCACCATTCAACAACTGGTCCTTATTCTCTAGTACAATGGCCCATGCACACTGCAACCTGGGCTGTGGCTCCACCCTGCTGTCATGTGAAATAAAATACAGTGACTGGTGGGGGGGGGGAACCAACTGGGCAACAAGGTGGACATTGCTAAATATATGTGTATGCATTTTGGACACTTGTATGTCAGGAAGAATATATATCTTGTGTGTACAAATGACTTGTGCAGGGATTTTGTTGTGCAAGTCAATCTGTCAACTGCACAAGTCGACATCTAGGACAAGACAGACATATCTGAATATACTCATACCTATGCCTTTTGGACACTTATTTGTTGACAACAACCTAACTTGCATGTCTTGCATGCACAAGATGACTTGTGCGGGAATTTTGGTTGTGCAAGTCAATTTGTCGCTCGCACAAGTCAACATCTGTGCATGCAAGACACACCACCGACGCAGACATTACTGCATGTATATTTACCTTGAAATGAGTTACCTGTGTTGCTTGGTTTTCACAAGCACTAATTTTCCAGGCCATCTCATTTTTCCCGATATTTTTTGCGGGTATTAAATGATAGACAAATAAGCGAGCGCGACGACGGTGGGCAACGCCGATGGCATCAAACGTGGATCAGACGTTGATGGCCGCTGCCGAGCGTGCCGTAGAGGACCCTACTGCGACGCCGAAGCCATGAGAGATGTTTAGGAAGGTGGAGGAGCATTTTGATTTGAGTGGGAGAGTTGGCTGTAAGCGAGCGCAAGCATGCCCGCACAAGTCACACAAGTCAACGCACCAAAATTCAAACTCCGCTGGCAGCGCAAGTCATTTTGCCAAGTCAATCTGATATCCCTCGGTAGATGAAGGTAAATAAATTGAACAACATTTTGACAACCTTGCAACACGATGAACTACAACTGGAGAGGGCACTTCGACCGGTTGTGTCCTTCCTGTCTGCCATTGGGCACAGAGATGCTGTTGTACGGGTAACCGCTCTCAAAACACTGCGCAAGGGTAGTGATTTTGTAAGGATTCCGGCCCTTTCAGTGGTTGAGCATTTCACATTTTTGAGTGAAAAAATTGATAAAAAATGTCATTCAATTTATAGCCATTTTTCACCGAAAAAAGAAGTGAGAAAATTTAAACCATTTTCACCACTTTTTTGACTTGAAATCAAAGTGAAAAATGTGAAACAAATTTTGTAATGTTGTTAAGACATTTCTTTTCCATTTTTTGACTGAACTCAAGGTGAAAATGAAGGTGAAAAAATCAAAAGTTCTTTCACTAATTTTTTCACGAGAAATCAAAGTGAAAAATGTGAAACAAAGTTGGTCATATTGTTAAGATGTTTGTTTCACATTTTTGACTGAAACTTATGGCGGTCGGTTACCGGCTTTATTATTCCTGTACAAATACACGTGTTTCCGGGTAATTTTGATGGCAGAGTTACATATTGTCAACTTAGTGAAAATTTTCTGGCGCCTTACTGAAGAATACCACAGCATCAACACACCAGGAAGCTAACATTCTGGAGCCCCATATTAAAGTTTGAGTGGCCTGAGAATATTTTACGCTGAAATACATCTTCATGTCCCCAGAATATTGTTTGTGAGTTCCTGAATATATACTTTTGGTCCTGGATATTTTCTTTGACTCCCTGGAAATACTTTTTTCCCCTGAAAATATTGTTAATGCCTGGAAACATTCTTTGTCTCTGAACGAAACATATTTTCCTCTGAAAAAGAATTGGGAATTTGAATGGTCGTGGTTGAGGAGAGAGCCCTTCAGCCCCAATGTCCGGGATGCCATGATGGTGCCCCGGCTTGTCGGCTGACAACCACCGCTCATTGATTGTCCCTTCACTTAAGTACCTGCGTCGTGTGGATACGCATTGCAAATCGGGAAAGGCCCTGGCGTTAGGAGCTTCATCTGCGGCATCTTCATCTACCGGTGCTCCTTCTGGGTCGATATGGAACACGCTTTTATTGAATACGCACGTGCCGCCACATTAATCCTCGAGAAAATACCGAGCCACAGGGATTATAGTACGGGCTGAATACGGAGCAGAGGGCTAATTTGACTGCGGTGAGTTTGACTTCATTTCTATTGTTTTGTTTGGAGTTTAGACGCGTCTTTTGTACCTTTCTGCCCGCATTACCAGACTACGATACATGCTAGTTTATCAATCCATTTCCGATCCCTCCAATTCTTCACATTCCCGGAGGCCGTCTGCCTCCTATCCCTCATTCCATGCTGTTGCAACCGCGCAATCCTCTCAATTCCTTTGTAGACCATCTCATGTTCCTCCCTGCCTTGCAGTTGCGTTTCGTTTTTCTTCCCGTTTATGTCCGCGTTGTCTTGTCCTTCCTTGGCGGCATACTCATCGACTTCATCCAGAACGACGAAGATATCCTCCACGACCTTGGCTGCCTCAAAGCGGCACTGGTCGAGCGCGCTATGCGCGCAGCTCCGCATTTGCACTTGACACTATCCCGGCGTTTAGTCTTGCATACATCTATTTCCCACATCGTTCCAGCTTTTCTTGTTTCTTTGGGTTTTTCTCCTTCGTGGTCTCGTGATGTCGGGTGACAGGCGCGTTGGAGAGAATGGTATTGCGCGGGGTTTAGGATCGTCCCAGAGGACGAGCGAACGGATGCACCGCGCCCCTTATGGATCTATGGCATCGCCTGGATGCTCCCAAGAAAGTTAAACTCTGAAAAATGGGGGAGACAAGGGAAGCATACCATGGTCTCAGCAGTATCAAGGAAAAGCTTGGCCTGACGGTCTGGCTTGGGAAAGTTGGTAGCCATAAGAGTCTCCTCGGCAGAGGAAAGCTGCTTGTGGATACCAGAAGGCATGGCCAAGGGACCGGGGGACTCTACAGTCTGGGACGCGGCACGAGGACCAGTAGGGGGAGCCATGTTTTAAAGGAACGAGTGTAAAGGGACCCAAATGTTAAGGATTAAAGTCTTAAACCAGGCCACCTTTATACCCTGAAAGAATAGGGCACGGATAAATGGCACAACTGAGGACAGTTGTTATTTTAAAAATGGGGGAGAGGGTATACACTAGGGCCGCTTTTCGTGATCGCCTTTGAATACATTCGACCCCTTAAACAAGTTAAAATTGACCGCCGCAGCCTGGAATAGGATCATTCCAACAGGGGAAAGGTCCTTATTCCCGCTACTCTATTCAATGGCTTATTCCGAAGCCGCAAGGGAGCGATCACATCCGTGGTTGAATTCATCGGATTAAGGACACAAAAGGACATTGTAAAGTACATGTTTTCAGACAATGAGGGATTTTTGCCATTGGATCGGAAAATGCCGGACAAATAGCAAAAATCCCTCATCGGCTTAAAACATGTACTTTACAATGTCCTTTTGTGTACCGTCAATACCCCAAAAATCAAATATAGTTGATTTGGCACCTGATTGATGTTCTTTTCAGACACCTTTCTTACTTGGTGAATAAGATAGAAACCAATCAAGTCAAAAAGACCTATGAATTCTAGTTGTGTCTATAATCCTTTCTTACTTCATTGAATCTTGCTAAATCAATCAAGATATATTAGACAACCAATACACATTCTTTTTATAGGTCTTTTAAGCGACCTTGAAAGGTTCCCATCCTGGGTGTGAGTGGAGGGCACCAACTATGCTACACAAGGTCTGTAAGCGAAACCGGTATCACGCGGGATACGGATGTTAGCGCGCGCAGTCGTAGCACGTGTTTGAGTAGAGTAGTGTTGGTGTTACACGAATGCAACACAAAGTAACAGCAAATGGATGATATGAGAGTTCAGGAACTCTTATATAATCAGTCAACACGGGGGACTTTCACCGAAAGAAGCCTTCCTAGGAGATATTACTCTTCCTTTGGGACGTGGGCTTGGGGTTAGCACCAAGTTCTTAGGACCGCTAATCTAATAATAACATGAGCTTCTTAGGCGTCGTGGTAGGAGTAGATAGTCCAAGCATTCAAGTTGTAGTGAGCTTCTTATGGTTCACGCAAATGTGAGGGGTGCAGATACTGTGTGTTGATAAGATGTAAGATGCCCGTACAAGTGGGACGGACTCCCCATATATACCAATAACTACATGAGTGAGTCATATGTTTATGACTCACTAGGACTCATCCGCACAGCCAGACATAGCTTTGGCATAGCTTAGGGCGGTTGCGCGATGAGTCTGAACCGTGGGATTGTTGGATCAAACAGGAACAAATAGCTGTGTCGTTTGGACGAAATCCCACAAGCTCTTGTCAAACCGAAATAACCGATACATGGAAGGTTTAAATAAGTAGTAGGTATCATACACAAAGGAGAAATGGAGAAAAATAAATAAAGGCCTCATATCCATCCCAAGGTCAGTCAGGGGCCCTCAATTACACTCCTTCTCCACAAAATTATCTGTTACAGTTCCTGTTAATGGTCAGTAACCTGGCTGGTAACACTTATGATTGAATACAACCACTGAGAATGCTTGGAACATTGCTGAAAAAAATAGGCATATGCCGCGGCAATGCCGCTGCAGTGCGCGGCAGCCACGTCAATTTCTCCGGACCGCAGGGTCAGGTAGTTCCTGTGAAAGTCCATGCCTACCTCGGCAACTCATTTGGACGGAGAATGTTCTTCTCATACAGCGCATTGCATGTCAGCATCAACCTGTTACGAGTCAGGTATAAACATCAGAAAGAGTGGTTTAATGGTGGATTTAATCTAATCTTTCATTCATTTGGTCCTCTGACCTCCATTCATAACGAAATTCTTGGAGAAAAGAGCCGCCTACGTAGGGTTGCGTTCGCCGAAGCGCTTCGGTTGTACACTTGATCAAGGAGTATCCCAAGAGATATAGCTTCGTCAACCTATAGAACAACAGGTCAGTCGAAAAGTACTCTTCCGAGGCTCCGACAGATCGAGGGGAAAATACCTGAGTCTGGCTGTCTTTGGCCCGCGTGAATAAGTGTGCGCAATGCCCAGTAATGACCTCTCGATGGCAAACGGAGCAGATTTTTCCGTACGCCTTACGAATCGCCTTCTTGGTGGGCTTTGAGAACGGAGCGTTCAGAGCCTCCGCGTCCGATGCCATTGATCTTGCTGGGATAATTTGGCACAGGCGCTTTAAATAATTCGTGTGTGAGAGGCCCCCGACTATTTAGGGAAGGGGGTGACACTTCGCGTGAAGATTAGCACATAAAAGGCGCCAGTGCGTTGATAGAGGGAAACAGTGAGACATTTTTCTGATCTCATGTCACGCCTAGGTCGGTTGCCATCTAGGATAGGAAATGCCGCTGTCATCTCTATGAGAATATCAGCTTCCAGCGTCAATTGGAAAAACAGTCTGTATTGCGGAGAAAATCACCAACGAAAAAGAGAACTCGACTCCGAGGGGATTCGTTGGGCACATGCCGCATGCCCGCCCACGTCTCGCTGACAGTGACCGAGCCCGTTTGAATTTCCAATGTCGACCGTGTCTTTCGCAGACCTTGGTCAAATCTTGCAACCATCGCCTGTAAGATTGAGGCAAATGACTATTCCCCATCAAATGGGACCCTGACAACATGCGAGGAAAGTGCGGGATTGAAACAATGCACATGGAACCAAGGGGGACCAAAGATAAGAGATTGCCATATGGGGTAGGGGGGGGGGTACCCTGGTCGGCCAAAATAAAAAATTGTATACAGATTTTTGGGGGGTCAAAAAGAGGTTCCAGGGGCTGCACAAGCTCGGACGAGAGAGGTAAACAGTGTGTCACTGACCTCTATGGTCTGTTTGGTCTATGTGTTAGTCTGCTGTGTTCGTTAGAATTTCATGCCTACAATTTTAGTTATGTGTGGGTTCGAACCGTGCATATGAGGTTTTTTTTTTCCCTTTCGCCTCATTTTACAGATGTTTCTACAATGACATGTTACCCTGCAAACAAGAAAAAAAAAACTATGACCTTGACTTCCTGCCTACCCCTCATGCTATCATCTCATGTCAGGCTTCAGCTCACCCAGAAAAATATACATGCAGCTGTCTATTGAATCAGGTTGCTCGGGGATCACAGAGTCGAGTTTGTTGGGGTTTTCCTCGATCAGAAGGGCCTCACTGGCAGTGAAAAGATCAGTGATAGAGTTGTAATAGCAATTGAGTTCTGGGAATGGAAGGGAATAACTCAGCTCAGAATAGTTCAAAGAGCAGTACAGGCTGTAGATAGTACTCTCCAAATCGAAGTCATTGAGGGATATGTGCTCACCTCACATTTGCATGGAAGGAATTGATTGTAAGGGTATGGTTGGGCGGTGGAGTAGTGTAATAGTTACCAGAAAAGCATTCTGATTAGCATGTGAAATACTTTCCGGCTGATCGCCGCCCGAATTTCGGAAACGGCCGTTCCCCAAAAGGGAATTATGATGCCATCAGTGGCTGTGGGGAGGGGGGGGGGTACGTCGACCCTCTCAAAATAAAACATTGTAGGTGATATCATTTTTTCTAATCTTTGGTCCCCCTTGCATGGAACCGCTGGCATGAATACAGTAGGTAATAACTGAAGCAACCTACGACACTCAACTGTCCTGTAGGTAGGTACCATGCCGTGATTTCTAGGCCAAAGGCGAGAAGATGTTCATGGTACACACCACTATGTTGTTATAGGTATTGCAGAAAGTTTGTCTCCGCACAGTGGCGGGTTGAACACCACGGGAAATTGGATCACATCTCACCGATCGATGAAAAGTATCAGTATCAAGTACAGAGATATCTATATTTCAGTCATGTCTTGCTGCAGATCTAGATCCGGGAGTCATCTCTCCCGGTTCGCTCGCTCACGGCATTGAATTAGCGGGGGCTAAATCCATTCTAACAGACTTGGAATAGGACAGGGAACAAAAAGGAATTCAGGACAAAAGCATATGGGGCCGAGTACATTCCAGGCTACTTCTTGCCGAACAAGCGCTGCAGTGTCTCCTTCGCGTTCTCGGGGGTGAATGAGAACCGCACATTGTCGAGCGGTCCCGCCAAACGCGCCACACCTGTAGAGAATAGCATCTTCCCCGCCCACAACATCTCAGCCTCAGTGTCTCCCGCGACGCGCGCCGCCTCCTCCTTCTCCGCCGCCTCCCGCGGGTCAAGGTAGGTAACGTTGTATTTCACACCCTGCACCTCCCCAAGAGTCTCGATAAGCGTTGCCCAGGTGAGTGTCTCGCCAGCAACCCGCAGCTCGCGGCAGGACTTGCCCTGCTCGAGAGGGAGGAGCACAGACTCGACAATGTATCGCACGATGCTGGGATTCGGATCAGAATTGCCCTTGCGCAGTGTAAATATTGAAACGTACTCAGGCAGCGCAGTCACGCTGATCAGCGCGTCGGGCGCCCCATACGAGGCCGCCGTGTAGTTCTCGATGTCAACATTATTGAACGGCGACGGCACATACTCCGTGAACGCCCCCGTCATCAGAATGGTGTACGCGAAGCCCGGCACCTCGCGTGCACGGTCGCGCAAGTGCTCCCTCGTCGCGATCTTGTCGCGGAAGTAGCGTCTCTTGCCGATGGCGAAGTAGGAGTCAGTGCCAAGCTCGGAGGGGTAGAAGTGCCGCACACCGCCGGCGATGGCGGCGTTGATCATGCCGGGCTGGAGTTTCATGGCGGTGTTGCCGGTGAGGGAGATGACGGTGTCGAAACCTGGAGGACAAATCAGCATTCAACACGGCTTTGCTAGGATGAAATAACCTTTGTAGCAGTTGGCCTCGAGAAAGGAGCCGACCACCACCTCGACACCCTGGCTCTGCGCGTCAGTGAAACGCGAGACTTTGGTGGGGTCAGCGAGGACTGCGATGCGCCTGAAGCCGGTTTTGTTCTTCAGAAATTCCTGGACAAGTGGACGGCCGACGGTGCCGCTCGCGCCAACGATAATGACTGAAGGGGCCATTGGTTAGAAGGGCGATACACGATAGACGTTACGTTTGATTCCTTTTAAATAAGTATGGAGGAGATCACTATCGGCGTCGGGGTGAACATTGGTCAGCGTCCCCGAGAGGATATGTCAGAGTTACAACTCATTCGCAGAACTGAAAATCTGTCCGTTCATTGAGCTCGGGGAAGTAGCGGTGATGATATACGAACATTACTTGGTGAGTAAGACAAGTTGAATCCGAAGACTGTTCCGCTAGACTCTCCCCGATGCCGATTCCACGAGAGATAGATTGACATCTAAGCCTGTCGACGCCCGGTCGGGTGTCCAGTCTTACGGTAGACATCACCGTACATTGATCATGAGCGATGGTCATTGAACCATCACGCAAGTCCGTAGAAGGCCGCAGATCCCACCGAGTCACTGTGTTCCCACGCGATTTCTCGCTGGAAAACTTCTGAACGAGTCTAAAAATAAATTTTTAGGAGGGTGGGCACTTTGGCGCGCGCCCCGAGTCGGATATCAGCGTCAAAAAACCTGCATCCACGAGGTCCTCGCACCCCCGCTCTGCCCTGTATACGCACCCCGAAGTTGATTTCACATTTGGATTCCCATCGACATCGAGGCGGAGATCGTGGCGATCGAGGCCCTGCGCACCGCCCGGACGCAGAATAACAGCTAGGTCTGGCCTCCCCCAGTCGTCCCTCGCCGCCCGCGCTGACGTGCCCTGTTTCTAGATTCATCCCCACGCCGCCTTCGCGCTGCCGCTGGCCGTCAAAGCGCCGACTCGAGCTGCGGACAAGCTGCGGAGGCAGAGGGCCGAATTTCTCGAACGACTCGCGCGGCTTGATCTCAGGGAGTGCGAGGACCGTGCGGGGGAACAGATGAGGCAAGTTTTTATCGGTGTGCGCAGGACTCTCACCGATTCGTATCCAGAGGCTCCAGTCCCTGCTCGCGACCCGTTGGGGGCCCGCACCCCGCGTCGTTGCCACGTCATCGAGTGATCTGCCTCGCTTCCTGTCGCCCACGCGCCACGCGCCGGTCTTTCGCCATCCGCCACCGTCCGCCTTTCACCCGCAATTCCACACTCAAGCATCCCCGGCGGGCGACATCTCTTCGCGGTCCGCCATCGCACGCGTAGCCGCTGCACAAGACAGACACACCCACTTCGCGCAGACTACGCCCCAACTTCATTCCCGCGGCATTGCCCTCGAGAGCAGAAGATGCGCGATCCTCATGCGCTATACGTCGCAGGGCCCGCGCCCGCACCCGACGGCCATCCTCCGCACCTCCTTTTCTCGCTCTCACTGAGGTTGCTTTGTTCCGTCTGCGCCACTGTCTCCCGCCTCGCATCTTTTCCGCCCGCCTTGCATCCGCCCGCCTCAGCCACCGCACGCTGAGGATTCGTCCTCCGCGCTCGCTCGCGTTCCCGTCTATCTCGTCCTACACGGTGCGAAGGAAGAGGAAGAGCACGCGCCACGCGTCCGTCATCCCTATGTTCCGCGTCCCCGGATTGGATCCCATTCGCCGTGTTCCACCGATCGCTCATTATTTCATTATGATGGGAATTCGGATTTTGCTCGGAACTGAATTCGATGGGTCGAGTATGACTCGCCCTTATCCTCGCTGTGTCCTACCTTCAGTCTCATTTTAGTAAAAGACGGATGCAAATCCGCGCAGCACCATGCGGAGGAACAATCCACGGTTGACATTATGCAGGTTTGGAAGCGGCGCCGATTTTAGGATCTAGCGTCAAGACGATATTGCGCCGCGAAGAACCACTGAGTCACTGACCTGTGAAGCGCCCGCGTCCATGTATGCCATCTTCTGCGATTCTGCGCGCAGCGATGGGCCAGTTCCTCGAAATGAATTTTCGTCAGCATTCCAAAAAAAATTGCACACCCAGGGTTAGTTAACGACCGTGAGCAGGCAGTACTGAAGAGGACGGCAGAAGAATTAATTTCTTGGGCCGTGATCGAAGGCTGAGAGGTGGGATAGATTGACCGTATATCCGACTGGCCGTGTACGCCGTGTATTCGAGACTCATTACGAGGGAATAATTGATTCTATTCCCTCCATGTTGCGATCGAAGTGACATTTCCCAACGATATAATAGGTTTTCGTGTACACCCACCGCCGGCTGGCATTTTCTCAGTGCCGCGAGCAAAATTCGTGCTGGGTCAATGTTCTAACCCCCTGTGAGTCCGCCCATGTTCACTTTGGCCTCATCCGCGGTCGGGAGAGAACAAAATTTTAGGTGGGAATAGGATTTGCAAGGCAACACCCACGGTCAATGCCAGCCGTGAGTAACTTTGGTCTGGCTGAGGATACCTCGTCGCTTATTCTGTCGAAGAGCGCGGCATATATTGGAGCCACCCACTGCATCTGCGAGATATGAGCACGGATGGCATCAGGATTGCGCGCCGACTGACATTGACAGTCCTATGTGAAGAACTTGCGGAGATGGTTCGTATACCGAAAAGTCCGAGGAGAGCGTTAACGCTTCGAATGCGGCAAACCTAAGGGAGATTGCGACCGTCGATCAAGCCACCTCGGGGGATTTTCGCGTGGAACAGGCAGCTGACTTTCATTTTTCGAAAGTAGCGTTGGAGAAGCACTGAGGAGATCAAAATATGTATACAGTACGCTGCAATGCACAGGATTTGAGACAAATAAATAAGGGACTTCCTCACTCAAACCACGACTCGTCTTCGTGGGAGATGATAAAGTGATCTCCTAGAAGTGTATTAGTGAAATTTGATTCCAGAAAAACGAAGGCTCACGATCGACTTTTCCTGCTCGCCGCGCCGCAAGGAACGCATCCGCCAGAGTCCAATGGTCATTTCCCGCGCACGCGGTACGGTACCGGCCCGCCCAGAAGTCACGGTGAGAAATTATCATGACGAATCTTTCGTCCTCCAGCAGTGGCTGCACGAAGTTCATGAATATCTTGGTTTCCACTACTACCACCGCGCACAGAAATACGATGCACGTTAATCGTGCACAAGAGTGGAATGCAGGGCGCAGAACATCACATCGCCCAACAGCGTTGAAGGCAAAGTGAGTGAGATGAGGGATAAGGGCGATCCCGGTGAACTCGCTGGGAAGGAAATCGCCGATCTCGAGATGCGTGATATGTCGAAACAAGGAGTGGGCGAAACAGTTCTGGGGATCAGGCCCAAAAACCCCCGGGATATCGATAGTAAGACGGCGAAGAGAGTCCAGAGAAGCCAGAGTAGACAAGTTGTCGTTGACTCCGGTCCATGCGACGAGGCTGGTGATGCCAGTGCATGCCTTGAGAATGGTGTCAAAGTACAGGGCTGTCCGTTGCAACGGATAGTACTCTTGATTAAAATCCAGGAGCAAATGTTTCACAGCATATTTGAGAAACTCGGGCGGTTTCTCGTCGATTGCCCTGAGGACGATGTCGAGATCGAATTTGGGAAACCCTTGGACTGCCGTGACCGTGTCCGACAGTAATATGCCATGATACAAAAGAGGCTCCACCCTGCGGAGCTGCGGATTAATACTGACTGCCACAGAAAGCGGTTTGGATGACTACCAGATTTTAACGCGCCGCGCTACCAACATGAGATTGGGAATCGTCGTGGGCCGCGAGAGAGCGGAGAGCTCGAAGATTCTACGTTCTAGCTCGCACGGAAGGGTGGGATCCAGGAGCGGCGAATCCATGGGCTACGATTTCCGGCAAAGCAAAGTCGATTGAGGGAGAAGGCAAGAGGGGACAGTCCCACGCGATCGGCGGGAGATGCCGCGTGACGGGAGAAGAAGTTCTCACAACCACGCGCGGTGTCACAGGTGACAGTGACATCTTCCTTTGTTCCTGGACGTCGTCCACTTAGTGGTTCCTTTCATCCTCGCTCCCTGACTGCTGAACATTTGTTCACCAAATGCCTGGTCAGGGTAAGACGCCATCGACAAAGAAAAGTACGGCCAGCCGTCTCGAGCTGTCCACGAATTCTTTATCTTTGACATCTCTCGCAGAAGGCGCGCGCACGCCTCCCCCACTATCACCTTCCTTATAAGGTAAGTGTTCCGGGGGTTGGCGTGGGCGTTGGTCTAGGCAATCAAAATAGAACAACCATCATCGGTACTATATTCTATCGGTTAGTGCGTCTCCTTTGGTTTGCCATGCCGTGTGTTCGAGCCCCGTTCATATCTTTTGTCGCGTCTTTTTTTTCTCTTTTTCTTTTTCTTTGATCCACCTTCCGCAAGCCCGACTGCGTGGGGCCCCCGCGGCGAGCGGAAGCACCACGCAGTGGGCCCAGCGGCGAGCGTCAAGGGGGGTCCGCGGGGGTCTCCCCCGCGTAAGTTATCATTAAAAAAAACTGAGATTTAACCGCAAAAAATTAAATCAAAGCTAAAAAAACTCCACGCAGTGGGCCCCCGCGGCGAGCGGAAGCCCCACGCAGTGGGCCCAGCGGCGAGCGTCAAGGGGGTCCGCGGGGGTCTCCCCGCGTAAAATATGGACTAATCGAAAAAAATATTAACATAATCCTCCAGGGATTGCTGATGATGCAGCAGCTGAAATAAAACAATTTCTATGTCGAGAAACTGGCCGAAAGTAGTGCACAGTGTGTACTTACTCCTAACTCGTCACCAATAATGGTATCTGATCTTATTTGTAAGTAATTGCCTTTTTTGGAGGTGATAGTGGGGGAGGGCAAGGGGGGTTCTCGCAGAACCCTCCAAGAACAGAGAGGATGCCAAGGAATGCGAGGACAGCGCTGTTAGTTCCTGCTCAATGGAAGGCTGCATCTCTCGTGGACCCATGAAAGCCTGCGCCCGTTGCAAGTAAGAATCATCACTCTGCGCCTCCGAGTCGGACGTCTCATCTGAATGTGTAATCCAGGAGCGCTTGGTACTGCGTAAGAGTTTTTTTCTCCAGTATTGAATTATGACATATAACCCTACAAGCAGTCTGTACAATGTCAAAGTACGTGGTCTGTGCTTGCCTCGTGCTTAGGAACCGACAAGATTGGTCGGTGGACAGAAAAACACTGGGAGCTGCACAAACCCATCTGTAACCATATTCTGGAGCACATTAAGCGCACTCCCGAGGAGCCGCTTCTGGATCGTCACCTCCGGCACTGGACCCTCCGCTTCGAAGCCACGATGCTGAATGCCTGCATCCGCGGGCTCAATCTCAAGCACGAGTGGGACCGTATCGAGAAAGAAGGGCTCGTGATCCTGTTACAACCACGCCCGCACTCTCATTTGGGCTCTCGGTTGCACATCCATAGAGCAGGCGTATACAAGAACGAAGTTATCCATTCCATGCTGGATGCGCTGGGAGTCGACGCCGAGGATCGTCATCGGTTGCTGCCACTGCAAATGGAAGCGCGGAAGCGCCTGCAGGAGCGTACCCGTGGCTTGGCAGATATCTTTGCAATTGCGCGCAATGACGGTCCGAACGCGATTGAAGGCCGCCATCCGTCTGCACTCCGAATCTTGACGCCTACCGTCTATAAACCACAGGTGATGTCCATGCCGATGACAGAGTATGATGGAGACTGGCTCCAGGATTTGAAGGACCAAATCCACGACGATCGTCCCATGCAGCACGGGCCCCTCCAAAAATTGGTTATTCATGGCACGGAATATTTCTCCTCCCGTTGATTATTTTGCTTTCTCTGTCGTTGAAGTCTGTATCTACTGCTCTCTTTTCATTCGATTTTGTGAAATGTCTGTCTATATGCTGCGGTCAACCGGATTCTGGTCGTTCCCCTGTATTGTAGGGACCCCCGGGGAAATGAGAAAGGCAGCTTTCCACGTAGAGATAAAGGAGTTCTGACCGCTTCAAAAACCGCAAGAGACCAAGTGTTTTCTTTTAATGACGGACAATGGGAAAGGAGTAGATGCTGAGCGCTGGGTCAAGCCGGGCATGGGCCATACACAGACAGTCAAACACTTAGGGAAATGGGAAGGAAGAACTAGGATACACTCAAATTACGAAGCAGACACTTTTGACGCGATGACAACCGAAATGCAAAAATTCAACTCAATCCAATCTTTGGTTGATTATAATCGAGTCTTATTTCGCTTACACAAGGTACAAACGACATATTTATACAGGAGAATATGCTTCAAAGACCACATTGCATAAGTAGGGCGTGCGCCGCAGGAACGGTGCATCCGAGAACCGACATGCAAAACACGCTGCAGGCGGAGGGCGTGCGGGAGAGAGCGAAAAAGGTGCACATACATGTATAAGAAAACATCGCGGTGTCGCTGGGGTGCGCCACCGAGACGAGGGGGAGCCAGAATGCCAATTGCTTGGAGCACAGAAAGCCAGTCTGAACCTGGGCCAGCGGCAGCGAGGCCGAAGGCGCTGTAAAAGTGCCGTTATAGACGCAACAATTTCCCCAGAGAGCACCTGAACGGCGTCCCAGAGTACTGTTGCGGGTTGGGCGAGTACTGGGACTGCAAGGAGGCAACAGCACTACAACGACCCCAGCAGCGCATCAACGCACCTTATACTACCATGAAAATTGCGTACAGAATCGTCGTTGGAATGCTCGAGTCTTCGCACCGCTAGAGCCACGGGGAGGAGTGGAAGCCTGTGCAGCCAGAATTCGGGGAAGCGGCGAGCGACCTGTTTGAGAGTAGCGAAAAGGGAGGGAAGCAATCCATAGAGCTTTCTTCAGGCCTCTTCGAGGTTACGAATGATGGAGGCAGGCGCAGAATGGCAGCGGTGAGCGGCGGGAGCGCGCCGGGTGGGATCGGTGCAATAAAGAGCAGTAGACAGGGCTAACGGCACCGGAAACGAACGAAGCTGATGGCAAAGGACCACGAACATGTACTTGCGGTGGGAAATAGCCGCCAAACGGCGCCGGAGGGCAAACCCCGAGCATTGAGGCCTCAATGACCATTGAGCGAGAAACCATGACAGATTACGACCAAGACCCACGCCCCACCGCTTGTAAAGCCAGGATTTGCTCTATGCATAGTGCATTCTGGGGAGGTGAAAAGGGGAAGCCGCGGCGCGGAATACAAGTTCGGACATAGTTGGAAGGCGAATACGGCCCCAGCCAGGGATTGGATCGGAGATTTTCGGTGGACGATCGAGTTTGAAGAGAAGGCCCAGAATAATGAGCAAGATCGAGAATGAAATCAGGATATCTAAGACTCTAGAGGTAAAAAAATCCACTACCGGCCGCAGCCTCAGATTGGGTCTGCAATGATTTTCCAGTCAAAAAAGATTTGAATTCGGGGGCTAGACAGCAAAAAGAAACCTCGCCAGGCGTCCGTCGCGACCGCACACAAAAACGACATGGAAGTTCGGAAGCAAGGCCCGATTGTTTGTTTCGGGGGACGCTGCCAATCAACCCATGCTCTTCCTCCAACCCTTAGTCCCTTACCGCCTTCATCCTTGCCTCCAGCATCATCTCCCGCTGGGTTTCCCTCATACATCCGCCGACTCGCTCAGCACAATTTGGAGAGCTTGCCACTGAAGCCCAGGCCGATCCCGATACATCTTCTGGCAGTAGTGATGTTCGGGCTTGGCTTGGCTTGGCTTTGGCTTAAGCCCCTGCTTGAACTGCAAATTTATAGATGCTGTATACTACCGTACAAGGTCAGTAAAATCATCAAATCAACCCATCTGACAAAGAAAATTCAGTCTTGCGTTGATAATCGGGATAGAATCACTCAAATGGTGAAGATCAAAGAACAAAAGTTCATCCTTGTCCGACCTCATCGTTGAATCACTGAAGTAAACTGTGGTTCAAAGTAAGTTGGAGTCTACCAGTTCAAACTGGACAGAGTCTGACCTATGAAATACACTTCCGTACCTTTGACAGATGGCCACAAGGAGGTGTGTATGCAGCACTCAAAGCCATGGCTTGAAGCCCTGGCTTTGGCTTCGCCGACCTCAAGCCAAAGCCAAAGCCCTGTCCAAGCCCCGAGTACGGCTTGGCTTGGCTTGGTCAAGCCGGGGCTTTGGCTTGGGGGCTTGGGGGCTTAAAGCCAAGCCAAGCACATCACTATCTGGCAGTGATCGAGATCTGAAGTACTACCTGCGTCGCGCGGAGACGCATCGCAAATCGGGGAAGGCCCTGGCGTTAGAAGCTCCATATGCGGCGTCTTCATCTACCAGTGCTCCGTCTGGGTCGATATGGAACGCGCTTTTATTGAATACGCACACGCCGCCCCATTAATTCTCGAGAAAATACCGAGCCACAGGGATTATAGTACGGGGCTGAATACGGAGCAGAGGGCTAACACAGGGGGGAACAAGCGAGGCAGGTAACGGTTACATGCCTCAAAGGCAGTTGCCAGGCAGTTGCTAGGCATGCGACAGAGCAGGTGGTGCCGCAGTCAAAGAGCTCAAAGAACTCGTGGCCCCGCTCGGCTTTCAATTAGATTACCCGGGTGTTCCCATTTGGTTCGCATCGCGATCACCTGCTCGATGAGTTCTCACGCTGATCGCGCCGCGCAGCAATTGCACGGTTTCTTTGCCATGTAGTGTTCACCTGTATCGGTGGAATTTGTAGTTAAATGATATTCCTTAGGGGTACACCACACAATTGTACACCTTTCCGATTAACTCTGAGGGCCTTGAGTCAAAGTTGTGATGTGACTGATCATTTGAACCTCCATAGTTTGCCCTTGCCATTACCCATCACCTCAGCTCCCCCACACCCGGTTTGTCCAGAACTTCATCTAGAAATAGTGGTCCTCAAATAGACCACCGTGACCATGGGCTCGGATCACCATCCCCCGAGCACCATAGGGCCGGGCATGTATCTCGATCCGAGTTGAAAATCCACTATTCCGGCTACCTGCCATTTCAATGTGGGACAGCACAAGAAATCTTGTCCTCCTACAAAAGGAACGAGCTGAAGGTGCGCGACTAGAGTTTATGTGCGAAATATATCCTCAGATGTATTGTCACGAGGCCTCTTTGTCCCCGCTTTGGGAGTTGGGCCGTCGTTGCCGGTAGAAGGTCGGGACGAATCAGGCATCGGATGCATTTGCAACGTGTTGAAGCAGAGGAATGGAGAAGAAACAATGGACACTGGAACATTGTTCAGCCACAAATTCAAATGCAAGGACACAAAGATGCGGAGAAAACTCAAAGACCGCATCAAAAAATCCAAAAATGACCTACCAAGGCCCTCGGAGTTGATGGACGGGGCATACAATTGTGTGGTGTACCCCTCAAGTAGAGATAGAAGAATATCATTCATCAAAGACTGCAAACTACACCAGTAAGGGGGAACACTTTGTGGTGAATAAACCATGTATTTGCTGCACGACGCGATCAGCGTGAGAGCTCAATGAGCAGGTGATCACGCACGGGTAAGCTGATTGAAAGCCGAGCGGGCCACGAGTTCTTTGAGCTCTTTGACTGCGGCACCACCTGCTCTGTCGCATGCCTAGCAACTGCCTGGCAACTGCCTTTGAGGCATGTAACAGTTACCTGCCTCGCTTGTTGCCCCCTGTGTAATTTGACCGCGGTGAGTTTGTCTTCATTTCTATTGGTATGTTTGGAGTGTAGACGCGTCTTTTGTACCTTTCTGCCACCATTACCAGACTACGATAGATGCTAGTTTATCAATCCACGATCCCTCCAATTCTTCACAATCCCGGAGGCCGTCTGCCTCCTAACCCCATTCCCTGCTGTTTCATCCGCGTAATCCTCTCAATTCCTTTGTAGACCATCTCATACCCCTCCCTGCCTTGCGTCGTTTTTCTTCCCGTTTATGTCCGCGTGGCCGCATACTCATCGACTTCATCCAGAACGGCGAAGATATCCTCCACTACCTTGGCCGCCTCAAAGTGGCACTGGTCGAGCGCGCTACGCGCGCGGCT
Source organism: Mycena maculata (assembly GCA_029448575.1). Lineage (NCBI taxonomy): Eukaryota > Fungi > Basidiomycota > Agaricomycetes > Agaricales > Mycenaceae > Mycena > Mycena maculata. Next base: position 426,921 of record JARJLG010000049.1, on the reverse strand, counting down.
CCGCGTTCGCACCTGACGCTGTCCCCGCGTTTAGTCTTGCGTACGTCTATTTCTCACGTCGTTTCCAGTTTTTCTTGTTTCTTTGGGTTTTTCTCCTTCGCGGTCGCGTGCTGTCGGGTGACAGGCGCGTTGGAGAGAATGGCATTGCGCGGGGTTTAGGATCGTCCCAGAGGACGAGTGAACGGATGCACGCGCGCCCCTTACGGATCCACGGTATCGCCTGGATGCTCGACTGTACTGCGGCGTGCGGGGGCTGCGACGGCTCGGAATGGATCTACTCATCCGTCTGCGCTTCCTCCCATTTTCCTCCCACCTTTCAGTCGTACTCCGATCCCATACTAACTTATCTTTCTCTTCGCAGGTCCACGAATACAAATCCACCGCCGGGGCAACCGGCTCCCTAGGCCTAGAGCAAGAACCCACACGGAGGCGCCCGCGGCGGCAAGAGGCTGCGGTGCCACCCGCGACCCGCCATATAACGACCAGCTGCCAGAACCAACTCACGTTGTCCGCGTCTGCGTACGCGGCACACGCGGCGACGCTGACGGGTCCCTCGTCCACATACGCGTCTCCGTCGTCGGACCTCCACGCGTCGTCGTCAGGTCAATACAGCAGACCCCGCAATGGCGCGGGCGTCGGGATGCCCGTGCCCGTGCCCGTCAGCGTAGCGTCCTCCAGCGCGCAGAGAGGGGCGCCACAGCCGAGCGCGCTCCAGCCGACATTTGCGCACTCCTCAGTGTCCTCATCGGCGTCTGTGTATCCACCCAGCGGACCATATTCAAACCCCTCATACGCACCACAGACGAACCCCAGCGCCACAGGCCCCGCGTTTCCGTAACCCTCGAGCGCCCGACCGAATTTGGGATGGACTAACGAACAAGGCATGTTTAAAGGCGTCATCGTGTCACAGTGTGCCAAATGAAGTCGTAGAGGTCCGCGGTGAAAAGGCGCACACACCGAGAAAAATATTTTGGAAGGGTTGTGGTATCGCGAGGCCCTCGACACCCAGATGTAGAAAACCTTGGGGATATCAAACGGCCAAGACGCAAAATTTGGATGGCGCAACGGATCGGCGCGGCACAGCCTCCGGTTCCGGGATCATATCGAAGGTGGGTGAGAGCAACAAGTATTATATCTCTTTTCTGACAAGTTATTTCTTCTAGGTATGCCGACGAGGCTCTTGAGACTACCAGACATATCTGAAAGAGCCATTCGTGACGGAAGGTCCTTTCAAATTTCTGTGAACTAGTGATGTGCTTGGCTTGGCTTTAAGCCCCCAAGCCCCCAAGCCAAAGCCGCGGCTTGACCAAGCCAAGCCAAGCCGTACTTGGGGCTTGGACAGGGCTTTGGCTTTGGCTTGAGGTCGGCGAAGCCAAAGCCGGGGCTTCAAGCCATGGCTTTGAGTGCTGCATACACACCTCCTTGTGGCCATCTGTCAAAGGTACGGAAGTGTATTTCATAGGTCAGACTCTGTCCAGTTTGAACTGGTAGACTCCAACTTACTTTGAACCACAGTTTACTTCAGTGATTCAACGATGAGGTCGGACAAGGATGAACTTTTGTTCTTTGATCTTCACCATTTGAGTGATTCTATCCCGATTATCAACGCAAGACTGAATTTTCTTTGTCAGATGGGTTGATTTGATGATTTTACTGACCTTGTACGGTAGTATACAGCATCTATAAATTTGCAGTTCAAGCCGGGGCTTAAGCCAAAGCCAAGCCAAGCCAAGCCCTATCCCAGGGCTTTGGCTTTGGCTTGAGGTTGCTCAACCCAAAGCCCCGGGAAGCCAAGCCAAAGCCGGGGCTTGAAAGCCAAGCCAAGCCCGAACATCACTACTGTGAACGCGTTTTTTTTTCCCTTTGAAAAAGAAAATGGCAAAAAAAAAATGAATAGCAGGTACCCTGGTCGAGCTATCTAGAGGTGAAACCCTTCAGACTCCCGAGACGCACAGGAGGATGTAACGTTGGCTGCCGTGGTAGGTCGTGGTTTGACCTGGTACGATTCAAAGAGTGACAGCGGCTGATGGCGCCAATTGACCTGATGTGTTCGGATCACGCGCATCTCGCAACCTCAACTTGAACTGCGATCCCGGGCCACGGCGACAGCATGGACCACTGTGGATCCCTATTGCCGTCGCCTTCTGATCCAATTTTTTCGATAAATCGGGGGAGGATCGGAATCATCTCTGACCCTCGATATCAAGCCATGGAGGTAAGCCTCTCCGCAGCGCTATTCGAAACTATATGTACGACCGATATCAAGCCGTACATATGGTCAATCCTCCAGAAGTTATAAATTCTCTGATATCCAAGAAACTCTGCATTCCAATTTCTCCCGACCCGGTGTCCTTCACTTGACGTGTTTTCTCTCTCTCTCTCTTTTTTTCTATTGATTCTCTCCATACGCCTCTCGGCTTCAATTCCAACACGATGAGTCCCTTGAACATCCTTGCGGTCTCGCTCCTTGCGTTGTCGCAAACCCTCGCAGGTATGATTTATCTCTCCCTGACTGGTGTTGATGTTCAATGGACCCAATCCACCGTCCAGCTCCTGTGCACCACTGGCAACGAGCATGCGACTCGACAAACGCCACGGATTTCGGTGCTGATATCCTAGGTGTCCAGTTCGCCCTGGCGCAGATCGACACCGTGTACGCGCCGTTTTCTTCTTTTCCATTGCCCTACTCACGATCCGTCCCTGCCTTGCAGCTCCGGAATCAGCGACCCCGCACCCGTCTTCCACGCGCAACTCTCCCTCCTCGACGCCAAGAGTGTGTCAAACAACATCTCCAGCTTCGCGCTCTTCCCCAGCTTCGAGAAACCCCCGTCCGCCAGCATGATCGCCCTCCTGATGAGCTCACTCCAGGACGTGCAGTCAAATGTTTCGACCATTACGCCGTGAGCACAAGTACCTCCCTCCAACCTGATTGATATTGACTGGGCGTATGCTTTCTTCCTTAGGGCCGGGTTTACCTCGACCGTCGCGAACACGACTCAGTTCCTGGCGAACGCCAACAAATCTTTGGCGGACGCCATGAGCGTGGCGCAGAGTTTGGATTGCACCGCTGCCTAATAACGCTTTCATTGGGGTCTCCTTCCTGTCGATTGAGGTTGTTTCTTCTCGAAAGCCTTGTGTGTACCTCCTGAAGAAAATATCCACTCTGTGATACGAAAGTAAGGGAGGAAATCCCAACTTGGAGAGTCTCGTGGACGAAAAATCAGGAGTGTGTTGTTTTCGAGATCTTGTTGAGAATGCGTCAGATATCGGGACCAAGTACTAATGGATACGCCCATTGCCGCTGGGAGCTCTCTTCGCGCCAGGAGCGCAGAATTTGTCGGTGTCTGGAGCAAGAAAGTGTAAAGAGATTCGAGCGTGCGTAGTACCTTGACTATTCCCCGGAACGTGGGGTCACATTCCCAGGATACATCTTAGTCTCTCATGTATAGACGATACCACAGTGCTGACTCATAAACGCGTGTGTTTTTAGATGCATCTGGGGTTGTGAACCCGACTCGGCAACGGGAACCTCTCACTTGATACACGATGCATTTGCTTCGGGTATCCTTTTGGCGTGTGCCAACGATGGAACATTGAAGGAATTGAATAATGAATATCCTGCCTCCGGGTTCAAGTTGAAATAACAACGGCCATTTCGCGCTTTCGAGGGACAATCTGATGGGGCCTGTGCCTCAGACTGTGGTTCATGGTCCGGAAAGGTATTCACTGGACACGATTTGTAATGTATTCCTTGAATACCGAAGTATGCGTGTGTGTTTTCGAATGGCTATTTATGAGGTGCGGGCGCGGTTCAGTAATTGACGAGACGCGTTTTATGGCGGTCCGGATGCACTTTTATTCCCGCCCCAAAAATATCGACCTCCGCCCCGCAAACTCACCTTTTTTGGTAGTTCCGCCCTAAAAACAGAGGGTTTGATCCTGTCAATGTATTTTGCGCGGCACGGCATATTCCGCCCCAAATAAACTTATCCCCGCGCGCGCAAACTCGAGTATCAGCCGCGCGCGCAAATTGAACACTCACGGCTTCCCCCGAAAAAAAGTTGTGTGCATACATAATGTAGTTGTATCTAATATTTCTGGATATGTTCAACATTATCTTCTGCATCCTGGGTCACCTAGTTGTCAGAACTTGGGATTCAAAGGTCGGTAGTGGTGGTACCATATCAAGTGCTGCAATACACCAAATTGAGTTGGAGGCTAGACTGCGGCATCCATGCCTTTCAACGGGAAATTATCCTGTGCCGAGATGCCTGAGGTTCCCAAGGTCTGGTGGTTCAATTCGGTTGATGCTAATACAGCGGGTGCACTGGGAAAAGGTTCACGTATTAACAGGAAAAGGCAACTGAGCAGGTGCTTGCCTGTTACTCAAATTCGGATTGATATTGCTTTTAGAGAGGATAACCTTGATGGAGATAAGCTAGATGCCAAGTTTAACCTATGTCTTAAAAGGTGAGAAAACTGAGGCCTTTTTGAGTGAGTTGCCATCCTTTGTAGACCAAGATCAGAGGAACTTCAACCTGTCTCAGTGTCCGGGATCAAAGATCATCTCTCATTCAACACCTGCCTCAATACGAACCGCGGCACCGCGGTGCAGTCTGTAGGCCATGTGCTGTAATACCCAGAGGTAAGTGAGAGGGGATCCTGCTGCACTCATGTCATGTATCCTTTCCAGGTATCGAGGGCAGTCGGAGCAGTCAATTGAGGAACTTCCCGTTGATCTTTGTTGACCGTGATGCCCGAGAATGACCGTATCTGGACATTGAACCCGAACCAGGGCATAGCATTCATAAGCGCGATGTGTGCACCAAGATGCTAGTTGGATAGAATCACATCGTCGAATTTTGCCAGTGGGCAACTAGGATCGAACAAATTTAAGTTCAGAATTTGAGCTCAAAGCTCAGTGCTCAGAACTCGTTGCTCAACTCCCCTATACTCAAGGATACTGAGAGGGGTTTACTCGTATCCATTGGATTCAATTTGCCTCTGCTTCCTGGCTCTGATGGAACAAGCTTTTCTGACACTGGTTGAACATTTCACATTTTTGAGTGAAAAAATTGATAAAAAATGTTGTTCAATTTATAGCCATTTTTCACCCAAAAAAGAAGTGAAAAATTTAAAACATTTTCATCACTTTTTTGACTTGAAATCAAAGTGAAAAATGTGAAACAAATTTTGTGATGTTGTTAAGATGTTTCTTTTGCATTTTTTGACAAAACTCAAGGTGAAAATGAAGGTGAAAAACTCAAAAGTTTTTTCAGTAATTTTTTCACGAGAAATCAAAGTGAAAAATGTGAAACAAAGTTGGTCATATTGTTAAGATGTTTGTTTCACATTTTTGACTGAAACTCAAGGTGAAAAATGCGAAATATCAATGGCTTAATATTTCAATTTTTTGAGTGAAAAAATTGATAAAAATGTTATTCAATTTATTGGCATTTTTTCACCGAAAAAAGAAGTGAAAAATTTAAAACATTTTACACCACTTTGTTGAGTTGAAATCAAAGTGAAAAATGTGAAATAAAGTTTGTGATGTTGTTAAGATGTTTCTTTCACATTTTTTGACTGAACTCAAGGTGAAAATGAAGTGAAAAAATCAAAAAAAATTCACCAATTTTTTGACAAGAAATCAAAGTGAAAAATGTGAAACAAAGTTGGTCATATTGTTAAGATGTTTGTTTCACATTTTTTGACTGAAACTCCAGGTGAAAAATGCGAAATATCACTGGTTGAACATTTCAAATTTTTGAGTGAAAAAATTGATAAAAATGTCATTCAATTTATTGGCATTTTTTCACGGCAAAAAGAAGTGAAAATTTTAAAACATTTTTCACCACTTTTGTGAGTTGAAATCAAAGTGAAAAATGTGAAACAAACCTCATGGTTTTCTTTGAACTAGTAATACCATTAATTCATACACATTTCAAGGTGAAAACAAAGGTGGAAAAATCAAAAGTTTTTTAACCAGTTGTTTCACTAGAAATAGAAGTAAAAAATGCAAAACAAACACCGGGGACAAAAGCCAACTCATCTAGATTTCACATGCGTTTGACTCATGTGGTCCGGAGGTGGTTGGCAGCTAAACAAAGCCCATATCACAGTTCTTCTTTGTTCTTTGCTAGACAAAAGAAACACAAAGAATAGACAAAGGACAGACAAAGGGCAGGACAGGATTCCCAGGACCTTGGGAATCCTTTTGTAAGGTCCTGGGAATCCTTTTGTCCTTTGTCCATCCTTTGTCTATTCTTTGCCTTTCACTGTTGGAGCAATTCAAGTTTTTCAGAGAAAAGATTGGTGAAAAATTCAAGATCTGTGTAGTACATTTGATTTTGGGTCCCAGTGGCATTTTAGGTGCGTTGAAACCCCCTGCATCCATTTCTGGTGTACTTGTGTCCATGCCACCCACCATTCCCTCATGGATTTAAAATCCGACCTGAAAATCAGGGAAAATAGCTGTTTTAATCAGTACTTGGCCCACGGTGAGTCCAATCCCAGACGGATCTTGAGTCCCAACAGCATTTTAGGTGCATTTCAACCCCCTGCATCCATTTCTGGTGGGCTTGGGCCCATGTCGTCTGCTGTTCCCCCACGGATTTAAAATCCGACCTGAAAATCAGGGAAAATGGCTGTTTTAATCAGTATTTGACCTGCGGTGGGTCCAATCCCAGACAGATTTTGGGCCCCAGCGGCATTTTAGGTGCATTTCAGCTCCCTGAACCCATTTCTGGTGGGCTTGTGTCCATACTACCCTCCGTTCCCTCACGGATTTAAAATCCGAAAAATCACCCTTAAACCTTTATTGCTGTTTTAATGAGTATTTGGCCCGCGGTGAGTCCAATCCCAGACGGATTTTAGGTCCCAGCGGCATTTTAGGTGCATTTCAACCCCCTGCATCCATTTCTGGTGTGCCTGGGTCCATGCTACCCACCCCTCCCCCACGGATTTAAAATCCGACCTGAAAATCAGGGAAAATCACTGTTTTAATCAGTATTTGACCCGTGGTCGGTCCAATCCCAGACGGATTTTGGGTCCCAGTGGCATTTTAGGTGCATTTACACCAGAAATGGATGCCGGGGGTTGAGATGCACCTAACATGCCACTGGGACCCAAAATCCGTCTGGGATTGGACTCACCGCGGGCCAAGTCCTCATTAAAACAGCAATAAAGGGTGATTTTTCGGATTTTAAATCCGTGAGAGAAGGGTGGGTAGCATGGACCCAAGCACACCAGGAATGGGTTGACATGCACCTAAAATGCCGGTGGGACCCAAAATCCGTCCCGGATTGGACTCACCGCAGGCCAAGTACTCATTAAAACAGCAATAAAGGGTGATTTTTCGGATTTTAAATCCGTGAGGGAACGGAGGGTAGCATGGACCCAAGTACACCAGAAATGGATGCAGGGGGTTGAAATGCACCTAAAATGTCGTTGGGACTCAAGATCCGTCTGGGATTGGACTCACCGTGGGCCAAGTACTGATTAAAACAGCTATTTTCCCTGATTTTCAGGTCGGATTTTAAATCCATGAGGGAATGGTGGGTGGCATGGACACAAGTACACCAGAAATGGATGCAGGGGGTTTCAACGCACCTAAAATGCCACTGGGACCCAAAATCAAATGTACTACACAGATCTTGAATTTTTCACCAATCTTTTCTCTGAAAAACTTGAATTGCTCCAACAGTGAAAGGCAAAGAATAGACAAAGGATGGACAAAGGACAAAAGGATTCCCAGGACCTTACAAAAGGATTCCCAAGGTCCTGGGAATCCTGTCCTGCCCTTTGTCTGCCCTTTGTCTATTCTTTGTGTTTCTTTTGTCTAGCAAAGAGTCTATTCTTTGTGTTTCTTTTGTCTAGCAAAGAACAAAGAAGAACTGTGATATGGGCTTTGTTTAGCTGCCAACCACCTCCGGACCACATGAGTCAAACACATGTGAAATCTAGATGAGTTGGCTTTTGTCCCCGGTGTTTGTTTTGCATTTTTTACTTCTATTTCTAGTGAAACAACTGGTTAAAAACTTTTGATTTTTCCACCTTTGTTTTCACCTTGAAATGTGTATGAATTAATGGTATTACTAGTTCAAAGAAAACCATGAGGTTTGTTTCACATTTTTCACTTTGATTTCAACTCACAAAAGTGGTGAAAAATGTTTTAAAATTTTCACTTCTTTTTGCCGTGAAAAAATGCCAATAAATTGAATGACATTTTTATCAATTCAGCAGCGATAAACCATGACGAGGAAGTCCCCGTCAAAAATGTCGTCAAAGATTACAACCGTAGCCCCGGCCCAACCGCCTGAAAACCGACAATTTCCATGAAGGCAAGTGTTCAGCACTCAGCGACAATCTGGTCTTGCGTGGGGGGAAAGATATGGCCAGAGCGGGAGTTCCCGGCACAGAATACAGTTTGGGAGCTGCAACGTGAATGAAGTACGGCGCCAGACAAGGATTGACGCAATTTGAGTAACCAGAAGAGAGATAGATAGATGGAATTTTGTGTCAGGACCATTAGGCCTGTGAGATGGCCCACTGGGATGACAAGCAACGACGGGATTGGAATCAGGATATCTAGACTGTCGAGAGACGACTGACCGCAGCTTTAGATCGGGTCCGCAAGGATTTTCCAGTCCAGAAGGATTTGAATTAGCGAGCTAGAAAGTAAAAGAAACCTCGCCAGGCGTCCGTCGCGACCGCTGAGAAAATGACATGGTAGTTCCAAGAGGTGGGCGGCCGATAAGTCCGAGATATCATGCATCGCTTTGCAGTGCCACAGGAGACCGGTCCGAACTCCTTCCACTTTTTTAAGGGGTATCACACGAGACCTCGAGGGTAGGGCCACCCCCAGCCTCCTAGGATAATAGATAGGTGTTTCTCGGCAATCATGGGGAAATACGCCTATGGCGAATGCCGGACAAAATATTTTGGTGTTTTTTCGCCTATTTGGGCCACGAAATTGAAAAGTCACCGTCGCCTAGGCCAAAAATGTTCAGCTCACGACCCTCCGTCACCTGTCACCCGAACATTTGGTCGAAATAGTACAGTATGCCTGTCCAAAAATTCGGGCTGCGCCGCAATTTTCTCACTGTGGCCGTATCCCCGAAACATCTATAAAATATCAGTCTCCTGGCGGCAACGATGGCTGCTTTCTTGCGTTCTCCCATCAACATCTGTTTGGATTTCCAGAGCTGGTCAACTGTTGGTTTGAATGTGTTCACTGCTTCTGCTTCGGATTCAACCTTCATCAATGCTGCCGCAGGACATCTCGGTCGGCTCTGGCATACCCTTCTGCGTGTCAAGTCGGGGCCATTGAATTTCCAAATTCATTGTTCCCGTTGTGCATGTACGGTCGATATTTCTGCGCCCTCACAAGCCCTCAAAAATACGATCCCATTGTCTCGAAGATGTCATTTATTTCTTCCATTTTTGTTTCGCCACACGTTTCTCGTTACTCCATCCTTCCACTTATGGGCTCCTCAAAATCCGATGCCACTCGCTCTCCCCTCCACCTCCTCTAGGCTCCATTTTACTGCAACCGTGGCAGAAACTTCAAAAACTGCTCAAGATCCTGCAGCATTCAATGCCATTTTCTCGACATCTTCGAATAGGTCAACTTCTACATTTTCCACCCGCAACTCTTGTTCATCTTGCAACAACGCTCTGCCAGCTTCCCTACGCTTTTATGCGGCTGCTACGCAATTCAAGCAAAACAGAAAGCAGGTGAGAAACTATGCTCGAACAATTACCTTCGTTATGTTGTTTTTCAGACCGTGTGGACTTCACTTCACGTAGCTGGAATTTAAATTCCTCTTTTCTTATTCTATCTGTCGAAGCGTAGCGGCGGTGCGTCTTGTTTACTTTTAAAGAAGTGATTTTGTGTGCTGTACTTAATATGTACTCCTTGAAGAGCGCTCTTCGCATCCCCAACCCGTCGCTGTAGCATACCGGTCCCGCGACAATCCGATATATTAACTTAACCCGTATGATCAAGTTGGTCACCTGTGAAAATATTTTAAAAGAATAATACGTTCCAGGCCATATTCACTTTCTTTATGCCGACCCATCATCTGCATCCTTCTCTCTAGCGGCCGTTTCAACATTGGCAACGGGCCCTGTGAACCAATTGACGCCGCCGTAGCCCGGGAAATAATAGTACCCCAGCGAGAGGAGCAGGACGCCTCCGAGCACGACCGAGGTGTAATTCATTGTCAGCGCGGTGGGGTCCGGCGCGGTTGGAAACATGAGCACGATGGTCATAAAGAGCATCCACGCGACGGCGGTGAGCGCGACGGGAATGCTCCAGGCCCCCAATTTAAACGGTCCCGGAGTAAACGGCTGCCCACCGAGGACGCGGGCAGCAATGGGGATAGAATTTGCAGCGTACTGGCCCACGACGCCCATACTAAAAATCGCGCCTGTCGCCGCTGGCCCGGCGAACGTCACCAGCCCGAGGAGGGCCGCGCAGATCACCGAGAACAACACACCCCGCACGGGCGTGCCCGTAGTGCGGTTGACGTTGTAGAGGAAGGATGAAAAGATCAGGGCGCCGTCGCGCGAGAAGCTGGGAATATAATTAACATGGTTGAGCGGATAATGTAAAGGAGACCACGAACGCGAATATTTGACGGGAGGATGCGACGAGCTGTGTATGTACCTAGCTTATAATCGTTCAAACATTCGAGAAGGTAATTTGTCTAACCAGTTCTACGCCATTGAGATACCTAGGAGCATAGGGTTTTAACTCTCGAATTTTGGCAGCTCAAGAAGGAAAAGACGTACAGAGCAACGAAGACGAAGCTCCACACAACCAAGAAACCCCTCTTCCCGAAACTGTTCAGCAGAATCTATGCCAAATCAAAGCGGGTCAAAGGAGGCTTCCATGGAACGCATACCGTCGACAAGGGCTGCTGCACAGGACTCGACAGGATGCCGACTGTGTCAGTGCCCATGCAAAACGCAAGCGCGATCTGCACGCCCAGTCCGAGCGTAGTGGCGGCACCTATCGCGTAAACAATTGCCCAGGGAACCGCGACATTCGCGTTCTGCGCCTCTTCGCTGATGTGCACGCCCGCGTCGAACCCGCCTCCCGGTCGTATGGTTAGTTGTGGGTTTGGCTATAGGCAAGTGAGGTACTCACCGATTGCCCACTGTGTAGCAAGTATTTAAAGCGTCAAGGAAATTCCGACCCTTGTTGGTTGGATGGAGTACTCACAAGCGGAGCCAGAAAACTCAAGATGAAAGCGTAGCCATTGGGCCATGGAGTCACTGGAAGCGGACGGAACTTTTGAGGGGCAAGGAACGAAAGAAAAGGCAGACTCACGATTTTCAAAGTGCCCAAAGGCGTACCTTGGAGTATTCTTCAACTCCGCTGGCGTCGCCGCGGGCATCCCAACGAGAATCACTAACGCCAGTCTAGCAACCGATTTCAAAACGGCCGACAGAAAGGGGGTGGTTACTGACATTACATTGAGCGCGATTAAGCTGTTCTGCAAGCGCGCCAGCACACGCGTGGCAGAGCTAGCAATGAGAGCGTATGTCGCCAGGATACCGATGTAAACGCCGCTGAATAACGCGCGGATCGTCAACTTCAGCATCTAGAATGATAGACACGTACTAAGTCTGGTATATGGTAGGGATGAACATCTCGTTCGAGCCAATAGTTGCAGCCGCCATGACCGCGGAAGCACTCGAGAACGCAATGGCCGTGACGCCGGAGACATACGTGATGGTGTTAAGGTAGCCCACCATCCAGCACAATACGTTTCGGTATCTTGGCGAGGAATATTGGTAGGTCCAGTAATAAAGGCCGCCTGTGTATTTGTCAGAGCGCAGTCCTGTGCTGAAGACGCGGGTTGTACCTGAGGTTGGGGCAGCGGAGCCAAGCTCTGCCATGGCGATGACAATTATCATGATAAACAGCGACGATACAGCCCACTGCAATAATATATCAGCACTCAGAATTTCAGGAAATAGCGGGCCCGTCGCACCCCCCAAACCATCGCCGATGAACCACCGTAAGGTATTGAGTAGTAAAGCGTCGCGCTAGGGTCCCGTTACTGAAGCGGGATAATAAAGTGAAGCTTACGCACGCTACAGAAGGCACGACGGCATTAATAGAGAACCCAAATCCAAACATCTCCAGGGTTGTGAACTCGCGCTTGAGCTCCTGCTTATATCCTAGGCTCGCGAGGACTGTCGTGTCATTGGCACTTTGAGTGTCTCTGTCCAGGCTGGGGAGGGGCAAATCGGACGACATGGCGGCGAAGGATAAGGAAGGCGGAGTGGTCTGAGGTTCTTATCTTGCAGGAAGCCAGGGACATAATTAGCAGACGGCTGCCAATGCCGTGATTTTGCTGATTTCGGCGGTGAGAAGGTGGAAAGAAGTGGTAGGAAGGGCAAAGCCAACGGTCAGAAGACGGTATCGGTAGCATTTAGATCAACGCCGGGGGGTTGTTGGTGTGTCCTAGGATGATGGCTGACCGCGCGTACGTGGCAGTCAATTTTCTTGTCGCCTGGACATTTCTACGCGATTCATGGTCGGAAACGCCGAGTTTACGCGGAGTATTCTTCTGGACCCAGCTTCAGGTCGTAGGCCGGCGAAACGACGAGTCTCAAGGAAGTCCTGGACAAGGCGAAGAGAGAGCAAGTGAGTGCACGTGACCGGCCCGAGATGCGCCCTTGTTGGACCAATTCATGCTCAAAGTAACTGTTTCGTCCAAGTACCTTTGGTAATATTCACGGGGTTCAGTCCAAATCGAACAACTTATACACCTGCGATGCGGAAACGTGATTACACATACAGTAGCAAATTCTTCTCTGTTCTCTATTCTTGATAACATCTCTAGACATCCCTGTCCTTGCTCTCGCTCTCAATTTTCACCCACAGGCCGCCCTACATACACTCAATGCATCAGGGAAATTCGCATTAAAGTCGAACGAATGAACAACCCACCTCAGTCGACATCGCTGATTCAACCATCAAGTCAATTGTAAACTAAATTAAACAGGATTAAAGGTTGAACGCACCGAGATGCCACTGCGGCCGAAACTGTTCAACGGCCATGGCCCTCGCACCACTCTGGAGGCTCGCGCCACTCTGGGGGCACGCGCGCGTGGGGCGGACACGAGACCTCGTTGTACGCAAACTGCACTCGCATTCAGTAGAGATCCAAGTACCAAATATCTATGCGAGAAGGAGACAAAACGCACCTGCTGCCCGAGACACGCGCGGCCCGGGGACGTGTGTCCGGAGGGGCTCGCCGAGGAAGCGGTCGGGGTCAAACTCCTCCGCTGTGGGGCCCCAGAGATCCGTGCGTCGGTGCATTAAAAATACCGAGTATGAGATCCTGAACAAGGTCGATATGTTTTTAACGAGGCAGTAATCAAACTGAACGGACTGGGCGCCGGCGGGGATGTACAACGAGGGGTCAGGCGATGGCCAAGTGGTTGCATGCGCGATCTCTGAAACATCAAATGAACATGCGCGAGCGATTTCTCGTCCAGTCACCAAGACTCACCTGAGGTTTGAGGGGCTAATCGAGGGAAATCAAAATGAATGACTGGAACCTATTGGATCGGATCGGACCAAGTCCACTCACACCGGTGGATAGAGCCGCATTGTTTCTGTCTCGGAATGATGAACTCGCACGGTCGCGCGATGTAGGCGCAGGGAAGAGGGAGGGCGCAGTGGATGGGTATGGGAGTTGCGCGGCGGGGCTGTCGACGCAAGAGCCGAAAAGAAATGAGGTGGCGGAATCCATAGTGAAGCGGCTCGCGAGGTCGGTCCTATGGAGCGCAGAAAAGTTCGAAACGGCATGTCAGCAATAGCAGTGTTGTTGAGGCGCCCTGGAAATCCACGGCATAGCCTGCGCGCATAAGTTCCTTCATGCGCTTAATTGCGCGGTCGGCGTGGTGTGCGAATATTTCGAAGTCGCTGATGCGGTCGCGGTTGAAGAACGGGCGTGTGGCACCGCGGTGGAATTTCCACATGTCTCCTACGGTGCGTGAATGAAAATAGTAGTGGTAAGGCATGAGATACAATACACACCGTCTGAATTGAACACGCCGGTACCTGCGAGGTACTGGAATGGTAAAGTGGACCTAACTTGCGAGCGGAGGTGCGTACCGAGAACAGAGCCCATGCAATCGCGGAATGCTATGGCAGATGAGACGAAACCAAGAGAAAGGGAAGGGGAGGATCCCACCTTTCACATAGTTGGTAAAGTCCGTCGCAAGTATCAGCTTGATGTATTCTGGTTCCGTCGTGAAGATGTAGTCATCCCAACCGATGCGCAGGTTCAACGTGTTTGTGTTCGAAGCCGCGAGTATCTCACGCAGGACAGTGACTGAAGTGGCGTGTGAGCGAAGGGTGCGGACAACCAAAGACCATGACATACGTGGGTACGAGACATTCCATTCGCGGCGCAAGCTGGTGAGAATGTCCAGATTTCCAGGCCAGCGCCGGCTGGCAGTCGAGACAAGGCGGGCCCCGGCGGCCCTCGCTCTCATGTGCTGCAAAAGTCGCGTAGCCCATATCCGCACGGCGGCGAGGACAAGTACTGCTCCGACGGTGCCGAGGAGGACAACGTGCGGGGCAATGTTGAATGCATATCCAACTAGGAGAAAGGGAGAAAGAATCGCAAGGGGAGGTGAGAGGAGACGAATTCCAGGAGAGATCATCGAGGAAAGGGAAAGAAAAATGGCATTGGCGGTGAATTTGAAACGGGTTTCCGCTTGCGCGGTTGTTGCGTCAGCGAAATGACACCGCGGACCGCGATCATTCGGCCCGTTGTTATTGCTTTCGTCTTTGATACTCTCTCTTCGTGTCTCTGTACGGCTCACTTTGGAATAGCTCCCTGTCTTGCTCCGTCCGCTCCCACCCCGCTGACTATCTGGTGCTTTGTGACTCCGTGAATACTTGACAACAATCGAAGATGCGCACGGGCATCCCGAACGGCAGCGCGACCCCGCCCGAAGCGACGCCGGTGAAGACGTAACCCGTCGCCCCGCGCCTCGTCCCGGGGCACGCGGACCACCCGACGGGCACCCCGCACGTCGCGCCCGACATCGCCGCGTACATGGCCTGACTGTAGGCGAAGGCGATAAGCCTGATGGATGGGTTAGCAAGCGAAAGAGATGCTGACGTGGATCCACCCGCCGAGCATGGTGCGTGCGGGCGCCTTCGCGACGGGCGACATCGCGTGGTTCCCCGACGGCACGCTCAACGCGGCCTACAACTGCGTCGACCGGCACGCCTTTGCGCGCCCCGACGCCATCGCGCTGATCTACGAGGCGGACGAGCCGGGCGAAGGGCGCAGCGTCACGTACGCGGAGCTGCTGCGCGAGGTGTGCGGGCTGGCGAACGTGCTGAGGCGCATGGGCGTAAAGAAGGGCGACACGGTGAGCGTGTACCTACCGATGACGTGGCACGCCGCCGCCGCGTTCATCGCGTGCACGCGCATTGGCGCGATCCACTCCGTCGTTTTCACGGGCTTCTTCGCCAAGTCGCTGCGCGACCGCGTGAACGACTGCCGCTCGCGCGTGCTCATCACGTCCGACGAGGGGCGCCGCGGCGGGAAGGGCATTGCGACAGTTCTCCAAAAGACAAGGATAATAACAAAGAGAGAATGAGCCCCAGTTCGTTAAAAAAACTTTGTTATTTGGTCTGACTAGCAAGACTACAACTCAGCTGGAAGGGGAGTCGTATAGACCTTCGTCACTACGTAGGATGTGCAAATTCGTAGTTTGATGGGTGATCTTCGTAGTTTGATGGCGCAAGCTCGTCGCAAGCGGCCAAGCGAGCGCAAATTCGTCAGAATCCGTCGGAACGAATCAAGGGCATGCAAGTTCGTCGTAAGCCCCAATTCGGCGAGCCATCTGATGCATGCCGTCATTCTGGTTGATGCGCGCACTGCTCTCACAGGGGCGGTTCGTCAATTAAAGGCTCATTTTAGTTAGCTCAGGTTCTTTAAGTATCGTAAAAAAAAAAAACGGCCCGAAAATTGATTTTAATATTTCTAATTTCGGACTGAGCACAATCTAATCACTAATCTAATCTATCAAAGTCCAAATACAAGTCCACCAAACTCCGAGTATCGGCTCTACTCTCGCCGGCGATAAAATGCGATATAAACATCGGGGAATAAATGTTCTTGAAGTGGGTTTCGAAATTAAAAGTATCAAGCCCGTCGATATCCCTGTTGAAACATTAGACTGTGAATTAAGTTTAGCGGAAGATGAAATGAGAAATATGGATTCTCATTTAAAGGCGTCGGAAACTGGACGCAAAACTTTGATATTCAGACACCATTAAATTCATCTGCAGATGGTCCGTCAGTGACGAAGAGACGACCGGAGATCTTGCACGTGCAAGATACCCACTGTGGCTATGCCACGAAAGTGCGCGCTGAGGAAAGATGATGTCAAACAAAGCTCCAATGAAAGTTTGAAACAAACGTACCGCCAACAAAAAAAAAAAACCCCATCGGAGCCGGCACAGGGGGGCATGCGGGGGCGGGGCGCTTCATGCGTGCGCGGCGGCGGCAAGAGAGCGGGACGCACAGGACCTGAGCCCGACTCTTCGATTCTTCAAGGATCATGGTCGTCTGACGACCAATCGCCCGCATGAGGGCGTCGAGGGCATTCTTGAGCTCCCTAAAGTCGTGCGCCACGACTTCTTCCAGGCCCTTCATGGCGATATCCGCGATCTCGGAGAGCGAGTCGCCGATCTTCAAGCTCAGCGAGGTCACGGGCGCAGACTCTGCGACCGGGAGTGCGGCCACCTTGGCCATGCTGCCGCTGACCGAAGGTGTATGTGTAGCGGGGGCTTCGGCGGCCGGGGGGATGGAGAGTGCTGTAGGCGGGCGAACGATGATGTCCTTGGTGGATTTGGCCTTTTCGGTCCACGCCATTGGCTTGCGATCCTCGACCAGAGAACCGGTCACCCCGGGGGCGCACGGGGCGGGAGGCGACGGCGCGACAGAGATCGAAGCGACCTGAAGAGCAGGCGTCGTCGTCGCAGGGTTGAAAACTGGGAGAGCGAAATCCTTCAAGGTCGATGGCATGACCGCCATGTTGGTAGTGGTGGAGGCTGTCGGCAGCGGAGCCACAGAGGAGTTCGGGGCGGTGGCAAACATACCCCAGAATGTGGAAGGGGTTGGTGCAGGGCTAAGGGCGACAATCGTTGACACAGGGACGAGGTGAGGGGAACGGAAGGCAGTGTTGACCGCAAAGCCCATGATCAATGAAAGCAGCGCAACGCTGGAGAAAATCCGTGAGCAGAGTCATGGCAAGAGAGAGAGGGCAAAAGGGACATACAAGGACTGCTCGGCCTCGGCGACCATGTGGTCGATCTCCTCCTTCGTCGACCACGTTTTTCTTGTCGGTGGCGATGCTCTCCGACTTTTCGCTGTGAGCCCATCGTCAGTCTCAAAGTACACGTGCAATGAAGAGGAAATGGCGACATACGTCTGTAGTCCATGATGCGCTTGTCGCAGGCGCACCTGAGATATAATGTTGGCAATGCAAGGCCTACAAAAAGAGAAAGTCGGTGAAACAAAAGATGGTAGGGCGCGGATGTGGCTGCAGGGGAGATACACTACGGTATGTGGGGAGGTACAATACATGAGAGTACGTATATATGTGCAATTACCCGCAAGAAGATATTACAAGTCAAAAAAAATGGTCGGAAATCCGACGCGCTACTACGTAAGTATTATACAGCGCTAGTACAATCAAGAAAATATGCAAAATTAAGTGGGGAAAGCGATGTCTATGTCTTCAAGGTCCTCGCTGCGCCGGGATGAGGACAGAAGAAAGAGAAAGGAGAACGAAAACTCACTAAAAAGTGTTCGCGTCGCCTAGAGCGGCGAAGACGAGCTCGCCCTGACGCTGGAGACGGGAAAAGTCCCCAACGTCGTGGTAGAGCCAGAATTCGCGGTGCCGGACTAGGCACCCGTCGCAACGGCGGAGAACGCGGGGGGCTCCATCGTCCAAGAAGATGAGGTGGTTGAGCCGCTCTGGGGAAAGGAGAGGTATGTGAGGATTAATGGAAGAGAAATAGAAACTCACCGGCCACGACACGATAGTCAGTGTGGAAAGCCCAGAACCATAGGTGTGTCCAATCCCCCTTGTCGCACTGCGAGTACGCCCGTCGGCGGCGGTCGAAGTCGGCAGCGAAGCCGTATTTCACCTCGAGCTCAGCGAGGAAGGCAGCGCGGGTGATAGCCGCTTGGCGGAAAGCGGCTAACGTCGCGGTGGGGACACGCCCGCAGCAGTAGAGTATGCCGGGGCCCTCGTGGATGTACAAGCCGGAATCGGTCCAGTGGTTTTCAAAGTGGACACATAGTTGGAGTGCGGGGGCGAGGCGGCAGATGCCCGCCAATGTGAGAGGCATCCCGTCCGTGAGACGCGAGAACGGCGGCGGCGGTGTTGGGAAAGCCGGAAGAGAGTCCAGAAGGAGGGGGGAGAGGCCAGGAAGTGACAGCAAAGCACAAAAGCAAGATGGACAGCACGAGAGATTTCACTGTAAGTAGAGGATGGAGAATAAGAATGAAGCTGAGGATGGAAGAAGTCAAAGGACCGCGACACGTCGATTCCGGTGACAAGGGACGTCGCAGTTTGAGTGCCGTAGGTCGAATAATAATTGGATGGCGCACGCGGAGGGACATTGGTGTAATTGTACGAAAGAAGGCAGGAGACTTTGAAATGCGCGGGTGCAGTGCGCGACGCGGAGAAGGAGCACAGAGGGAGCACTTTGGTCGCGCGCATGTGGGGTGCAAAAAAAAAAAAATACATTCCACGATCTACGTATCAGCGTCACAAGAGAAAGAAATACACAGCGCATTATGCCATAGTTCCGACCGTACCTAGGAGCGCGACACGAGATACTGTGCAGCGATCTGATCGTTCTTCACACCCACCTTGCGGGCGGCAGTACTGAACCTGAGCTTGTTTTTCCATTCAGCATACGTGTGAAGCTTCACCGCCGTGCTCTTCATTTCCTTCAATCTTTTCACGAACCACCGCTCACAATTTGAGTTCCACCATCCCGTGTGAAGACCGGATGACCAGAAGGCGGTTGGTTTTGGCCACCAAGAGATGTATTTTAACTGTTGGCCATCTTGCGCCGCCCTGCTCTTTTGTCCTGGAGAAAGATAAGCATACATCAGCAACAGGATAGTTAAACGTGCCTGTTTCAACGGTGTAGACCCCACAGATGAGATCGACTTCTTCCTCCGTCAAGGCTTCGTGCCACAGTGCTGTCTCCTCACCCTCGCTCGATACGCGTCGCCCAGTCTTGAGGATGTCTTCGGAGGGGCCAAGACAGGCTATGTCCTCAAAGTCTGAGAGAACCAAGCGGGCGATTCGGCCCACAATGCCCCCATAGAACAGAGCCGCGCGACCGCGCAACGAGTGCAGGAATGCGTCCCGTTGCCGGACGTAGACCCCAAGATCAATGAGAGTTGGCGTGTAGCCAGCAGGGCGACGACCTAAGGTTACTTGGGATGGGGGAGCGAGAGGTACGTCATGAACCGGTCGTTGCCAGCTGGGATGAAATTCCGCGCCCAATTCCACAAGGTTGTGGATGATAGACTCGATCCCTGAGTCATACCCCCAGCCCGACCTGACGATTTGGAGGACGGTGGCAGCGCTCTCCAGTAAAATCGAGGGACCGGAAGCTTCAGAACCACGAGGACGAATCTCATAGAGCGTCCTGTCCCGCTGACGGATGGTCTTGACGTCGACAGTCCAGTCGAGTTGCAAGTCCGAATCCGGTGATGTCAAATCACAAAGATTGGCCGCAGCGTCGTTCAAATTACCCTCGAGTATGTGGCTAAGGAGAGTCGGGAGTGCAGAGGTCTCAGGAACCGACCATGTTTCGTCACCAACAACCCATGCACACGCCTTGTCTTGCAGCCGCGGGGAGGAACTAAGGGCGATCTCAGGCTCGATGAAGCCGAAGCGGAGGGAAATAGTGGACGAGACATCTTGTTTCTTCCACCCGGACGGCTTGTCCGCATCTTCGCTTAAATCCTCGCGATCCAAATCGTATGCTCGCTCAAGGACTTGCGCGGCCCTCTCACCAGTCTCCGTTTCCATCGCTTCACGTCCGGGGACATCAGGAATTGAGGGAAAGATATTGACAGGCGAGGTGGGTTGGTGGAAAGCGTCCTCGTCGTCGTCGTACGCATAATCAGATTCAGCTTCTTCGCTCGGAGCCAGTGCAGTGCAGAGATCCCACTGATTTGAAAAAGAATCGTAAATGCACTGGTTGGGGGTAAATTCATCCCAACGGTCAGCTGCATCCGTGCGATTGAACGCGCGCCGGATGAAAAACCCGCCGTCCTCTCCATCCCATATAAACACACGAGCTCCTTTCTTGCCCGGTGCTCCTCCCTTGGATGCATGAAGTTCTTGGGCGAGACACTGCTTCCTTGCTTCGGAAGACTCATGCTGAGCCCGCCTTTCGTTATGTAGCCTGCGGCGCTCCATGAAAGCGTGTATATCTTCTCCTTGTTTCTGACCGCTGCCGCGTTCGACGGCTGGGAAGGGTATGGCAGGGACAGACGAGTCGGCCATGTCAGCACTCGGAGGCGCATGCGGAGAAGGGGGAGCGGACGGCCCGAATGATACCGTCGGGAGCGGGGCGCCATCTCTGTGTTTTGTCCAGACCGATTTGTGTACCGACCATCGACTGAATGTCACGTCGCCGGGAAGCCTACCCAGATATTGGACTTCGTCCGGATCGGGCACGAAACCTATCCTGACGAGAGCGTCGGGGATGGGCTCCTTCAAAGGAAAGTTTTGGCCGTAAAAAAAGTAGAGGGGGACGCGGTGCTTGCCGAGGAGGTAGGGCAGGAGCCAGCTAACGTGTCGAGGTGGTTGATGATCGGGATGCGATTTGGACCGAGTCAGGTCAATAAGGCCCCCCATGCGATCGATGTTCAAGTCTCCCACTGCAGAATGCTCCAAGTCGACGAGCCACTGCCAGTGAAGCTTTGTCCTCGCCTGGAATGTAGCCCTCCAGTCCTCATCGTGCGCATCAAGCAAGATAAACATGAGGGTGATTTTCGCCATCAGGGGGAGAAACGTGTCACGTGAGCGCAGAGCGATATCTACGGCTCCCAAGCGCGAGGATGCATTCCTCTCCGTGTAGCGGTAGCAGATGGGGAATAGGAATGTGTACACCCCCACGGCAGCACGACCACCATGTAGGTCCATCATCGTCCGCAGTGTCAGACGGAGGAGACTCTCCAGGTGCAGCCAACGATCAATCAACGTCTGTTGGAGGCCCCATCGGACTTGGGGGCTGGTCTCGCCCAAGGGTATGGTCATTACTTCCTCTATGGGGAGGTTCTTCTGAGCAACATTGAGACAGGAGAAGAGGGGCCCATAAAAAGGGTTGAAGCGCGGTAGAAGGAGAAGGAAGGGGTATTTGGGGTTGACCCATAGCGGACGCCTGAAGTCCCCCATGCGGAAATTGTACCCATCGGGCGCAGGTGCATCCTCTGGACGGGGCATGTCAAGCAAAAAGTGGGGTTCACCATAGTGTACCCCAAATACGCCCATGCTATTCTGGATGTGGCCGTCAAAATACTTGAAGCCCTAGATCATGATTAAGGTGGAACCTAGGGACAAAAGGAAAAGTCCGTACATGAGGGAACGTGGGTGGTATCGAGAGGGAGGACTGCATATCTCAAAGACCTAAGAGTTTCATGGGTACGAGTTTATGAGTAGAAAACTATACTCACTAGAAACGAGGAGATTTGAAGGACAGTGGACGACGGAGGTCAAACTGATACCAAGGAGAATGCGAGTATCTGAGGTCGGCACGAGGGGCGACAAGTCGATTGAACGCGGTGCTACGCACTGAACGTTCGCTCGAGTGCGGCAGAAAGCACGGCTATAGGTCGATTGAACACGGTGCTACGCACTGAACGTTCGCTCAAGACCAGCAAGTGCGGCGATTTCAACTCAATATTGTTTGAACGCGGTGCTACGCACTGTACGTTCTCCCAAAAACTGAGGTCAGTGGCGAAGATGACACCTCGTCACATTGATCGTCACATCGTCACTTATCGTCACTTTATCTTATCTCCACTTCTTTAAAGTCTCCTTGATGTCGCTGTTGTACAGCGACACTAAGTCCTTGATTGTACAGGTATGAAACGAGACGATACGCATTTAGAACTGCGTTGCACTCTCGATGTGGCTGTTGTACAGCGACATCCACTTAGTCGACTACTGTACCAGGCGATCATGCTCCTTTGCAGTCGTGCCAGTGCGCGCCGTGTTTCCAAAAAATCCGCTACTCGTGTATTTGCTACTATGAGACTTTACAAAACTGGCCATAGCTACTCATGTATCTCGTATATTTCATTCAATATATTCCTTCAAAGCGCCATCCTTTCGGTCGCCGCGACAAATAGCCCAAATTCTTCCTTCGATACCTTCAGCTCATTGAGGTAAACAGGCGTCAATTTCTTGAGCCATTCACCGTTGTACAGGCTCTTGGGAAGGCCACATGGGGCTTTGGAACTCCCAGGGGCGTCACTTCTGATTCTCGAGGCGGGGATGGGACCTCGTTGCTTCTTTTTGAACAAAGCTGTTTGCGCATCCACGAAGCGGATGTACTCGACAATGCGGGGCTCGCGCCACACGCAAAGCTTGACCCTGTAAATGCGGACTTTTGTGTTGTCCACCTCGATTTCATCTTCTTCCTCGGACGACATTCCCTGTTCTCCGAGATCTCCAAGCATTCCCAGCAGCCTCTCCCACGTCTTGATATCGCCTGCATTTCTCTCGCCTGACTTGATCGCGATGGTGGCGGTAATTGTTCCAACGCGGTCTTCGTATTTCTATCAAGCGCCTTAGCGTTCTTTTCCGAGCGTCAACGAGAAAGACTTACACGATGTTTGGAAGAAGTGCTTCGGGAATCAAGCTGGTGCTGCTCAAAGGCCTGCGCACCACGACCTCTCGCCTCCTGTCTGGTCTCCACGCGGTCCAGATGTTCGACGAAGCGCGGCTGGAATCCCTGCCATGCCGCTCGGTAACTCTCCAATTTATCCACCATCACCGCCTCCAGAAAATCACGCTCAATGCCACTCTGGGCAATCTCTCCATCCTCGCCGTCATCTTCCAAGGCCGCGTCGACAATCTTCCCGATCATCAGGTCGTTCCAGCGAGATTGAATATATCCAGGACCAAAATGCCACTGGAAGAGGTCGTCCGCTGGATCGGCGAGGCCATCCTGGCAGGCAGCAACCTGGGCTGCGTCAGCTGGGTTGTAAATTTGGAAGTCGGCCACTTGCTGTACGTCAAATTTCTTGTACGTGGTACGACGTAGAACACTCTGTTGGCCAACCTCGTTTCAGAGTCTCGATACATGGAGATATATCACTGACATGAGTATGGTTCATCAGGGCCTTGTTTGGCCGTCTCTGTGACTTCTTCCCTTTCTTCGCCGTGGTTTTCTCGAACTTCTTGACGCTCACCGTCACGTCGTCGCTGACGAGGAGCTGTTCGATCTTGCCTATCAATTCGGACAATGTGTCGACATCCGTGCCGAGAAGATCAGCGAACGCGGGGGTGGCAGTAAATTTAGCTTTGACGGTAGGGTTTGATGTCCCGCTGGGTTCTCCAGTGACTGGAATGGGGTTGAGTGGAATCTGAATGGTGCGGGTGCTGGAGTTGTGGGTAGGAGCCAGACCGACGCGCGTCCCGCGACGAGGTGGCTTCTTCTGAGGCGACTTATTGCCTTGAAGGTAGGTGTAGGCACGAAGCTGAACGGCCTCGTCTTTCTTCTGAACCTGGATCGAGCTCAGTGTACAGTCGATGTAAATGCACCTTGTTACGTACTAAGAGACGGTTGAGCCGGTCGACTTCTTCACTGCGCTGCAAAAGCAACTTTTGCGACTCGATTAGTTGAGGAACCATGGTGTTGTAGTGGTTATACTTCATGGCGTCAATAAGATTTTTGAAGATGTGTGGTATTGAAACATGTCACCATTCCCTGGAGCTTCTCCTGGTCCCCGAGAAATTGGGCCTCCATTTGGCCTTCGTGCTGCTGCATTTCCGCGATGGCCTGTTTAAGAGAAGCGACTTGTTCAGCTCTCAGTTTCTCTGCAGCTTCAAGCTGTGCACGAAGCAGCTGGTTCTTCTCTCTGGTGAGAATAGCCTGCTCCTTGTGCCAAGCCTCCCTGTCGCGTGCCTATAAATTCATAAGGCTTGTGGTTTATTCAGTGAAAGCACGACTGACATTTTCATAGGCTTCATGCTGCGGGCCAGTGACTACGCGAACTTTGGATGGGGAGAGTTCTTGGATACGGCGCTTCAAGGGGAAAAAATTCAATGAGGACTCTCAGAACAGAGTGCGTCCATACATTTCCGCCACGGTCACCGTTATCATTCGGAATGTCGGGGTCAACGTCCATTGCGACGATCTCGAACTAGATCAACCTGTTCGCTCCTCACGTACAACGTTTGGATGCGCGCAAGCAGCAAAAAAGTGGCGAACAGATCGCGATGGCCTGGTATTTAGGCCATTCCGGGAATTATCGTTTCCGCCGGCAAAACCTCGTTATTGTTATTAATCTGGATTTTATTGTTCTTAGCCGATGAATAAGGGTAGCTGAATGCGGATTTACGATGAGAAATCAAATCCTCTAATGCGGAACACATTCGGTAACAGGTTCCGTACCAACCCTGCAGGCGTACAACGTCCCGCAGTGGTGGTAGGCTTTGACGATGAAGCGCCCAGGGATCGCACATCCGAATCGTCAATCGTAGCACCACGTTGCTAAGTGCTGATTTACGATGAGTAGACGGATTCTGTCACGTAGGACGTACTGGGGGACAAGGGTCAATACCAACCCTGCAGGCGTACAACGTCCTGCAGTGGTGGTAGGGGATGACGATGAAGCGCCAACTGATCGTCACGGGAAACGCGGTCATGTGACCGGCTCTCCGGCGCTTACTACTGACCTGGACAGATATGAGCGTGTCTGTTGTTTGAGAGGGTGCAATAATTTCAATATCAGACATTGGTTCAGCATAGATCAACATTGTACAGAAGACTACGACAGGAATATGATGGCAATCACTGCCAACAAGTAAATATGAGAGTAATCAATGAACAGATTTTCGAGTAAGCTTACCTTGGAACTGGAACACGTGTGCCGCTTCTTAACAACATTATCCATTTCGGCGACAGTGGCTTTGTTCGCCTGGGCAGAGGCGGAGGCAGCGGTGGCCTTCAAGCGCGCTTGGACGATGCAAAGTGTCGCCCAATTACTGTCGTAGTTGCGCAGGACTGGATGCATCACTGCGGCCTGTAGAACAATGGGAATCGAACAATAAGAGGAATGCTTAAGCTATGGTACTCACCTCCTTGTAAACCTGGTGCAGGAGGTCGTCTTTCTGGTCAGAAAGTGCCTTGGTCGTGTCCAAAAGGCGGTCCACCAGTTTGTGAATAGTCGTCTGAGATCAGATATTCAGTAGGTTAAAAAAATATACACAAGGTGCGCACCTTGATTAGAGCCGTCTCCTGGGCTTCGACTTTCCAATCAGCATGATTCTCGATAATTTTGCGAGTTATCATTCTAGGGGCTGGGATTGGGACTTCGATGATTGGCGGAGGAGGATATGTATGTTCTAGAGCCGAGGCTGGAGCAAACACCACTGTCCTTTTGGCGCCTGGGACGTGATTCTCCAAATCCTCGTGAACTACAAGACCGGTGGAGGTGTGCACATCGAGAGCAGTTTGTAAAAGGAGCAGAACGACAGGAGGAGGAGGCTTTTCGGTTTCCGCGAAAGGAGAGACACAACGCACAGAGGTAGCCATGGCGGTCGTCAGTTGCAGCAGGAAAATTTGAGGAGATGGCTTTCACAATGATGCAAGGAATAAGGTGATTGTCGTCAGCACGCAATCACGAGGAACAATGCTAGGCCATTGTAACGACCATTGTTTTCAAGCGCTCCAATCGCAGTCATCACGATATCCCCGAGGTAGAATATGATAGCAGCACTTCGGCACCCGCCGGATTTGCGATGATCGCGCCGCGAAGATCTGCACATGGTGCGGCGCTCATGCGACATTTGTACTCCCCAAGATAGACAATTGTCGAGTCGAAATCGTTGTATTGCTCCTTACAACAATTATGATATATCTCCATGAATAACAAGGTAATTGTCGAGGTCTGGAGTCGCGAAAATTTTAAGTAGAGGTAGAATAATGAGACGACTCGGGTTTACCTACTACGATGTCTTTCTTGATGCGTCGCAAGGCTTCGAAGCACGACAAGTACATTCTGAAGAGCAGGCTCCGCGGTCACTCTGGTGGAATTTTTGCGCTCCTTGCAACGGAGGACGGAAGATTTCTCGCCAGCGGAGGTAAGCCGATGAGTTTCTCATAATGCTGCAGCTGATATTTCATGCATGTTAGGCACGGACGGCACCAAGGTCTGGGACCTCAAAACGATGCGCAAGCTAGGAAGTCCGACATCGCCAGACATTCGCGGGGCCAGCACAGCCCTTGTTTGGATTAAGCGCGAGGACAATTTGAGCGAAGGTTTGTTCTACGGGACACAGAATGGTCATATCATATGCTGGAAGGAAGGGAAACAAAACGCGCGTACCATTGAATTACTTAATAACACGGTTTTTCTGACCTGCTATTATCACCCAGGGACTCGTGGTATTTGAGGAACTTTCTTGCGTGCGCGTTGTCAATCCCACCGAAATCACCGGCTTGTCGTTCGACGCTCCCTCCAACCGCCTTGCAGTTTGCCATCGAGGCGGCGTGGTTCAGGTTTACACACTGGGCAGCACCATGTCCCTGCAAGAGGTCTTCACGCTCGAGCTGAAGAACACTGCACCGCGAGCAATAGTGTTCGGTCAGATGTACGGGAACGAAAGAGACATCATGGTCTTTGGGCTATACGGAGGTGATATGTGAGTCTTCGTTTCAAAGGATTTTAACCATTGACTCAACGATACAAAGCCACACATTCCGAGGCAGTAATGGGAAGGCGGCGGGCGAGCCGTGGAACGTCGGGGCACTCATGTGGGTCTTCCCCTCCTATTTGACGCATTCACTAACATCATGTTAGCGGCGACATTGCTCTAGACGTCCGCAAAGGTGTCTTGTGCATGGACGAGCCATCGTCGGGCACAAACCTCTATCGCTTGGAGGAACACAAATACACGCGCGTGAAAACCTTTCCCATCGCAGTCACGAAACGGCAGAGAATCCGCCAAGTCGATTTTTTGGACGAGTGCAAGTTTATCATTAGCGGAAGCGACCACGGAGTCGTCTACGTGTTTGACCGCCGTAGTGGGGAGATTGTAGACGAGTTAAGAGTCGACCCACACGAGTGGGTTCAGACGGTCGCTGTGAGTGACTCGGTTCAGATCGGATGTCGTGCTAAACGAGGTATTCCAGGCTGCTGACTGTGCCGGAGTTTCCACCATTTTCGCGGCCAAGTCGCGCGACCTGGGCGGGTCGAACGAGATTTTGGTTTGGCGTCAAAAGAGCAAGAAACGGTTCGGTGCGGCAGGCATTGCGTGTGGTGTGTTGGTCTTCTTTCAGTTGTTCTTTGTGGTGGCGGCAGTACTAGTGGCCTTCCCGTACCTGAACATAGCTACCACCCGGATGTACGGTTCTTAAGCTGAAATTTAATGTCCAGCGTCGAGAGAAGTACTGTGAACGGCTTGACTTTCAGTGGCGGAGGGGCTGCCGATGTACAACATCAGCAAGCGCGTGCAACTGGACGGGGCTCGGGCCTGTGGGCGTACAACGCGCCACAGCGTCACGAGTACCGCCCCTGCCGACGTACAACGTCGGGCAGTGGTGATACAGAGCGCCGGATGTGTTGACGATGTGATGATGACACAATGTGACGATGCGTGACGATCTGTCATCGTCAACATCAATTCTGCCAAGTCCTTGATCACCACGGGACCGCGCCTACCTACCACTGCCCGACGTTGTACGTCGGCAGGGGCGGGTCGCTCGTGGGGCTGTGGCGCGTTGTACGCCCACAGACCCCGAGCTCAGCCCATGCTGGATAGGTCTAGGTCGCTGATCTGCGGCCCGCCCTTATTCACGACGGCGCCCTCTGTGCGTTGTTTTTTTGTCATCTGTGCTAATTGTTCTGTAATTGTCCTCTAGGCTTTAAAGACTCTCGTGCTTTCCATACTTGAGCAAAACCAAATGAGCTCGCACTCTTACCACACTGCGTCGCGCGGCTCGCGCACTAATTCGAGGGTCTCCACCCACACCCACATACCTCTGTGAGTATTTCATTCCGACTTCTGCTATTTTCGCTAATGCCCTACTTGTGGTTCGTCCCCACCGACGGCACCTGCGTCTGCTCCTGCGCCTGCGCCCGCGCCCGCCACCTCCCCTACTCCTACCGGCGGCCCGCAAGCTCGTATGTCTACCGTCCAAGGTGATTCATTGATTACTGATCTTTGACTTTCAGAGCGCATTCTGCCGCAACTACCTATCCAATTCCTCTTCACGCTGTTCCTCCTTGAGCATCAGCTTACCGGAGATTGGCGCCACTTGATCATTCCTTATGCAGCATGTTTTCTTGTATTCTATTTCTAGATAGCGAATTTATGCACATGCAAGATTTACAAGCGAATGCTATTGTTCCCAACTCGCCCTCCTCCGGCCATCTTTCCCTTTTATCACAGAGCGACAGATTAAAACGTCGCCAGTTCCCCTCAACTAGCCTTGTCTCCGCCTTCCCTGCCGAAGCTGTCTGACGTTGTACGTCGGCAGATACGGTCTCCCGGACTCCTGCGCTCGCGAAGCTGCCCGACGTTGTACGTCAACAGATTCAGTCAGTATGCCGCCGCGGACGTGGAGGTGTGAGGATTGTCCTCTGCACGGAGGTACCCATCGTATCGCAGTCACTCAGCGGACCCAGCACCGAGTAGATGTAGAGGAATTCCTCGAAAAGCAGGAGGCTATTGACAACCTCGCCAATGTCTTCACGGGATTGGACATCACCGACGACGTTGACAATCTCGCCAATGTCTTCACGGGGCTAGTCGTCACCGACGATGGTCCAGACGTCCGAGGACAGCAGCACTCCAAGCTTTTTAGCTCCCGCAACGACTTTCAAGACTCCCTCCCCGATGTCCCACTTGCCTTCCAGCCGACTTCGCCCGCAGAGGCCATCTCGAGCATTCAATCCCTCGTTAACACTGTTCCGATGCGCACAGCACCGCCCACCAGAAAAGAGCGGCGCGAAAGTACCCTCAACGACATTTTGGGGCGTATTCGCACTGCGCACAGCTCCCTGGATCTTATATATGAGTTATATGCGACGAACTCCGACCACGACTCCGCTCGTCTTGCGCTTGATGCCGCCGCCGAAACAGTCATCGTAGCAGGCAAGCTCTTGAGAAGAGTTAAAGCTTCCAAGAACGACAAGGAGCTAGCGAAAATTTGGGACGTCGTCTACGCCGAAGCTGTAGCACTCGATAAGCTCATGGATTGCGTCGGGGCTATCGTACCGAGAGCAGATGTCGAGGTGAATGAAGTAGAAGTAGACGTCAATACAGGTAAGCCAACGCTCTGCACACAGCTCCCGATATGAGCCTTATGTCTATCTAGAGCACCACTTCGAGGATCCTATCGGAGGCCATGACACCGTCACCCAAATTGTGATCTTATTCGCGATAATCTCCAACGTCGTCGTCGGGTTGGCCACTGACCCATGTAACTTCCTAATCGACGCAGTCACCTTGATCATTAAGCTCACCATGTCCTTGTCCTCCCCTCCCGGTGCGGAGTACAATGCCAAACAGCGCGATGTTCTCTCCCAGCTTCCGACGACCTTAGAGGACGCGCTCAAGACGTTCAAACTTGAGCCAAAAACAAGGATCCTTGCCACTTGCCCGTCTTGTCATTATACGCATGAGCCTCTGGTGAATCGACTCACTGGGGAGTCCAGTTATCCTGCCCACTGCCAAAATTTCGTTTTCCGCGACAAGCATAGCCCTGCCGTCCCGTGCTTGCAGCCTTTGCTTCAACAGCGTCAGGCCAAGATGCGGCCGATCAAGCCATTCATATATCCCGACTTCACCGACCACTTGGCTTCCATCCTCGCCGATCCTGAAATTGCAGCACAGTGTAATCGCGCCTGTGATAAAGCCTGGGAAGCCGTACAGGCGGCATTATCGGCGGATCCGCATGGGTCAGTTTCACCTGAAGAAGTGAACAACGTCTTCGAGGCGGAGTTCCTTCGCAGCTTCAACGGGCCCGTTCCTGAGCAGCTGTTCATCAACAGGGGGGGTCGGATTAGAATTGCATTCCAAATCTTGCTGGACTTTTTTAACCCACATGGCATGAGAAAACGCAGTAATCACGACTCTGTCGGAATTTTGGCCGTCGTGAACCTCAATCTCCCTGAAGACATTCGCTACAAGCCCGAGTACATGTGGCTCAGCATTATTCTTGGTCCACAGGAACCCAATCATGACCAGATCAGCTACTACCTCCGTCCCCTCATTGACGAGTTCGTCGTCGCCTGGAAGCCCGGAATTCGTTTCTCCCGCACTGGATTATTGGACGACGGATGTTTTGCGGACCTCGCTATCGCAATAAATGTGAACGACCTACCAGCTACTCGTAAGATGCTCGGTCTCGCCGGTGTGGGCTCCCATCACACCTGCACCGTCTGCAATTGCACGGGCGTGGAAACGACCCATCGCACTGACCTGGATGACCCCGCTTGGGCTCGGAGGGACGTCCGGCAGCTGCGACGTTGGGCAGGCTGAGCGCGATAGGATCTTCAACGAGTATGGCGTGCGTTGGTCCGAGCTTTGGCGATTACCGTACTGGGATCCAACTCGGATGGGCGTTGTCGACTCGATGCATTGTATTTTGGAGGGCCTGGCACACTACCACTGTCGTAGAGTTCTACGAATCGATGCTGAGGTTGCCAAAAAGAAAGAGATCGTCGGTGTCGCGTTTGACCAGGACTGGGTCGATTACGATCCTCACGAGTGTCCTTCCGACTATCTGCTGAAGAATCCGGAGAGAGAACTAGCTCAGATCCACCGAATCCAAACAAAACTTGTCCAGTCTCTTCGTGACGATGACGACAGCAACACTTCCGAAGACGAGGAAATGCCTGATGTACCTGAAGGCAATTATATACCTGCGATCAGCGAGGAAACTATGTGGAACGCACTGAAGAGCAACAACTGTCCTGCTCTTCGTTTCGTCGCATTTTCCCTCGGTCTTGCCGTGACCAGTGACGGATCAAAGGCATACTACTGTGATAAACTTATGGCCTGGGTGAGTATGCATACCTCTTTCTCGTTTTCGGGTCGCTCGTACTAATATACACTCCAGCGCCGAACTAAACCTCGCAGCAACGATGGCAACTTCGTTCCAAAAGCAATTAACTTGAATCAAATCAAGTTCATCCAACGCCTGATCGCGCAAACCGCCACACCATCCTGGATCAATACCGTGCCTCATAACTACGGGGAGAGCAACGCGGGTACTATCAAAGCGGATGAGTGGCGAACTCTCGCCACCTTATATCTACCGATTGTGCTTGTCCTGCTGTGGGCAGATCGTCCCACGGACGAGCATTCAGCACGCCTCCTCGGGATGCTCGACCATAGCATGGCATTATTCCAGGCTGTGATTCTTGTCTGCCGCTACACTATGACGGTTGAGCGTGCAACCACGTATCGTAATTTTCTCAAATCATGGGTTGAAGGACTTACTGTCCATCACCCTCATACCCTAAATCATGCAAAACGGCCCAATGTCCACGTCGCGTTCCACATCTACGACTTTCTTCTACTTTTCGGCCCAGTGATCTCGTGGTGGTGTTTCCCTTTCGAGCGAATCATCGGCTTTCTCCAAAAGATCAACACCGCCAACCATATCGGAGGAGAACTGGAAGGCACCTTGACCAAATCCTTCCTACGAGGTGCCAACTTGCGGCGCTGGCTTCGACGCTCGGATTGTCCGGAGATCATCAAACAATTTAAAGCAATATTCGACCGGGCTTTCGCGCCGCAGAGCGAGCGCGCGGGTACCTCTCCTCCTCTCGTCAGGGATGGCAACCGTGCACATTACATGTTTAATGGTACCAACTTCTCCTGTGCATCAATGCACCTAGGTAACAGTCTCGTTTTATATTATCCTTCAACTTCGGCGAGCGCGCCAATCACTGGCAGCATCAAAAAAATCATCTCGCGTGGAGATAAGACCTCCTTTATCATTCGTCGCCAGGCTCCCCTACCTACCGGGCAGTTCGACCCATTTCTTCGCTATTACCCCTACTTCCCTGCTCAAACCTACTCTTCTAAAATGCAGAATACCACTGATACAGTCCATCCATCCATGATATTATCTCACTGTGCACGATTTGAATTCTCGGAAGATCGCGCCGTAGTTCTTAACCTATCTAGAAGCTAGAGTTCAATGTAATATATATGACTTGATCGTGCCTGACTGACGATCTGAAGATGACAATCTGCAGATGGTCTGCAGACCATCTGCAGACGAGTTTAATGGTGTCTGAATCTCAAAGTTTTGCATCCAGTTTCAGACGCCTTTAAACGAGAATCCATATTTCTCATTTCATCTTCCGCTAAACTTAATTCTAAATCTAACGTTTCAACAGGGATATCGACGGGCTTGATACTTTGAATTTCGAAACCCACTTCAAGAACATTTATTCCTCAATATTTATATCGCATTTTATTGTCGGCGAAAGTAGAGCCGATACTCGGAGTTTGGTGGACTTGTATTTGGACTTTGATAGATTAGATTAGTGATTAGATTGTGCTCAGTCCGAAATTAGAAATATCAAAATCAATTTTCGGGCCGTTTTTTTTTTTACGATATTTAAAGAACCTGAGCTAACTAAAATGAGCCTTTAATTGACGAACCGCCCCTGTGTCTTCTTCACCATCATCTCGCCCCGCCGCCCGCTTTCTGGCAGTCTTCGCGGTGTGTTTCCCGCTGCCATCGGCTCTACGGTAGGCTTGGATACTAATATTTCCTGTTCTGACAGACGGCAAATGGATGGCTCCTTCTTTTTCTGGGAAAACACGGGACAAGAACAGCAACGGTACAATGAACAACTGCTCTCACTGCCCTACTCACTCCAGTGTTCCTCAATTTTAGACACTCGCCGCACGTCGATCAAATACTCAGCCGCCGTAAGTCAAGCATTCAACTTGAAGCTGGACGTTTGAGTATGATTTATCTTCACACACACAGGTCTGTTTAATTATTAACTGTGTGTCGGGTTCGGTTCAAGACGACACCTTGGACCACTGCTATGTTTCTGGGTATGTTCCCGTGCCTCTTCCTCCAATTTTCGGGCTGACCTGCATCTAGGTACACTTGGATTACCCTCCGGAACATCAAAAGTATTACTGATGTGTTCGTATCGCTTTTCCTTGACCTGGATTGATGTTCTATTTATTATCCATCGCAGGACCTCGATCCGAGACGCCGAGAGTCGAGGTATGGCGCCGTGATTTTCTTTCTTGACCAACGCAGATTGGATCTTGATTGGGTCTTGATTTGGTACGCCCACCTCTTCTTGTGTGAAGCTCGTTCATTGACTGACTCTAATTCCAATTCAGAGTGATTGCTGCGCCTTTTCAAAGCCATTCAGACCTACTACCACGATCGTTCGAAGCGTCAAAGCGGGAAGCATAGTGTTTGGACTTGAGGTGTGTATGTCTGCTTGACCTGTGATTGACCGATATAGGTCATAGAACGCACTACACGAACCTTCAACGGTTCAAGTCGTGTCTTGGGGATGTCCGCTGGTTGCTTTCACTTGGTTGATCCGTTCGTTGACTTACAAAATTGTTCAGAATTCTCAGGTGCGTTCGATTGAGATTTCTGTCTGTATTCCAGATTACCGAAACGATGCCGGGGTGCGTTCCTTTCATTTGATCTGCATTGACTCGATTCTGGCCTGACTGACTGACTTGGATTGGGGATCTATTCAGGTTTATTGGTCCGAAACTCAAAACTGGTGTGTATATTGATCGCTACCTTCGTATGTCGTGACAGAGCGAGCGCGCTTTGTGCTCGAAGTTGGCAACTACGTTGAACCGTGGGAACAGCAACAAATGTATGTACGATGATGCGCCAGAGGAGGAGACACCTGGTTTTTATTGCTGCTACTGTGGTAGCACAGATGGCAAAATTTACATATTGATGCACATTCAGTGGCATTTCCAAGACAGAAAGGGAGGATTTGGCGAACACAGGTCGGACTTCTGATGGGAGTGATGACAATGTCTGGATAGACGAGACGGACGCCTCTGCTCATCGGTTTCTAATCAGACGAGCTTGCACGTTGGACATGCCAAATATGGCATCCTACGAGCTTGCGCTTGAACCGACGAACTTACACATCATTTGCTGAAGCCCTGACATCCTACGTAGTGACGAAGTATGTGAGGGCTCCTGGAAGGGGAATTCAACGCCTCGGCGCGAGACGTCCAGTAGACCTCTACTTCCGCCCGCACATCGGTGAGGACCGGCAGCAGTTCTGCCACCTGGTCCCAAAGCAAACTCCCGTTCTCCTCTGGTGCAAACGCGTTAAATCTGTCGATGCAGGGGAACAGGGAGGATAAAAAGCGCGCAACGGGTGGCGCGGATCTGATTGGGGAGTCTGGGAACCGGACCCTGCGGAGGTTGGTTTGGCGCACTCGGGGCTGGAGCGGAAGTGTGAGAGCGGCGGTGTCCGTAGCATCTACGGGGAGCGAGAGCTCTCTCAGAACAGGGCAATCCCGTGCGAATGCGACGAGGGCTGCGAGCCTCACGCTCGAGGGAGGCGAACCGCGTGGCTCGAGCACGAGTTCTTCGAGATGGGGCGAAGCCAGGGAACTGCACCAGCTGTCGTCAATGGCCATGCCGAATGGCAATTCCAGAGAGACGTAGCGGAGATTCTGGAATGTGAGCAGCGGTGGCAGCACGAGGAGTGTACCGCTGTAAGACACGGGATCCAATGATTCCCCGATGTGCACATCAAGGTGCGTGAGATGTGAGTGCGAAGCGTGGTCGGCGAGCGTGGCAAAGAATGCCTGCATGGTAGATGCTGAGGGGGATGCGTTGACGATGAGGTATAAGCTCTTCAACGGCGGGTTCGAGAGCATTGTGACAAGACCTGTTGCGCCTTCGATGGTAAACGACCGCAGGTTGAGATCCCTGAGCGATTGAAAACAAGGGTGCGGGTGGGCCCCCAGCTTGGGCGAGGAAACTCCCCAAAGAGCGTGAACCTCCAGTATTTCGAGACTCGTCAAAGAAGCCAAATGCAAGTACGCCTCTGCATGGAGGTACGGCACGCGAACTTCCTTCGCATTCGTCATGGCGAGGACAAGGGACGATACGGCCAGCACTATCGTGGCGTTGACGACAGTTGAACTTGGCTCGGAGATCGAAACTTTCCGCAGCGTGGGGAATTTCGCAGCGAGATGCGACAAAAGCGACAGGTGCGGTAAGGTCGGAAGCACTGTCAGGTGGACGGACGAAAGGGCAGAGCCAAGGAAAAGCGTGATGTAGGGAAAGACAGTGGGGTCATTCGGACTCCAGCCCAAGTGCTGCACGTTGGGCAGGAGGCAACCAACGCCGAGGACATTGAGAACTTCCAAGACCGGCAAAGGCAAGTCTTTTGGTAATCCCGTCAAGTCATGTCCTAGGGTGATTTCCCGAATTCGAGAGGAGTACGAGAGGACTCGGGCGCAATCTGAATGCATGATCGATGACTGGGGCCGCTGCGCCATGGTCAATAAGCGTATCTTCTTGCCTAACGAGCGACGCACGAAAATTTTCGGATCATCTGGGGCGCCGGAGCCAGTTATCTCCCAGAGATGAGGAGGAAAACATCTCAGGAGCGGGATAATTGTGTACTGGCTTTTCCATAGAAGGTTCAGGGCCGGGTCGGAGAACGCGCGGCAGGTCCGAGCCAAGCGAGCCAGGCCAACCGCACCGTAAGGGCGGTCTGCGGGAGAAGGAATTCCAGGGGGACGACTTGCCACTTCCTCGAACACAAGGCTGACCACCTCCGGGATTGCTAGCGTTCGATGCATTGAAGCGAGCCGAGCGTAAGCGTAAGATGGCCGGTGAAAAAAAGCAGGGCCAATCGCAAGCAAGCTGGCGCAAACAAACCGGCTCGTTCCAGCCGATGGGTGCCGATTCCTTTTTTTTTCATTTCTGAACTTTGAAGTCACTTGGAACCTAATCTTTCCTTAGACGGTGAAATTGCCCAAAAGACTTGACTCCGGGTATCGCCCCCTTCTTGCAGGCTCTTGGCGCTCCTCATACATTCCCGGGAATTCTGCTGAGCTCCCGGGCACATTCCTTCAGCGGTGAGCCCTGCCCTGATTTGCCACGACGGCTGGACCCAGTCTCGAAGAACCGGGGCGAGGCGGCACCCAACTGACCTTGTCCATAGTTTGTATCATCCAAACCCACACTTCAACAAATATCAGGGATGCGCTCTCGAAAATCTTAGCCATCATCTAATCCGAGAACGTGGTGCCACATTCTCGGATTAGATAGCTAGTGATTTTCCAGGTGCATTTGAGATGCATATCAACCATCTTTCCAAACCGCTGCCCGAGCGCTACGTTCACGGCTATATCAAAACGGAAGGTGGCGGTATTTGTACATCAGGGAAAACCGGCCTGACTACGTAGCATCTGATAGGCCTCATATCTGTGATAGCCGCGTCGACAAGTCCCCTTTATGGACAGTCTCCTACCCAACCTCGGTTTCGGGGTTGAGGAATCTCTGTGGCAGTTTTTAAAGGCGAGATCTCAGTAGTAATATTCTAAGACAAATCCCATCATAGCCCATCATTCCATCAGGCCTAGAACAAATTTAAACCCCGAACTTCAGGCCTCAACCCCTCCACGGAGGCTGGCCTTTAACAAGTGTAAACAACATAGCCACAATTTGGGTGAATGTTCATTGCCCGACACTATCCGCCCTGAAAATATCCTTGGGGCCCTCCACCATGCTCCAAATGGGTCCTGGGCCTCTGGGCCAAATTTCGGGAAGGGCAGCATTTCGGCGAGGATGGTTTGCAGAAATCCCGCTATGCCGGTGGCTATGTTGTTTACGCTTGTTAAAGGCCAGCCTCCGTGGAGGGGTTAGGCCTTGAAGTTCGGAGTCTTTATATTCACGTGATTCGATATCATGACAGTTTCGTGATGACTACAGAGATTTCGCCGCTGAATCCCACTACAGAGATTCCTAACCCCGAAACCGAGGTTGGGTAGGAGACTGCTTTATGGAGCGCTAATAGCACTCCGCCAAGATCTGATAGCCGCTGGTAGCCATCACATATGATCTGGTAGCTGCTCATAGCTGCTTGTAGCACTGGCTGTGGACCTCTGTAGCGCTGAATAGAGCGCAATAGCGTCGCACAACTGAGATAGATCACACGCAAATCACAAAATGCACGAAAAAAATTAATGGATATGTATACAATCCGGCTACGGTCTATAAGAGGACGCCCAATACAATGCCTGAGGTAAACGACTCTAGTGAATGGAAGTCACCAGGAGTCGATATCCTGGGACCACAGCATGATGCTCTTGAAAGACATGAGAAAAGAAAACCATAAAAATGATTGTGACGTACCTCAAGATTGCAAGCCGCATACCCGTCGCACAAGCAAAAAAGAAACGGCAATATCTTGCGAAAGAAACAGTAGTATCTTGCGATCAAAAAT
This sequence comes from Mycena maculata, assembly GCA_029448575.1. NCBI lineage: Eukaryota > Fungi > Basidiomycota > Agaricomycetes > Agaricales > Mycenaceae > Mycena > Mycena maculata. Next base: position 389,155 of record JARJLG010000049.1, on the reverse strand, counting down.
TTTGAAGATGCAGAACGACTTGAAGGAGAGTGGAGAGCAAGTAGGTAAACGAGGTGGAAAGGACTTCAGTCCGAGGGTTTTGCAAAAATTGAGTTTTGAGGAGATCTTCGGAATTTTGATATGGGAAAGCTAGGAACAGACCAGCGAGAACCCAATACCCTTCTACAAGATCCGCTTTCGCTGCAGTGGTATGTACAGCTTCAAGATAAACTCGGAGCAGCTTGGAATCGGTGTGACAAGGATTTGAGTGGCCTGAGAACACAAATGGGACCAGAGGTCTTCAAGGCTTGAAGGATGCGGGGGACTTGATCGACAACGAGATACGAGGTCATTTGCGTCGGAGAAGATGGGGGGAAAAGAGAAGGAGCAATCAACCAACGGTGTTTGGCGTCGAAAAATCACGCCATCTTGACGCCATCACCCACGTGTGTCGGACTTTGAACAACTCGGTGATTTTTTCCTGGTTCCACCCGAATGGCGAGGTTGGCCCCCCGCGTTGCTTTGAGCTGGTTCAGCCATTGATCAACATATTAGAGCATATTTGCAACGCCCAAAATCGAGGCTCATATTTCTGGGATCACCCATCATTTTTAAGCGGAAGGAAGTGACTGATGTGACTGGGGCCGCCGTCTTCATCCAGTTCTCCCAAAAATCTTCCTCTGAAATGAACGGGTGTGGGGGTAACCTATCCAGCACGCTCCCTATGCTCAACCCCGAGAAAAAATGGGCCACCAGGGTACATATTGATTTTCCAGCGAATTTCCTTGGTCACTGTTTCTATTTCGGTCTAATCATTTCTAAGCGATCAGCCATCACTTTTGGGATCAAACGGTCGTTTTGGGGGCTGCAAATATGCTCTATTGCGTGCCAGCATTCGCTCAAGTGCCATTTTATTTCTGATTTTTATTTCTGATCCGACCAAGCTATGGATCCATGGCATGCCGGCTATCAGATCCTACTGATCCGTGGCAGACAGCTACTGAGGCTACTGAGAGCTATTGATCAGCGGCCAAGAGCTACGAGGCCTACTGATCCCTGAGACCTTGGCCGGTGCTTACATAGTAAACTCTTTTTTCCTGATGTATCCTCACTTGCAACGTCTACCTCCTGAAACTCTTGGACGACCCGGGTGTGACTTCGTTTGACGCTGATACCACCTATGTACGGGTGGCCGGGGAGATGAACGAATGGGAGGTGACATTGTTCTTCAAGGCGGTGCAGCACGGTAAGTCCCTTGACCTGTTTTCATCGAAATCTGTACCTCACATTGTCCAGCTACGTCCGTTGCTCGAGCATATATCAATCGCGGGAGCACAGACTTTTTCGAGGCCGTCTTCGACGAGCTGCAGCGCATCAAGCTCATGGTAACGGGGAAGCCCATCGCGCTGCAGGCGTTTGTCCCAGGCGTTAATCTGCTTGTCATGAATGCTGATATGGACGGTGCCGCCGCTATGGGTGTCTGCCGCTCGGTCATCAAGCACAATGTTCCAGACTACAGCAAGATTCCCAACGACACACCCCCCGAGAAGATTGCGCCGTGGTTTATGAAAATATGCTGGCGGCATGGAAAAGAGTACTCGCTTTTTTTGTTACGACGAAAATACCACTGATCATGTATTTCGTAGACCTGTTCATGGCTTCCGGGCGCTCGTTTCGACCGAGGACCACGCGATCCTAATGGATTTCGTGTACATCAATTCCGAGGAGGGTCTCGCGAAGTTCTCCGCGTTCGTGAAGGGGCTGGGCGTGAGGAAAATCATAGGTGAGTGCCGTTTACATTAAATTATGTGTTGCCCTGATCTCCTCGAGCTAGATTGGTGGACTCATAAGGAGATAAACACCTGGATTATCCCTTGCCTTGTTAAGTCCCAGTCGCTCATACCGGCCGCAATCTGGGACGGTACACCATCGACGACAAACACAAACGAGGCTCAGCACCACTGGACGAAAACTCTGACTGGCACGAAGTTGACCCTGGTTCAAGTTGAGGCGATTCAGACATACGTGACCTCGCAAAGGATATCTGCCGACAGATATTGACCAACCTTCAGGGCGTACGAAGTCGATAAAAACACTGCAGATGAGATCGAGACGGAGGGATATCAGATTGACTTGGCAAAATGACTTGCGCTGCCAGCGGAGTTTGAATTTGAGTGGGTTGACTTGTGTGACTTGTGCGGGCGTTGACTTGTGCTTGCGCTCGCTTACAGCCAACTCCCCCACTCAAATTAAAATGCTCCTCCACCTTCCTAAACATCTCTCAAGGCTTCGGCGTCGCAGTAGGGTCCTCTACGGCACGCCCGGCAGCGGCCATCAACGTCTGATCCACCTTTGATGCCATCGGCGTTGCCCACCGTCGTCGCGCTCGCTTATTTGTCTATCATTTAATACCCGCAAAAAATATCGGGAAAAATGAGATGGCCTGGAAAATTAGTGCTTGTGAAAACCAAGCAACACAGGTAACTCATTTCAAGGTAAATATACATGCAGTAATGTCTGCGTCGGCGGTGTGTCTTGCATGCACAGATGTTGACTTGTGCGAGTGACAAATTGACTTGCACAACCAAAATTCCCGCACAAGTCATCTTGTGCATGCAAGACATGCAAGTCAGGTTGTTGCCATCAACTGAGTGTCCAAAAGGCATAGGTATGAGTATATTCAGATATGTCTCTCTTGTCCTAGATGTCGACTTGTGTGGTCGACAGATTGACTTGCACAACAAAATCCCTGCACAAGTCATTTGTACACACAAGATATAAATTCTTCCTGACATATGAGTGTCCAAAATGCATACATATATTTAGCAATGTCCACCTTGTTGCCCAGTTGGTTCCCCCAGACGAAAGACAGTATCACCATCAGTCACTGTATTTTATTTCACATGACAGTGTCACAGCCCAGGTTGCAGTGTGCATGGGACATTGTACTAGAGAATAAGGACCAGTTGTTGAATGGTGAACACCCTCAGAATTGATGTCATGTTGAACATATCACCCCAATGAACAGACTGCTTACACAGCCTTACAACTTGGAAGAGAGAGTTTTCACATAACATTGGTAGTCCCTATCAGGGAAGACAGTATCCAGAATATTGAGAACGTGGTCAAGTCGAGGCCGACAAACTGACTTGCAAGTTACGTAAGTCACCAAATTGACTTGCGCGAACGGCATTTGCAAGCTGCTTGGTAGCCCATCATTTCTGATCATTCCAGCGGTTGGTGTGTGTACCTTGAAGTCGTGTAAAGCACTGGGACCACACAAGTCAATAATCATGCCAACCATTCTACAATGAGAGGCACAACAATTGATGTGATGTCAAAGATCTCGGTGGTACTGCGTATACACGGCAAAATCAATAGTATACAATGGATGTGACTAGTGCTGGCCAAATACGCTATAAATACGCTCGTCACCGTATCATAGTCATATCTGTATTGTAGCCACCCCGGGGCCTCGTATTGTATTCGTAGCATATTATATTATATTTTTGAGTCCGAATATGACTATATTTTGAACATATGCAAAATATATTTGGCATACCTCGTTCCCCAGAATCTTCGATAAGCTTCGCATAATGCGACGCCCATGTGTGCACCAAGAGGAGGCCATATTTTCCACGGGTGACCAGGGCGTATAATGTTTCGCGGGGAGCCCCAGGCTGCATAAAGAATGCACGCTCCCAGGAAATATTGAATGCTCGGTAGTGGCCGTCCTTGTGAATCGGAAATACAGGTACGGGATCCGGATCGGCAGACAGTCCTGGTGTCAGATGGGTGGCCAGAAGTCCATCTCGGCGCCCATTGAGGACAGATGGTGGCAAGTCATTGATAGCTGCCAGAAGTTTCTGCAGGTCTTCATCCAGAAAAGCACCCATTTTTGATATGACAGAAGGGGCGTGTCCAAGACCATTTATGTCCGGAATTCAAAGTCTGCTACTGCATATGAGCGGTGATCAATGATCTATCGGATTGCCTCAGAAAGATACAAGATAAGGCGACAATCCTTCCGGCCCACTTCCGCCCACCATGAATATTGAAATATATTTGACTACGCTGAGGGAGTATCATATTATAGTCATATTATAGCGTAGTCATATCCATCCATAGTCATATTCTGAAGTCGACCTCTGGCCGTATTATATCCGTATTTTGCTGAATATAGTCAAAATATATTTTCGTATTATATTTTTGGCCAGCACTAGATGTGACAATCTTATGAGCATACCAGGTGCCCTACTGTAGCGGGAAATGCCTTGGTACTGCGAGAATGCACCCAGGTCATTGCCGACAAATTGACTTGTGCAAGTCAACAAATTGACTTGCGCGTAAGCATGCTGACTTGTGCGGGCGACAAATTGATTTGCGCACCGGAAATCCCCGCACAAGTCAATACAAGTCAATCCGCGCTGGCGCAAGTCAATTTGGCAAGTCAAAAAGTGAATCCTCGATCGAGACATGTCTGCGCACGGGGGCTATGACTAATTCCCAGAACGAAGTCGCCCATCGTATGGCTCGCAACTCGCAGCGGCAGTCCAAGATCGCCCAGAAAGTTCACGAATCGCAGGAGGCAACCTCGGAGAGGAAGCTGCTCGAGCTCCAGCTTGCGGAGGAAATTGAAGCGCGCAAGAAATTGGCCGTGCGAACGAAGGAACTCAGCGCGCAGCTCAAGGTCGCCAAGAAGAAATCACCTGCTCTTGTTGCGAGTTCGAGTGGACGTGTGAAGACCATCGCACGTGAGTCCATTTGGGTGCTTTCATCTATAATCTTCCCTCACCTCTGTTTCAGCGCGTACAGCTTCATCAAAGTCGGCTCGTGTGGCGAATGCCCCCGTCAATATGTCCGAACCCGAGCCGCCCTTATTAAATTCAGTCGGACAGGGTATGCTCTTGATTCATTTCTCCGTGGCCGTCCCTCATCATATATCTAGATGTGTCCTCTTCAGCCGTCTGGGCCCTCAGCGGTGTCGTGTCCGAACCCGAGCCGCCCATTTTAAATTCACTCGGACTTGGTATGTTCTTCAATCATTAATCCATGGCCGTCTTCTTATATGTATGCAGATGAGTCTCCCTCGGCGGTCTGGAAAAGCCCTCTTCTAGACCTTTCCAGCGGTGTCAACAACATGTACCCTGACACGATGTCTTACACCAATTATTACGGATCCGGTAACGTTGATACGCTCTTTCCACGATTTAATGTGATCCACATATTTACTTGACGGGTAGCTGACGGCCTGCTCAACCCCGATTCATACATGTCTTATACTCCTCAGTATAACGGACCCGGTACGCTCTTCCGTCATTGAATGTGTCATCGAATGCAATTCACATACTTATATGGCCAGTGACGGCCGGCATGTTCAACCCCGATTCATATATGCTGCTGTCGACAGATTTCCGAGGTTCACTGCCCGCATACAACCCCCACAATTACAGCCTCGATCCCTCGGGCCTCGGTGCATGGTTCGGGTGTGATTCTGGCCTGAGCGCTAATATTCCCTCGGCCGGGGATCATTTTGTTTCAATGTCTGCTCAGGATCCGGTCACTAACCCCAGTTACCTGGACGCCATGTTCGGCTCCAATTTCAGCTCCGATCTTGACCTGACTTCATTGAATTCTTCACATTCCTCACCACTACCGCTGTTACCTCCCCCTCCCCCAGATTCTCCCACCGAGACTTGACCAATTGAAGAGTCGCCGGCTCCCGCCGCTTCGAATAAGCCTCGTCGCTCAAACCTAGATGGGCTTGAGCCAAAAAATATCCTCGCCCCTGGAGCTTCACGGTCCCGCGCTGCCAGTTCGCGGAAACGCGATGCCGACGATGAAAGCTCCGAGCAGCCTGCCAAAAAGGCTCGGGCACGCAAGGTGCGTTGTTGACTCACATCACGTAACTTGATTTGACGATTCGTCTTGTAGACTCGGTAGATTGAACTATAAAATACATAGATACAGTTGAATATATGCCTCTACTTGTTGCAAACCGCCCCGTGGGTAATGTGCCGCCTTTGTATCGAGACGCGGCACATTTGCCTGGCCCATGTGCCTGCTCTGGTGGGATGTGCCGCCTCTGATTCGGATGTGCCGCCCACAATAATGTATGTGGGGGCCGCATCTTGTGCATCCCGTGGAAATTGGAATGTGTTGCGATCGATTCGGGAGCCTGGCACTTGGTGAACGACGAACTGTGAAATCCTGCCACCCAAGTACGACCTGGATGCGATTTGGCATCCACCCAAGCTACTACCCTGAGAAAAATTCCGCGTTCGGAGTCGACTCACGGCCAGCTCATGGCCTCTCTCATCTCAACATTCTTTCTCTGGCATTCATTCAGGTTCAATCTCCGGCTGAAACCCGACCTTGCCACGAATCGAATTGTGAGCGATATTATAATTTGTGTCTTCCACAGTTGGTGCCTGCAATACTCCAAGACGCTGGATAGTAAAAAAAGAAGATGAGTTAATTGAAAGGAGAAGATACTTCAAAGTACGAGAGCGCAGTAGAAGATGCATGCTGTTGGCCGCGCTTACAACCAGAAATGAACGTCCCTCAACAAGGAATTCAAGGCCCGGCAAGTAGGTGAAGTCAGCAGTAAAAAATATGGATGGACTTGCCTTGAACTGTACAATCATAGTAACGGCTTTGGAGTGGTGGGAAGTAAGAGATATCTGAAGGTCAAAGAGTCCGTCTCGGTCAATTTCGGATTCACACACGACGCACTTTGCAGAAAGTGCTGAACTCGGGTATCCTCGAGGATAGCAACCGGTCTGTGATTCAAATCAACGAAGGTAAATGGTATGGTGCCATAGTTATGACGTCGGAACCCTTGAGCAAATGTGGGCGATTGGATTTCTATTAAATGTCCTGACGCTCACTCCGGGAAAGAAGGCCAAATGTGGAATGAGATTAAAAGTAATAATCTACGTACAAAAATGTATGTTAATTCAAGCGGACCAGTTCAGTCAACGGGTCATAAGGAAATGTGTTTCAGTGACGTGCGGGAGACGGGGGACTTCAAACAACAAGATATTGCAGGGACGTTGCTCGCGCGTAGGAGGTAGGGAATGGGTCAGGCGGGAAGGGAAAGGCGCGGGAAGGTGCAGCGGCGTTGAGTGGTGAAGTGGTGAAGTGGGTGAGCCCAACGAGGTGAGGAACGAGCAGTTGCACAGTTAGCAGCGGGTGCGACGTTGAAAGCGGTGCGGGCCGGGGGTGATGGCAGCAGATGGCTACGGTAGCAGCATGGGTGAGGGCGGCGGCAGATGGGCGTGGTGCGGGCTGTGGGCGGTGTGGATGAGCGCGGCAGAGCGAATGAGCTGGGTTGGCACGGAGTAGAGGCAATTGGATAACGGCAGCGTAGATGAGCAGAGTGGCAGCATGGAAGGAAGACCGTGACGGCGCTGTGGATGAGCGCACGCAACAGCTGGCATGGGCCCCGAGGCGGGAGACGACCAGAGGGCGGGCGGCGGCGGCATACGAGGGCGGTGGCGTGGACGAGCGTGCACAGGGGCAGTATGGGTTCCGAGGCGGGCGGCGGTGTACTCACTGTAAACGGCGTGCAAGTCTTCGTCTTCGTTGTTTGACGTGGCATCGGCAGAAGTGGGAGGGCGATGCCACGCATGCACAAACAAACGCGTCGCGTGCAGCGGGGGGAGGGTAACAGGTAGGTTGTGGAAGTCAAATTTAGCGGGCGCGTTGGTTTTGAGAGCCGGAAGGTTACCTAGGTTGCACCCTAACCCTATCTGCAAACGCCGGTCCGAAATGGAGGGAGATGCTTTCAGTGTGACATTTATGGCAGCGGTCCGGAACACGACTATGGCAGACAGATTGAAACGATTGATTCCAATACATACCTATAAGCCGATGTTGTAAGTTTCCCGAGATTCCCGGGAGAAATTGAAATGTGGTCAAGTGCTGAGTTCGCTCGTGGAACCAGGTAAGGCATGAGATTAAAGGTAATAACATACACACACAAAATGTATTTTAATGCAGGTTCAATGGAAGATAAGGGCGGAGACCGGAGAGGTTAGGTACGTGGGGAAATGTGGATCTTTTCAGTGGCGCGTGGCAGGGGGGGGGGGACTTCGGACAAGGTATTGCCGGGATGGGACGTTGCTCGTGCGAGGGAGGGAGGGAATAAATCGAGTGGGATGGGAGGCGCGGCGGTACTGAGTGGTGACGGGGACGAGCTCAACGGGATGGGGGATGATAGCAGGGGTGGTGCGGATAGCGGCGGGTGTGGCGTTGGCGTGGATGGGCACGTGTGGGCGGCGTGGAAGAGCGTGGAAGAGCGTGACAGAGGTGTGGACGAGCGCGCGCAGGGCGCGGAACAGGCACCGAGATGGTGGATGAGGGATTGGGGGAGGGGGCGGTGATGTAATCGCGGTAAACAGCGGAGAGGTCGTAGCCGTGGCAGTGTACTCGCCATATAGAGTGAGCAAGTCGCGGCGGTGGTGGCGTAGACGAGCACACACAGGGGGCGGCAGGGGTTCCGAGGTATAGAACAAGGAGGGCGGTGGCGTGGACTAGCAAGTTCCGATTGTTGATGCGTGAGCGACAGGTCGGTTCCGTCGAGGTGATATTAGTGGGGACATCGGGGGAATGGCGTGAGGTGGGAAATTTGGGGAGTGGGGACGGGTACCCGGCAAAAACCAAGACGTCCGGGGACGTTGCAAATGCAACGCCATAGGATCATCTCGATTTCGGCCGTGGACAGCGCATATTCGAGGGCAGAATAAGGAAGAGGGGCTGAGGGCGCAGCGAGGAGGAAGGTATGGGTTGGAATACTTGCGGTGACATAGGCCAGTCAGGGGAGCGAGGAAGACAGCTGGGAGCGCGGGCAGGGAATATTAGACAAGCCAAGGCTTGGCGAGGACGGACCAACGGGTGTTAGAGTGGCGCAAGGGAGCGGAGAAGTAGCGAGCGGCGTGCACACGGACAGAGGAACACGAGTCGGCCCAGAAAGACTAGGGACAGGAGGGAGGGGGCGGTGGACGAGGGAGACTAGGCGCCCACAAGAGAGGGCATGGCGTGGCGTGGGCATGGGCGAACAGACGATCAGGCCAAGCAAACGGGGGGCTTGAGAAAAGTCGGCCGAGCGGGCGGTAGTTGTCTAGGGAGACAAGGGAGACACTGGTGGTGGTGGAAGAGTGTGGCGGAGACACGTCTATAACGTGTCGGAGCCGAGGGGCCGTACAACAACATGCGCAAAGAACGCATCGCGTCTTCGCGTCGAAGGAGCGTTCGGCATGGCAAGGAGGGAGCGGAAGCGGGTTAGGGCGGGAAGGGTGGAGTTGGGGGGTAAACTAGAGGCTGAAGATTTGGCCCCACTACGCGTCTGAATCGGAATTAGTAGGGCGATTGGATGTTAGAAAAAAAAAAGTACCGTTCGCGCAACCGGCAGCCACAGCATCTGAAAAATAAGAGTGGGTCAGCAAGCGTGAGTGGCAAGAGCGCTGGGGCACAGGGGCCTACTCGCAGGTTCCACGTGCCAGACCCGAGTACCGATTCTTAACACCCCAGAGAGTAGGCCTGACCCCAAAATAAAGGAACTCACTGTGTTAGACTCGTCGATGGAGTTGGTCTGAAGGTGATGTTTGGTTGCGCTTGGCGATTAAAATGCCCTCGTGACCTCGGCAACAGCCGTTTAGGGAAAAATCGGTCAAGCTCGGAAATGGGGTCAGATTGCCGAGGGCGAGCGAGGGGGACAAGTCGGCTGAGGTACCTCGCTCGCCAAAGTACATTCAGGACCATACTTACATTTTTGAACATGTTGAACATGGGACCCCCAAGGAAGTCATTTTCATTGCCTTGTTATTCACTGAGGACTTTTATGAAGGCACACTGGGCGCCCTGAAGTATACACAATCAAAATGTATGGGTACACAGAAAAGCCAAATGAAGAAGAAGAATAGAATACCACTAGAAAGAAAAAAGCCAGAAAAGTGCGCATGCTTTCCCTCACACTCAGTGCTTCGGCAGTATTGAGGTACACTGAGAAAAGCCTAAAATAACAAAGCAAAATGAAACGAGGACGTTTACGAAGGCGCACTGGGTTCACTAGAGTATACACCATAAAAATGTACAGGCACATTACACAAAGAAAAGCCAAACGAAGAACAAGAATCTAGAAAGAAAACAGCCAGAAACGTGCACGTGCTTTCCCTCGCGGTCGGTGCTTCGGCAGTATTGAGGTACATTGAGAAAGGCCTAAAATAACAAAGCAAAATGCAACACCAGCAGGACAGTCGGGCACCAAAGTCGTATTCCGACAGTCATCGGGTTTCCGGGACACCACATTTGAAGAAGACAAGGACATGATCCCGGAACCAACAAGAGTTTTGGCGTGCGAACACCCCCTCATTTATGTAGCGAGATCCCCGTGGAATATGAACATTAAATTCAAAAGAGTGTGCGGTGTGCATGCTAACACACGTACCACAAGTGGTTTAACTTCAATGTGGCCTGCGTTTAGAAGATGCAATTAATTAGTTATTTATTTAATTTCACCAAACAAGAGACTACAAGTCGGTCAGATCGAGTACAGGAAGATCGGATATATGGGTTGGAGACCTGGAACCAAATCGGTACCAGGAATAAGCACGATAACAATTGCATATGTCTGATCATGCGACCATTCTCAATAGTCCATATTGCACGCATTAACATTTGATTATCCAGTAAAGTAGCGGCAAAGCTGTACAGATAAAATAAACCCAATAGTCAGCACATCTGTGATAAACATGAGGCAGAGCTTGACTACACCACCAGCCTAGCGTGACACCGGTCTGAGTTCAGGGTACGAGGTCAAGACGAACTGAAGGGTTGATTTCGATTTGGTCCCATTTTGACGGCTGCCTGATCTCAAGCCTTAGACCTCATTTCGGGCTCAAATTCAGGTCACATTGAGACCCGCATAGATTTCATTCCCAGTTCTTGTTCTGAGTTGAGATAGAGATAGTATATATTTCTATACCTATTGACACGTCCGCCGAGTCCGAACCGTGACGTATCGAAGCTGTAGCCAAATAGTGCCACATAAGGCTCGACGTCTGCTTATGATATCCGCGCCCGTTTCCGCTTTCTTCCCCGTACATTCACAGGGGGTTCTTCTTCATCATCTATCACAGCTTCTCCATCACTGTCCGGCTCATCCTCCGAGTCTGGTTTGTCACCTTCCTCGCCGGCGCGGCTGCTGGCATCATCACTTTCGTCGTCATCGTCCTCGAGATCTCTGCCTTCTCTCGCTGCCTGCTCGGCATCTCGAGCAGCTCGCTCTGCCTCCTCCGCCTCCCGCTTTTTGGTCTCTGCATTATGGCGACGCGTAGCTGCTGTCTTCTTTCGAAGTGCATCTCTGCCCGCTCTTGCCTGTCGCGAAACTCTGGCATGGAATTGTTTGCGGTCCGCGAACAGTGGTTTTAGCTGAGTTAAAGTGCGTGGGAGCACCCGACAGAGCTTGGTAAAATTGTGAAAGGCGCCCATGTTAATGATAAAGTGGTCATCGTCTGTGTGTTTGATTAAGCTCCTTTGCCGGTTGGTCTCTTCTCGTTCTTGTCGTTCTTTACCAGCCACAGCAGGTTGGCAGCTTCCCATTCGGCAGTCGTGCTGGACTGATATAATGAACTAGATGCTTGTGGATGGGAGAACCAGGAAGGACCGGACACCTTCCATGATCTTGGGTCCGTTTGGACGTCGCAAGACTGGCCAAGAGAAGTCCCGGTGGAGGTGTTGGCTGCAAATAAACTGCTCGAGCGTCACGAATGCCGCTTGGTCGGCGGTCAACAGCTCACATACTCGTCCGAACACTGTATTTCCCTGGAGATTTTTGCCAACGACCCAATTCCCGACCGTTACTATATCCCCGCTTTGTGCAGAAAGAGTACGGCCAAATTGCCAGAGGCTTTGTGGTTGCGGTGATGTTCCGTTTGCTGCGCTCCATTGCTTGAATGCCGTTGAGTTCTCCCATTCAACTGCAGGGTTTTTTCTCAGCGGTTTTGGCTCCACTTTCCCCGGAATCGCAATCTTTGGGGAAACCCAGCCAAGATGACGCTGCACGCCTCGATCAGTCTGGAGTACGTCCAGAACAGCTCCTTCCGCCTGCACCCACTGTTTCAAATGTGGGTCCCACCAATATCCACCAGATAACATATGTTTAACGCGGGCCATAGACGCAAATTTGCGCGCAATGTCACGGCTTGGGGCAAGGTGATTGCTATACACTGAGCATAGCCGAAATACACCGTTGAAAGCTTCATAGATCTCCGTCGAAGATCGAATCAACGGTCCAAAACGCCGAATATCGTGGCGGGTGTGCGCGAGTAAATGAAGTTTGATCTTTGTCAGAATCCTCAATGGATCGACGGCATCAAAGGCATCGAGAAGATTGGCCACAGCTATTTCGACCTGCGCCAGATAATCATCCATGTCGTCGATTTCCGGAACCGAAGGTCTTGCACATAATTCTGCAGCAGCCTTGATCAGTGCAAACTGTTAAGGCGTCGAGATTTCGTGAATGTGGAACACGAGGATCTGCATCACGGTTTTGAAGTGCTTTCCGATGAGGTTGTTTTTATACTGAATCATGTATGCAGCGCGAATGGGTGGTATGGTTAATCCGGTGATATCTGTGGATTGAAGCCGAATTGCGAGGAGATGTCGGTCGGTGTCTGACCATTTTTCGGTATTCATGTGATGCCAGATGTATTTGATCACACCCAACAGTAGGGCTGCCACCCGTTGCCGTGACGGGCACGGCCGTCTATTTACGGCCCGTCGATTGGTTCTTTTGAGCTGCGACGGGACGGGACGGTCAACGGGACGGCCGCCACGGCCGTAACGACGGCTTCCAGCATCAACTTTGTTTGGGGTCCCCTTTGAAGGTCGTCCTGGCTCTTTGAAGTCCCTGATAAGACAGGAGAATCTTGTGGAGGTAAGATATGCTCTTTGGAACCCCTTTAAACCTGCCTAGCGTCCCAAAGGAATTTTGAACTGAAGTGTTAGGTCTTTCCTAAAACGGAATGATGGTCCGCCAAACTTCGGCTGAATATAGTCTCCACTACATCCATAAGTGTGAGGAGAACTCAGAATTATCAGTACACATAAGGTGGTCAATAGTCTCGAGATAACATGATTCACGGTCAAAATAAGATGGCACACCCGTGTGCCGTCGATTTGCCGTTCCGGCCCGTTGTTCAACGGGCCGTTTTTGGACCGCCGAGATCTCCAACGGAACGGGGACGGCACCCGTTCGACGGATGCCGTCGAACCGTCGCAACGGCAACGGGCGGCAGCCCTACCCAACAGGATCGTGTGCAGCAACTCGAGAGGAGTGTCCTGGGAGGGATCGAGCCCGGCAATATCGAGGAGGGGGTTCATTTTATCGCCAGGTTGCTCTCCAAACCACTGCAGTACATCTGAGGCAAGGTCATCCACGGTTCGTCTCCGGCTTTCCGCCTTGAGCTCCTGAAATTTGCAGATAAGCAGCTCAATCCAATACTGTGCAATCTTGTCCTTGGTTCCGGTTGCCCGCTGCAGTTTCTTGACTCCCTCGGCGTCTCCACGCATCGCCAGCTGCAGCTGGTTCTGGAGGTTTGCTCGGATCTCCTCTGCGCTTCGTAACGCCCCTGCCAAATGGCATTCATGGTATAACTGTTCCGTCTCTTTCTCCTTCGCTGTGCCTCCCCAATGACATTTCCTACAGGGATGGTTGGCATTACTCCCCATGTGCGACGCTTCTTCGGACTGCTGCGGGTTATCTGCTGGCAATCCCGGAACCCGAAGAATAAATCGGGAGTTCCGTTTTGTAGCCGCGTTGTATGCCTTCACGGGAGTGGTTTCCGTGCTTTTGACATGGTCCCGGAAAGCCGAAAATTGTTCCGCAGATGAGGCATGAGGTGACGACGAGATATAATGGACATGGAACTCCTGCTGAAGTAGAGGTCCAGGCAGGCAACCGTTCCCGGTATACATATTCATGTGTTTGTTATATTGTTTTGATTTGTTGCCAGAGACGTCGTCGGCCCATGGAGAAACCATGATAACAAACAAGTCCTCGTCCTCGTCGACGAGTGTTCGCATGCAATTGGGCATTTCGGGAACCTGTGAGTCGTCCACCCAAGTGAACCCTCCAAATTCTTCCACAATTTCATCGTAGCTGCGGTCAAATTCGGAAGCTTTTTTGGACTTCAACTCAGTCTGGAGCTCCCATCGCCCATCCGCAGTTGCTATGACCTCGGAGATGTCGGCTTCCAGGTCTTGGTTGCGAACAACCAAGAGTTGCGGAAGGACAAATGTTCCATCTTCAAGCTGTGCGATCTCGTTAACCCAGAATCGCCACCGGCCCTTCGTGAACATGGGGGTGAGCTGCTCCGGTGTGTATTCTGTCCATCTTTCCGCTTGAAACACCTCTTAAATCGGCCCATCCGTTTCTTCAGGGTAGAAATGCAAATGAGGTGCGACAAGTGGGTTGGCCAGATCATGGGCTATGGTGTCACGAATATCGTTCATGTAGAAGATATTTCCTTGTGTTGATTCGATTCGAGTTGGTACAGTTCCGCAACTCGACTGAAGGGACTGTTGAATTTTCCGCAGACCTTTTATTGATGGGACATTGGGGACACCGAGATCTTTTGCGAACTGGATGATCAAGGACATCTGCGCACTCGTGAAACGACAACGCGGAAAATTGTCCATTATGTCGAGGAGCATGGCCTGGGCGTAAGAGTAAGGACTGGATCAACGCGGGAGGGGAATCAAGCTTACCACTTTGCTTGGGTAGGGACAATATGCAGAGGAGGCTAGTGCTGACGGATCCCAGCATTGTTCGTCCTCATCCTCCACAATATTGGAGTTTTGTGGCATTTCATCGCCCACAAACTGATCATCAATGACGTCCTCATTTTCCAAATTGCCAGCCTGGTATGCATCCAACAGCATCTGCTGATACTGCTGCCGAAGATTTGACTGTTTTTCCTCGACAGACAACACCTCTTCCTCCACCATGTCGGCCCCAAGCTCTTGGGCCAGTTCACCGGTGCTGAACACCCGATTATAAATAGGGAAGGTGTTGTCTCGTTCGGAGGGCTCGAAAATCAAAGGGGGGTAGGATGGAGTGGGGTTTTCAAATCTGGGAAATGCAGAGACTGCAGGTGCGTTCGATACTGCCGCAAACTCTTCAAGATCGGCAGCACGCGCTCGTTCGCGCTCCAAATGATTTTGCCAGCCAGTCTGATGCGAGTCGCAGGCAAGGTGAGCTTTCAGAGACTTTGAATCGATTCCATGTCGTCCAAGCCCCGCTCCAGACGTTCCATGACAGACGATGCAGCGAACTTGTTTTCTGTCTTGCGAATATTGGAGATACGGGATTATTTCTGTGGAAAGTGACAATAATATCTGATTCAGTTTCAAAGATGTTCACCCTCACCTTCAGAAGGTTTCCAAGCTGGGCGCGGCATGTCTGACCAGAATTTGCCACCGTGCGCGCGTTTGCTCTCCTTCAAAGTCGCGATCACGTGTGTGACACAGTCACAACACTCTTTTCGTCTTGCCCTCATCTCTCATGCCTCTCTCAACCAAAGAACTTCTCGACCGTGCCAAGCGCAACAGAGCCAATCGCCAGAATGAAGCCCCGGCATTGAGCAGCCCATCCAGCCCGAGCTTGCCTCCAACACCAAGCCTCCAGCCGCTGCCACCGCTCCTCAACCTCAATTCCACCCCTGGCCTTTTTTCCACCACACCAGGGCCCACCACTCTCACCATTCGTGGAACGTCGCTGGCGCAGCTCAAGAACTTCGGTGAACGTGAACTGAAGCAAGTGAAGCTCGAGTCTGCCACCGAGAGCGACTTCCGGAGTTATCTGGCTGTGGGTGACAATGCCACCGAGTTCTCTTATCTCATTTGCCCTCTAGACCCCCAGCAAAGATGAACGAGACGATATGCAAGCTATCTGGACGCTGCAAATACGCGACCAGCTCAGCAAACTCACGTAAAATGCCGCCGAGGCATGGACTCCGACGACTGGTCTCGAAGTGCGTGTTCTTTATATTCCCTGAATCCTTCTGAAATTGTGAGTATATAGAAGGCCGCATGTCATCACATATATTCTCTTCTGCTCCTCCCCAACATCCAGATGTATGCAGGGACATTGGGAGATGTAATTCTGGTGAGACTTCTCCTGTCCTATTGCATCCACTTGAATGATCATGGGCGCACTTTATAATATAGCTGGCAATGCGTGCTAGCAATATACCTGATCTTCCGGATGCAGACAGTGTTCACATCGATGAGCTCGCTGCCTGGCTTGGGACGGAAATTTCTCAAGCACGTTACGCTGTCAAGATGAAGGTGTGCCATCGAATTGATCCCTAATGATGTTCTGACGTTCCTGTATTTACCACTCAGATTATCGAGAATGCTCGCAGCAATGTCGCCGATATGGCCGCTGATCTTCTGTCAATTTCACATGCTCGTCAGGTCCCACACACGCTCGGGCTTTACATGCGCCTTGCGCTGCTGGTAAGTTTATATTTCTGGTTTCATTCGTCATGTCAAGAAGTCTTCCAGCGTCGCCATCTCGGACTCAAGCACAGCGCTAATGCGTTCTGGGGAAAGGTCGACGATGAAATGGAAGATGCCCGCAAAGGAGGCTCTCAGAGCTTTGTCGAGTGAGTCCTTCGGATTTTAGAGATACCACAGAGCCTCATTTTATTCATTCTTAGTCTGTTGGAAGTTATCTACGAAGACGATGTCGGGGAATTCAAAGACCCTTCGATAACCGAGCACCGAGTCAAATCCTTCTCCGACCCAACCTTCACCTGCCCGAAATGGCTCCGGGAACTGTACAAGGTCGCTCCTCAGGTCAAGCGGCTCCCAAAGCAGAAGAGCAAGAAACGCAAGCGAGCGGTCCGCGCAGACGATGAGGAGGAGGCACCTGACCACAGTTCTCACGAGGAAGACAACCAGATCCCCGAGGGAGACGACCAAGTTCCAGAGGGCGAAGGAGGATTGGAAACGCCGAGCGAGAGTTGAATATGCGATGTATATTGAAATAAACCGTGATTCGATGCTATTACTACAACCATTGTGAATGCCCAATGTCCGTGTCAATTTGTACCAGCGACAAGATGCCTATGGTTCGAAATCGATGGCCTTGGGATTTCTCAAACAATGTCAGCACGAATCCACCGCATGAGCTCAGATTGAGCTCACACTCAAAACGACCTGAAATTGAATCGCGATTTAGGGTCACTTTTGACCTCAAAACCACCTCGGTTTGATCTCAATCACTGATCTTGATTGACGTTCATCGCTGACCTCAGTCCGAACTCAGATTGGGTCTGTGGTGTACCTATGGTAGACATGATACATGATTAAAAGTCCACCAAATTTCGACATGCACGTTTGATAAAGGGCCTGACTCGAATGAGACCGAGGCGACAGGCTGCACTGTAGGCTGCCTCTGCCAAGGCCGCTGAATTGTAACAACGATGCCAAGCCTTTTTGACATGCATAACTTCATGCCCACATTCGAGCCTAGACATTGCGTAACGAGTTACATTTAGAAGTCTATGTATTTTGCAATACTTGTCCCTGTTCTGCACCTTCCACATAATTGTTAGCATTTTTAAGCACGACTCAAATCTCACAGTATATTCTACGCAACATTCAAGGCCTTCATATTTAGTGCCATCTGTGCTGTGGGTCTTGAGGTTGGAGATCTGCTGGTCATGTTGGTGAGTAAACGTGGATAATGAATTGGGATCTGACACAATCGAAGGTCAGAATATTATAACAATTAAGTACAATATGCACGTTGGCTGGTGGATTTAGCAAGATAAACAAGCAACCTAAACTGTAGACATCAGCTGGAAACGGGTCAAATAATTTATTGCCATCCAATTCAGGTGCACAAAAATTTTCGGAGGTCCGACATTGGGACCACAAGAGATGCAATGGTATTTTGTTCCTTTTGGCACAATTGTTGATGCGCCAAAGTCAATGAACACCAGTCGAAAATCGGTACTATGTTTAAATTTGTCGAAAAAGGGGCAGTTGACAATTTGAGATCAACTGTTGTGAAAGTTGACCAGTACATTTCCGGAGTGTATGTCCTTGAAAATATGTCATCCTGTAAGAATCAAACAATATAATACACAACTTACTCCATGGGCAATACCGTTTTCATGCATGAATGATAACCCCTCCAGCAGCTGATACATATATTGTCCTGCCCAAAATTCGATGCTTGGAGTCTCAGGAAAAGAACTCCAGTCACCCCACCGAGCCTGGATGATGCAAGTCACATCCTGATAATGGATAATAGATGGGATGGGTATGGTGTGATTATCGTGCAAGTGGTGAAGTGATGAGGACGATAAATGTTGGCAAACATTTGCCTCTATAGACAAGGATGGGACAGCTTTGATGATGACTTCGCGACCTCTGGAATCAATAGTAAGTTGAATGAAAGGCATGGGCTGTGTGGCAATGTTAGCATCCTAGAAATAAAGTAAATATGTTATGGGTGTTTACAGGATTCCACATATCTTCGGCAGTGTGAAATGCATAGGGACCACAACAAAAGACAAAGTCTTCATTGTCCAATGGATGAAACGGGTTTGTGGCAGGAACATCAGGGGTCTGCATTGTTTCAAAGAATTGTTGGGTGTTGAACAGGCTCAAGCCATGCTGTGATAGAATGTCTCGAAATTTGGCCCATTCAAATTCAGAATCTCGACGATTCTTTTCAAAGAGAAATGGTGGGAAACAAGTTTTGAACAAGATTAAGGTGATTGCCCAGCGGACTGGTACTGTGAGGACTGTGTAGCAGAGCTAGGCAGTGAGGAGAATCATTGACGTGGCAGCGTGCAAGCTGGTTAACTATCACACCACTTTGATGTTATGTCAACGGACAAGTTTTGATTATGTTTGTATATATTATATATTTATAGATTATGCGACACGACAAAATGTCATGTGATATTATAATAGCAGTGTAAACAAGTATAAGACCCGTGCCTTCGGCGCGGCTTCTCATAAATGGCACAAACTATTATGTTAATACTTCTTTGTATACTACATTTTTTGTGATACAACTATCATAATTGTCCGGATTAAATAGTGCTTTTACTCTATGGCTGGATGTACATCGGGACAGAGCAACATAAAGCTGACCATGAGCAAAGACATCGGTTCGCAAGTCAAGACCAACATAGTCTACTGGCTGGCCTTGGGCTTTGTTGATTGTCATTGAGAAAGCAAGACGGACAGGGAACTGGTGGCGTTTCATGCAGATTCCGACCTGCTTTTCAGATGGTGTAAGGGTTATTCGGGGAATACATGCTGTCTTGCCACGATGGTCCCCACCAATGAGGTGGATCTCCAAAACTTGAGAGGAAACTCGAGTTAAAATTCCTCTTGAGCCATTGCAGAGGCCTGGAACTTGAAAGCTGTTCACACTTCCAATGGCGTGCACCACATCTAGAGCATGAAATGTCCATGGGACCCAGGGAGATAGGCTCGATGTTAGCCTCGTTGAAGGGCTGAGCATATTTTGGTAAATCTGCAATATTTATAAACTCAGGAAAATTGGGCTCTGGCTCATCCTCCATTGGTCAAGATTGAAATCAGGTTCTGGTGCTGGAGCTTGCTGCTTAGGGATGAGCACGGGTACGGGTCAACCCGCCGGGTTTCCGGGTTGGGTCGGACCGGGTACGGGTACGGGTTCCAATTTTAGTGGACCCGAAACCCTTCGGGTACACCGCAGGTCTGCAAACATCATATTTATTATGCATTTTGGCTCATTTCAAGGCACTTGGTCATAGCTACCAGGTATTAAAGGTACTCCCAAGCTTTTGTTAAGCACCCGATGCATTTAAAAACCTCGATTAGTGAACATATTTCATACTTTGAAGGTGCTAAGCCTTCCCGGCAGGCTTCGGCATGTGTGATCCGATCAATCCGGGCGACCCGTGGACAACCCGTAGACCCGCGGGTTTGGGTCCGGGTTTTCAGGGTTTGGGTCCGGGTTGACTGCTTTATACCCGAACCCGTACCCCTGCTCATCCCTATTGCTGCTGAGGCTGAGGTGGTGGAGCCTGTTGTTGAAGCTGAGGCTCTTGCAGTGCACCTCATGCCAAATTCTCCTGTAGAGTTTGTCTTGGGTTATATGGAGCAGGCTGAAAATTGTGTGGTCTGCGCAATTCTGCCAATTGAGCCTGTGCTGCACGCCGTGCATTTTGTGATAATAGAATGGGTGGAAGATTTTGGGAATTGGGAGGAGAATTGTGTTCCTCTAAATCATGAAGAGCATCCATTGTTGTTCTATTGGGCTGGGGCTCGTGTCCAGCCAGTCAAGACGGTCCAGCCATAGCATTTTGATTAGGCTGTGCCAGAGGTCCAGCAGGTCTAGATGACCTAGTAGCATTTGAATTCAGAAAGCTATAGCGGCCAGCAGGTTGAGGGTGAAACTCAAGTGGAGTCTGCAATTCAGTTAAGCGGCGGCGCAGAGTGTCTAAATCAGGAGCGTGGGGCTGGCCAGCTCTGCCAGGCTGAGCTTGAATCTGATATATCTCCAGGAGTATTATTTAAAAGTGGGCCACCCTGAACAAAAGGGCTAGGAGGAGGAGGCAGCTGTAAAGGTAATGCAGGTACACGGTGTCTCTGGGGACTGTCCAGAGTACGGCTATTCCGTTCCTGTTGCTGTGCAGCCTGCCTAATGCGCTGTGGAGTATTTGGGGGAGTTTGATCCCTGCATGAGTAGTATGAACCATTGAAAAACAAAGTAGCCCAAAAAAAAAAACATACATGAAAAGGTACAAACAGATGTTTTGAGGCACTCCCACTGCAGTAGTTACCAAATCAAGATAGGGGTGAATATATGCTGTTGAGAGAACTTGTGTCAAAAGAGGAGCCAAGGAGCAAAAAGCAACCTACAGTGAGGGAGAACAGCAGGGAGATGATGGGGGTGAAAGGCAAGCAAGGCAGACTGAGCCTCAACTGAGCCTCAAGGCCTACATGCACTCGAGGCAATAAGCCTTGAGGCGGCGCAGGTGGTAGATCACATGATGTCATCGGCCGAGCGCAGATTTGCGGCCGATGTGTTTCGGTACCGAGGTAACGTGACTTTTCACATGATTTTTGGGGCTGTGCCTGTCACCTTGTGTTTTCTAGTATAGGATGGCCCTATGGGCGGAGCCAAGACACCCCCCTTCATTTTCCATGAACAATTATGCTAGGCGTCAACTTGGCTGCCTACAATCACGCTTTTAGAAAATGGGGGAAAAAAATAAATCATTGTGCATGTCTGAGTCATGGCCAACTACATTGATTCGAACGCATGGTGAGTTGGAAAATTATCTAGATGAAACAAACAAATGTTAATTTAGTTTTTTGTCTTTTGATAAACATTGACATAGTTTGTAGTATTTCAACCAAGTGTTCAGTCACTGGTCACAACAGCCAGTGAACTGAACACTTTTGACAAATGTCACAGGTCCTAGGCCATTTGGATCAATGTTTTTGAGCAAAATGGGGCATTTTGGCTGCGGGAAATCCCGAAAAAACACTTGAGGTCACGCGGTGAACACTTGGTTGAAATAGTACAGTAATAGTGAATGAGGTATGTGTCACTGGATCCTAAACAAGAAATTGAATGGGCACAAAGAATTGGTGCAAGCACTCACCAAAGTCCCAATATGAATAACGATGAGAAGTAGCTGAGAGCCAAATAATATCTCGTAGCTGAACACGTGACATTCACGGCCCCAGGGTTTATGCCGTAACTCAATCATCTCTCTCTCTCTGGTGCCGATGCAAAGAAACATAACAGCTGCAAAATTTCCATCTGTTGGGAAAAAGTTGGATAAAAGAGATTTCATTGGAAACATGAAAAAAAAAAAAAAAAAAAGAATTGCAGATGAGAGTTACTTGCTAGTCTCTCTCAGACAGATGCTATAACTAAACCCTTGTTCCTCGCTAGTTATAGTCTGTTAGTTACCGCGCCCCGATGACAGGTGGTCTGCGTTATCACGGAATGATGGCAATGCACAACCAAACAACTCATTTATATTCACGCGTTTTGCACCATTCAACACGTTTGTTGAGGCCGGAATTATGCGAACTATTTAAGGCTTCATATCTCCCACTGAACATTGTTGGATCCTTTCCGATATTTTTTACCATCGAGTCAAAGGATTTCGGCGATCTCGGCATTCATTTGGCCGTAAGCTGAGGAATTTATTCAGTCTGGTGAATTCTCCTCGAGTCTTCACTTGAAAGAACACCCAGGAAACAGGAGAGGATCCCTTCACTTTCCCCACTGTCTGAATCCCAATGAATGGACTTTCAATGCGTCAAGTTGCGTCGTTGCACTAGTCAAATGAAGTCCAAGACAGGTAAACGGTCTGGGTCCTGTCGGGTCCTGCCAATTGGATTACGATTCGAAACATTTGCGAAACACGCTGGAACTTGATGATGAGCCTGGAGATCCGCAAGTCGAAAATCCGCAGCAAACAGTAGTGCCCAACTAGCTTGAGAAGCGTGAAATGCCGAGAAGAACTGCACGCCCCAGAACTATGCCACAGCATGGTGGATGTTAAAAAATGAAGCGATGTGCACAGGGTGTACAATCCTAAGATGGAGAAAAAGCAAGGCAGATGGTGACGTACATCTTGACTGTGGCTGCATGTTGTTACAGCTTTTCTTACCAAGGCAAGCGCGCTGGAGCTGAGAAGGTAAGAAATATCATGGGCAAGACCGAGCCAGCTCGTCCGTGAGTGACGGCGACCTCGACAATGTGTAGAAATGTGAGACAGCCACCTAAGTAAGGCACCAGGTTCAAAGTTGGCAGATGGGAGTGCGGAAGAGAAGGATGTCCGTCATTTGATGAAGGTGCAGTCAAATATGTCACAATAGCGCATACAGAATGCACGTGCTTTCCCAAAACAGATGTTTATATAATAACACAGGACACCTCTTGTGATGGCATGGTAACTAATAGACTAGTTACTTGCTTCGTTGGACCATTTGTATCCAAATTGAGTCAGACCTCGAGTCTAGACCTTGCTGCGTGCGAAAGTCTCTACCATATTCAGCAGAAACTTCCTTTTGTGGCTGCTTAGTCAGCTTTGTGTTTGTACTTATTGTGGCTCAATAGTTAGTATAAAACCTAGACACTATATAGTGTCTAGGCAATAGTGAATTGCCCTACCGGAGCATAGACCCCCGCCCCCCACCCTTGGATTTCACAAGGATGATTTGAACTGACGAATCAAACGGATACCCATAGTACTTGAAAACTGTAGCCTAATAAAACAACGCCAGCCAATAAAGTCAGTTATCTGACCCCGAATTGATCAGGGGACTCCGAAAAGGCCGGTCGAAAGTACGCGTACATAGTCAAGCCAATTTACCATTACACTACCAGATGTTGAATTATAATTTAATGGGTGGTATTTACAGCTATTTCCGAAATCCTTGAGACAAACTGTTTTTTTTTTTTGCACACGCAACTCTTGATGGAGTGACAAGGATTGCCCGTTTTGGCAAACCGGCTGAGATTGCCATCACTTAGCCGTCGCTTCGCACACTCTCCCAATGATCCACATATAATATCCTTGCACCCCCAATATTCATCTACTTCCTTTACCAAAGCCATCCAAGGCTCTCAATTGGGTTTACCGACCGATCAGCTGGGTATTTATCGGCCATGTGGCGGTGCACATCCAACCATTTCTCTCCTTTCAAGGCACCCTAAATTCAGCAAAATATTTGGAGCAGTACATAAAAGAAATTAGAACTGATCTGCCTACTCAGAATATTATAACATGCAGTGATCGTTGAGAAATATGACGGATGGCAGATAACTTTGTGACTGGCAGATAACTTTGTCACCATCAGGTGCTGATGTGACCAGCAATTTTGCCAATCTTACCGGACATCTCGCTTCGTCTCCTCGACACTGTCCTCTTGGTCCTCTGCACAGCCAGGAAACCCCATAGCTGAGCCTTTCAAGGCTCAAATCTGTCTGTCTGTTATTTCTCTAAAAAGCTCATGTCCCGTCCCTCAATTTGTTGTTTTGCAGCTTTCAAAGTCTCATGTTTTCTCGTCCTCGCGGCTGCCCGAAAGGTTCAAGGGATCGCCCACGGCCAGAGGGTGCTCCTCCCCGGGGATGGCCTAGGAAAAATATTTAAGTGAGTGACTTCTTTCGAAGGGATAATTGTGACAACAGTGATAAATTAATGAAAGCCGTGGATCACGATGCCGACAACGAGGAAAGCGACAGTGAGGCCAAAAAGGCAATAACCCACGCTCTATGGATACTTGGGGTGTGGGCAGTGGCATAGCCCGGCAAAACTCGTACTTATTTTATTTATTTATAGTAAGGTATCAGGGACAGGCCGCAATCTTGTCCACATCTCGACTTCCAAGTTACATGCTACTCTGGTCACCTACAAGCTGTCTGGATTTCAATTGAGAGCTGAAGAAACATGGAAAATCCAAACTCATCGGCTTGGTTTCAAACATTCTGGTCATTGGTCATTGAACATTGAATCACATGTTTCTGCAACAAGCAGCATAGAGAACATAATTATCAATGCTGCTGCCGTAGAGTGATATCCTTCTATTCCTTTCCTCTGCCTTTCACTCATGGGCATGACAGTGCAAATTCTTTTGAACTATTTATTCAATCACAGAGGGAATGAACCTCTCTTGAGCTCATGGTTGCAACCATATCAACCTTCAAGGCTGGACTGATTGAGCATGGTTATGACCCATGGCATATCTTGCTACATTGATAAGGCATGCATTTATGCAGCCATGAAAATACACATTTTCGCGATTTTCAACTAAGCATTTACCACCCGAGTGAGATCAAATTTATATTGCGTGTTTGAGTTCAACAATATCTAAAGTTCGAGTCGGCATATCTAAAAGTTTGGGGGTCTCTTGATGTCGTTGATAGCAGTGAGTGGGGCTGTCCGCCAGTTCTACAGAGCACCAACCAACATATGGTGGGCATGGCGGTGTCATGATCATCATCCTTCAGAAAAAGATGGGGTCTGGATCACCCGTGCTGGTGGTGTTCCAATTTGTCACGGGTGTTTGGCCATTTCCGGTCCAAGGTTCACAAAAGCCCTCTGGCTGTTGATGGTTTCCGATAATTCTACGATAGGATCTTTGATAAGGGAAGTTAGGAAATGTAGGTAGGATCTGACCTGACCTGCCCTCCCAACTCAGCAATGTACACCCTCCATCGGTCATGGAGGACATCCCGAGACCATTTTACTGGTAAGTTAGGACTACTACGAAGGTGTGTGGTGTGTTTCTACCCATCGAGCCTCCAGTTCTCAAAGTATTTTACTTAGAATAAAGGGGATCCAAAATTGAGTTGGTCTCTCATCACTGTCTGGAAGATCGGGCTACATTATCATTGCATTACCCATGGGGCACTGGGCCACATGGTGAGATTTCAGACCTGGTTCGGAAATACTGGAGTGAATTGGCTGCAAGAGGAACAGACGAAAACCCTTACAACTCTACAGTTCTTTCAAGTTGTGAAACTCTTCAGCCTGGCTCATTTGGGTACACGGCACTGTTTAGTGACAGACCTGCCGCCGACAGTTCATTCACCCAATCTACCATTCATTTCTTCCAGGTGAATTCATAGTGAAACTTCTGAAGCGTATCCATCTCTAGTAATGCTTGTGGTACATCGTTTCCCCCAGATGGGACCGCACGCTTTGGCTGATCTTCATTTTGTTTGTCAACAACGGCCAAGGGAATCAAAAATCCACCTTGAAATCATTGACACTCTGATAATCTAATCATTCAATTCTCTTCTGTTACATGGTATCATTAGACTCGATTTAAGCACAGCCCTATACTTCGATTCTTCTTCCCAGTCGGTGGTCTGCAAGCCCAATTCCTCATTTTTAATCCAACATTGCAACCCCCATGCTGTGGGAGTTTAACCATGCTTCCGGGCCAGTGCTTTAAACCACGAATGAAGGCGAGGACATTGAACCACAAGGTCCTTTCCAGAGAGGAGACTTAGTTCAAAAATTGAACGATGGACTCTGAGTCACCTGAAAGGAAATCAATTTGACGTTGGGCAGTGAACCAAGGTACATGCTCATAATTGGTAAAGTGTTTGAAGAACTCCAGTTGAACAGTGGATAGAAAATGCGGGTAACACTTCCTCTGACACTTCACTTCATCATAACCTTGTAGCAACACACTCATGATCATCTGAAAGAAAATCAATTCGAGATTGAGTGATCCACCCTGAAAAAACTGAGCTACAAGGCTATGATAGCTGTAGTGGTTAAGAGGGTTAGCTCCAGTTGAACAGAAAAATAGGCGAACACACTTCCTGCAAGGCTTGACTTCGGAACTGAGTGGTTTGACCAGTCCTCATATTCATGCCTTCGACCGTACCACTGAGCTTTGGCATGGGTCGAGTTCCTCTGTAGGTGTTAAGCTCCATTGCAAGCGGTTAAATTGGGCTGCCCTGCATGCCACGGATGCAAGTACCTAACCACCACGTGTAAGGTCAAAGCCCACACGTCTCGGCCATCCACAGGAAGAACATGTAAGCATGCAGGCAAGAGGAAGAATATTGGTGCGAATTTAGGATCCAATGCAGAGGGTGGCCATAGAACGATCAAAACAGTTCAAGTTCAACCACGAAAACAATGCACCTCTTCTTACTGTAGTTCAAACTGGTGAACATTTCTAGGACTGAGTGAATAGAGTACAGCAGCAGAGGGATGGATGCACCAGACTCAAGCTCATTCTGAGTGAAAGCATCATGACAGCCTAATCTCCGAATTCAATCGGACCGGTGGTATTCATAAATATCCTTTCGGGTGAATTTTTCTCAACCAAGGATCAATGTGGTTCAATTCTGCATCATAGCACACCTGGTCAAGTCCTGGATGTTCAACCAATGTCGCAGCCCGGACACCCAGCTTTACTCCCTATGCATGACACTTGTTCAATCATTCCAGGGAACCAGCTCACTTTCTGGCTCTTGCTGTTGCCATGGGTCCCCTTGCACCAAATCTGCCACAGGACTTGTATTTGAATTCTCGACACCTACCAACACGTGTATTGATAAGATTTTTTTGCCAATTTAAGAGTACAAAGGACTCAAAAAGTCCCCAAGTGATGGCAGCCAAGTACTGGCATGACAAGCCCATCTTTTGCCCATCTTTTGGACTCTAGTCTCACTAACCCCTTCAACACTTGTGAACAAATTGGCCCGTCGTGCAGTTGGAGATTTTCACGGGTTTTACCTATAGAATTGGAGGATGAGCTTATCCCCTCCTGACACAAGTGTCGAAACGCTCTGAACAGAGACATGATGTGCCAAAGTGGGTTGAACCGGGAACGGCCGAAAGGCCCTTGCCAAGGCGAACCAAGCAATCGGCACGGATGATCCCAACTCGCCTTTTCCCGAACGACGATGATCACGATGCCGCCATACCCACCGTCAGTGCTCTGCTGACTCCATCAACGATGCCAAGAAGCCCCCGAACCTTAGATATGCCGACTCAAGATTTAGATATTGTTGACCTCAAACTCGTGATATATGGTTGGTCAAAGTTTATATGATGCGCCCGAGATTCCCAACTTCAATGTTGTGATATCAGTCCCATTCGCAATATATTGGTGTCCGGTGCCTCGATATATGGTCCCAGCTACAGAAGAGATATGTGTTTATTTTTTTTACAAAGTGAACAGCATATGAGAATGATAGAAAAAAAGATGAATAGAAAAGGAATGTACCCTCCAGGTTCCATCTCAGGACCTTAGAAGTACGCTCGGCATTAGCTGCAAGCACAGCCACTATATAGTCACAAAAAAACTAATGGAATCTCTGAAAAGGACTTCAACACAGCCACTATTTTCCTTCTACTGGAAAAGTAGGACTGATGATTCGAGCAGCTTGCAAAACCCTCATGTAAACTTTTAGAAAAGAACAAGAACTTATTACATAAGTACTCGTAATGAGTACTTCCGCGACACGATACAGCCCATCATCTCACAAAAGACGAGGCGGGAGCTTGCACAGCCCCCTTCATTCTTGTCGAACAAATCTTATGCTCCTCCTTCACTCTGGATTTACTCCCCCGAGGCAGTATTTGATCTTTCCCGCTATCATTTTTGTCCTGCCGTTCTGTATCGTCCACACATCTTTTTGTGGCTCCCTCATTTTTTCGTTGACAAACTCTGCTGTCCGACTTGTGGGAAGGCCCTAGAAAAAAATGCTGCACTCTCTCCTCGGAGGGTTACGGATATCGAGGACTTGTTTTTCATCGTTGGCTGAGCCTACTACTGCCGCAAGGGGTGCAAATCACATTTTTACGGTTGGAGCCGCAAAATCCTGGATTCCCTCCCCCCATTCCTTTGTCTGTCCTTTCCAGCAATTTTAAAGATGGGCCCCAGTGGTGTCCGCTCCCTTCTCTATGAAAATCACACACTTCAATTCAGCATCATCCAGGCCCAATATCTCGAGGCCGCATTTGAAATGGTCCGTGGGCGCTCTGTGTTGCAGTCAACAGGAATCCAATCGAGCCTTCACAACTATCTTTCTGACCAGATTCCCAGTTTCGGGGACTTGACTGACCTGCTGGATATGCAGGCTTTGTTCCGAGCGAGTGTTACCTGTCAGCAATGCTCAACCAAGCAATAAAGGCCGATGAACCAGATGCAGACCAGCACACCTCCTGCCTTGCACTCAACCAATTAGCCGTGGACGATTAAGGTATGTCGCACAATTGACTTGGGTGACCGTTCTGACTTGCTCAGATAAACAAACACATTGCGAATGTCAACGGAGTCCTGGCTTTCACTGCCCTATGGACTTGCATGTCCTCCTGCTACATACGCACCCAGGTTTTCACCTTGACTAAGAGCCATGAAGAACAGTATGGGCCTCTCCACGCCGTTGCTCAATCAGTTAGAAAGTATTTCCCAGATCCAGTGGTGGCCTTTTCTGATGACCCAGCAAAGGTACCGTAATTTACTGCACTTTCAGAAGCCCTGGGTTTACAAATTGTCAGGATAAGCCACTGCTGCTGGCTGCTTTTCCATCGCTTGGGGAAATTTTGACACCCATTGCCGCTGCTCATAGACTTAAGTCGCTCGAGCTCCCAGATACTGTGTCCATTCAATTCCTTGGTATCTCCACATTGGTTGAATCTGCCTTATACTCGGTAATGACTGTTCTCGATGACAACCCGGAGGCCCATCTCTGTATAAGTCTTGATGCAGAGTGGAATGTTTCTCACCGAGTCGGTGTCTCTGTACTTCAGCTTGCACCACAGTCTGACCCCAATACCATTTTCATTATTCCGGCAAGTCATTCATTATTGATCTAGTCTATAATAAAAATCTGACTGGCAAACAGGTACATAAATTCGACCGACTTCCCTCATCTCTCCTCCGACTCTTGGTCTCGAACCGAGTTTTCAAAATTGGGAGCTCTATCAAAGCAGATTTCACTCGGCTCAAAAAACAGTTCTCCCAGCTCAACAATCAGACAAGCTTCAATGCTATCGATCTCAAGGAGTACTCGCTTGAGCGCGGTGTTATCGGGCGCAAAGAATCTGGATCTCTTGATGCCCTCACAGCAAAGGTTCTCAAAGTCTATCTGCCGAAAGATGATGCACTTCGCAAAACAGAGGAATGGGAAACCATTCCACTTTGTTCATCTCTTCTCCACTATGCTGCTCTCGATGCTTCCCGGCTTATTTTCGAGGAGGAAACCGAGCATGCACCACCTGACTGGGTTCACCATGATTCCTCTGCCGGATCCCCTGTTGCACTTCTTGTGCATGAAGGCGGGGAGGTTGCAGTATATAGTCGAATTTCAACTTCCCAACCCTCAACATTGTTGGGGATACAGGTAAAACCTGAACTAATTCTCGGGTTGTGGTCAACATTGATGTTGTACTCATACCCACTGCTGCGGCGGTTCTGCATCTTCTACCATCCACAAATGGCATCCCCTGCAAGCGTGCCACAAAGGCCGGAGCATATGCTCTTGGTCAGCTGAAAGCGGCATCGTCTGGCGCAACATTCCAGGTTGTTAGACCAGTTTCGCTTCTTGTTTTTGATCGAGCAGGTGTTGTAGGTCGCATCGTTCTCTTTTATTTATTAGCTTTACTAAATTTAATTCTATAGGGTGCCTCGAGATTGCATTCAAACCTGAACAACAACCCAGGTCCATCAGAATTCTGTCCGCTACTCTCTAGTGTGGCTTCCGAGTCTGAGTCTGATGCTGAGAATTCGGATGCCTCTGATGAGCAGCCGGGAGCCCAGTCAGCTGTTGATTTACAGATGCTTGAGGCACATCATCAAGCGAGCGGCGGACAAAGCCGAGGTAATGGACTTTCGATTTATCTATACTATTAGGCCTCAAGAATTTGGTAGGGAAAAAACGGCGCCACTGTTCAACAACCGACTCTGAAAGCTGCATCACTGGAGCACTAGACAACAAATTACTCAGCATACTTCAAAAGCTTGTGGACAATCCTGAAGAAGCCCAGAAAGTATACACCCGAATTTTAAAGGATATCTTTCATGCATTCCACATGATCCCCATTGCCATCAACCATGGACTTCATGCAGCTTTCCTCCATGCTCTCCGGGATCATATCATGCGATGGAACCCTACACTTCACACCAAAGTTGACAAAGTCTGTCGTGAAGAGTATGGCGTCACATTTGATGTTATGCTCGGCCGTAATCCCCAGTATATCAAGAAGAGAATGCCTCGGCATGTCCCTTCTCCCAACATTCTCGTTCCAATGATTCAGCACATCTCCAATGTTTTTGGTAATGCCCTCGATGCCGAAACTCAGCAGCCTCTCTTCAGTAAACTTGCTTGGAAAAAGGCAAATGCAGTCCTCGAGCTTGCCCGTGAGGGCTATTTATCAGATATCTCCGGTGTGCCAATGTATGAGTAGGTAGGAGTGGATGAGCATGGTTTGGATCTCTGGACTTCTCTTCAGGGCACGAACAATGTTGAGGGTGCGCCACATGGGGATATTTACCGCAAGTTCGGGGCGCTCCATGGTACATTTCTCCCCCATGTGATTTATCTTTCACTGACTGTGCATTTACAGCAGGCCCACGTCTCACTGTCAAATCCCTAATGGAACATCGTACATTTTACAATTTGCAGGTGCGAATGAATCAAGTTAGAAAATATTCACGCTGCTGATCTTCAGGCATTCCCAAAGCATGTTTTTGGGATTATCACCATTCCATCGGTCTCATTAACCTACTTCATTCCTACTCAACTATCTTTCAGACACAGTTGATGGGGCTGAGTCATATTCGGAGTGGATAAACGGGGATCTATATGAACGCACAAACGAGAAATTCGGGATTGTCCTATTCCTGGTCAGTTCCTTTACCTCATACAATTTTAATGGCTCAATGCAAGTGACAGAAACCCTGAGGGTGCGACTTGCAATGGAGCCGTTTACCGAGGATGCCGCTGTTTCATTCAAACTCTGCAGGAACAATGTATGGCTGCGACAGAGGCAAGGACTACCACTCCCAGTTCTACCGCCAACCACCATTGAGGCACGAAAATTTTTCTTCACCAAAGTACAGGCTTATGCTGCCCTGGTGAGTGCAAACGGTAAGAGCAAGATCAGCTACGAAGATTTTGCACGGGAATGGAATAGGAGCGCAGATGGCAAATACCACTACTATATCACCACTGAACTCCTGGTTGCATATGCAAAGACTTGACAGAAGAACAGTAATATCCGTGCTTCACAGGAACTCATTGCAGACAAACTGGCCGTTGTGAGCCAGACTCATAGTATTTTCATGGCCTCCGACCACCCATTTCCTTCATTCATCGCCAGCGACGCCCCATCCTCGGTTTAACCATCCAAGGGTGTCCTGGATCTTCAAAATGTCAACACCATTCCGGCCACACTTTCTATTGACCTTACAGGTCAGCTCCGCCTCGAGCAGTGCATTCACCGGTTCCCTGATTACACACGCTGAGTCTGATCCCTCACCGAATATTGGCTGTAGCAAATTCAGCGTTGGATTTTTCGGACCCTCTTCCCAATCCCATTGAACCCTCGTGAGTTAGTTAGACATCCCGTTCATTCCGATCTTATTCCTTTTAGGCCGGAGAGTAACAACGATCCCGATATTCAACGGCAGTTGAGGATGACACTGCTATAATTCAGTATGTGCTCATTTTCTATTCCTATCCCTGTGTTTTATGTTCGAAAAGGCCGAGGTCCGGGAATAAACGACGTAAATTGACCTCTACCGAGGCTCGATGCAGAGTTGTCCCCACAGATGCATCAGTAAAACTACACGTTCGTCTTTGGAGGGCGTCTTTGAAGGTCTTTGTCTTGCCAACAGCATCTTTGTCTTTGGACACATGTCTTTGATCGTCTTTGTCTTGTAGTCGGCATCTTAGGAGTCTTTGGCAGAAATCTTTTCATAGTCGACAAATTTCGCTGAAATTTAGAGTTGTGCCGACTGTTGTTCAATCCAAGATGTTACAACAACTTT
The DNA here is from genome assembly GCA_029448575.1 of Mycena maculata. Lineage (NCBI taxonomy): Eukaryota > Fungi > Basidiomycota > Agaricomycetes > Agaricales > Mycenaceae > Mycena > Mycena maculata. The sequence continues at coordinate 356,605 of JARJLG010000049.1, read as the reverse complement.
GAACTAGTGAAAGAGTGAAGTAAGGTCAAAGTACATTTTTGAGCAAGACGCCAAAGACGCGAAAGACAAATGGATGAATGGATGAATGGATGAATGGATAGAAGCAAGTGCAGAGATTGAAGTTTGAGGTTCAGACAATTTGGAGGTTTAAAACTTGCGGGAGAAATAATTCACACAGATTTATTGATGCGCGGGACATGAGAGCAGCGGGAACAAGTGTGCATCGGAGTCGAGGCGCTGCGAAATGTGGGCAAGTCATTCAAACTCCGTTGATGTGATCGCTCACACTGCGGAATGGCGTGATTTGATGACATCAAATGTTTGCTGGCATGATGGCAGCATCGTTTCGTCGCTCTTCCTCTCCCCTCATCTCGCGTGCCCTGGCCCAGCACATCAGTAAAACTACACAGTTGTCTTTGAGATCTTTGTCTTTGAGGAGCGTCTTGGAAGCGTCTTAGTCTTGGGGAGCGGATCTTTGTCTTTCAGACGGCATCTTACAGCATCTTGGTCTTGGCGGCGAGATCTTGGTCTTTGAGAATTGTCTTGTCAGCATTGGGAAAATTTCCTTCCGGGGGAATGGTACAGAAATGATATCTAAATGGCCGAATGGAGAGGGCCTTGAACTTGAAAGCGCGGAATGAATGTAGGCGGGATAATATGCCAGGCACGTCGAAAATTGAAAATTCCAAGGAAATATTCACTATGAAGCCACCCCCGCATGATTTACAACCAAACATAGGATGAATAGTAGCTTTCATCCTATACCCGGTTGATCTTAGGTTGATTTTCTTTAACCTATACGGTAGGTTGAATACTCACCAAAGACCTTCAACCTATTTCCGGATGAAGGTCAGTCGACCATGCCTCGGATGATGCGCAAATGAAATTCAACCTACCGTCAAAGTAACCTACCGTAGGATTAAAAGTAACAAACTTCATAGAACCATCAAAATTTAGTTCTCGATGGCAGTTTATCAACCATGTATTCAATTAAATTGAGTGCGCTATTGACCACTGTCGCGAGCTTGAACGCCGTCCGAGTTTGGAACGGTCACATGATATTCTGAAACTCTACTCTAATCGGCCTCCTCTCCCAGCCACTGTGCCCGTGCCAGAGCCCCACTACGATCGATGATTGCCCATGCGTCGCGTGTTTCCACACGTCCGACAAGTGATTGAACACTGGTGATGTCAATTGCATCGAGGGCTCCTGTGTTTGAATAAAAATGAATATCCAGGCCGGCAAGCTCCCGATCCTCGGCCTGGAGGACACAGCAACGGATAGCGGCGAGGATATATGTCGTAGGATGCTGGATACCAAGTGCAGGACAGGGCTCTGGAAAATGAATACGGTAGATATGAGTTAGCTGCCCGTAAAATGTTTCAAGCTCAAAGTTTTCCGGCCGCTTTGTAAAGCGCGCATTTTGGTCCACTAGCATTTCATACTGGGATAAAAGTTAGAACATATCCTCATACATGTGGAGAAAGGAGACTCCGACCCGAACATGAGTTGCATCCCTTGTATCTTCCGCAGTGATCCCAAGGGAGCACGAGCGCATTGTGTCACCAGCCTCAGAATCAACACGGCGGACCTTACCCCATTCCTCCACTATCGCCGTCTTGAGTGCCTTATTGACCTGATGCATTTTTGCGCCAGAACACGTGGATAAAGCAGCAGCAATGGAGCGGATTTGGCCAGAATCAGGAACGGCCGGTGATTTTGGCGGGATTAAAATGCAGGAAGGATCTACAAGCATGAGGATGAGGTGCGTCAAGTTGAATTCAAGCTGAAGAAATCAAGCGGGGCTCACAGTTGGGATCTGCAAGCGAGCCCTGAACCAAGCCACGAGGTTCTCTGAGAGAAAGTTCCTTGACAACGTTGTACAAGGTCTTGATCTGAGTCAGTTGCGCAACCTCCAGTACATAGCGATCAATGGATGCCCAAGGAAATCTGCGGCTGCGGATCCCTGGTTGAATACTTCCACAGTAACGTTCCATCGGAAACGCCCAGTAGCACCAGACGGGTCCACAGAATTTGATTCCGTCCGCGATGTGCAGGAGAGCGTGGATTGTCAGAGGACAGGTCGACATGCGCTCAGCATCATGCTGAAAGTAAATGCTATTCAAGGAAATCATCAGCTCGCGATTCGGGAATGAGCCGGCGGGAAATCCTTACTCCTCATAAATGCGAACCCATTCGATGAATCCAGTGCGGATCCGCTTGATTTCGTCGTTCGTGATTTCGAATTGAAGACAAATGTTCAAGAGATGGACAAGTTTGATAAAATGGCGATAATACTTCTCTTTCTTGAACTTGTGACGCAGAAGAACAGGACCGAGATAAAGCGTCCAGAAGGACCACATCTCGGCGGAGACGTTGGGGCGGTCCTTGGCGATGTTGGGCACACGGCTCCCATACGCCGATGGGATCGTATCCGATGCCGATGCCGTTCGAGAGGCGATTGCCTCCCATACAGCCGTCCCAAGAACATACTCCTCTTTGCCTTCGTCGAGGCCCTTGAAATCGCCCGTCCACAACAGCGTAAGATTCTTGATGAGATTCTCCCAGATGAGATGCATGAAATCGTACTGGAATGATCTCGGGAAGGACAGCGAGCGCAGATACGAAAGGAGTGGGACTCCCTTAACACCATACTGTGTCGCGAGGCGCTTCGCCTGGGCCGTGGTGGTCGCCGAATCAACTTCCTTGCCCTGGGATATGATCTCGTCGTGAGTGCGCAAAGGAAGATTATTTGGGTCGTAAATCTGGACAGCGGTAGAACTGGCCTGGACGGCTGGATGACAGGATCGGTCCAAGGGAACATAATGTGCCGTGCCGCGGGCACCGGGAACAGGCAACCCAATTATTTTGCACATGCGGCAAGGTGAGATCCCATTGTGCCCTTTCATGCGCATGAACATCGCAACGGCGGGGATGTCCCCGAAAACGAGAATCAGGTGTGCTCGTAATGCAAACAACTCGTGTCTGATGGCATCGAACGCTCGGACGCCCATGGCAAGCTGCAGTAATTCCTGCACAGCGGGCCAGAGGAATGAATCGGGATCCTGAGGCTTGTTTGGGCCGGGAATGACCCCGAGCGCTATGATATACTCAAGGAGGAAGCGAAGTTCGGGAGGTAAATTGTAGTTGAAAAGGATGAGGGGCCACGCAGTTTTTTTTCGACGTTTGAACGGGGCGAAACCATCCCAGGCAGTGCCGAGGGCGACCTCTCGAGGATCTGAGAAATATTTGTGGGGCTGTTTCTCGCCGTTGATCTCGATGTGCTCCTTGCGCAGTGTGCGATAATGTTCACCGTCGAAGACATCTGTGGTGGTACCGTGCGTATGTCTATGGTTCGCTCGATATTGCTGCTTCTCCGCCATGTCATGATTCCCGGCGAAAGCGACGAGGCGGGGGATGATGGGGATGTACGTGAATTTTTTGCGCGGTTTCCCGTTCGCACGGAAACGGGGCTCCTTGCAATACGGGCACACCAGCCGATCCTTATGTGGACCAACGTAGCACACACACGAGTTTGTGCAGCAGTGATAAATTTGCGGCTTGAAGCCAGCAAGGAAATTGATGCGAGATCGAATGCCGTCGAGTTTGGGAAGTGGAGGGGTCTGCGGGAAGGCAAACGGGGTGATTTTAAAAGCCCGGTCTGTGGTGTTCGTCTGGACCTTGTATGAGAAAGCTCGACAAATCGCTAGGTCATATGCAGAGAGTTTATGTGCTGATGTGAAAGAAATCAGAGACTAAAACAACATAGGGCAAGACAACACACCAATTGCAGCGGCCTCAATCTCGTACTCCGTCCCCAGCTGATCCGATGCTGAGAGACCCGGCGCTGTGAATTTATCCCAGTCGAATATATCCGGCTCATCGTCTGAATTTTCTCCATCACTATCCTCTTCCCGAATGTCTGATTCTTCACTCCCGGCTACGGACTCAATGTCATCCTCGTCCCCCTCGTTGTCTGAGCCTGGAACAGATCCGTCTCGGGTCCTGGTGTTCTGCCAGTGTGCATGCATGATGGGTTCAGGGTCAATGGGCCCTCCCGGACCCGAGCCGGCGTTGCTCTCAATGCCAATGTCCTGATCGAGCGGGTCTCCAAGAGGGTCCGGGTCGTCGTCCCAGGAAGTGAGTTCCTCATTGTCGAGCGAGGACGAGAGGGCACCTGATCCGGATGGTCCAGCTACAGGGTCGTCTATATCTGCCTCAGAGCTGGGGGCAAAAACACGTTCTTGGCGCGAGGAATTAGTTCCAGTCGGGACAAGGTATGGCTGATTAAGAGCTCTGCGGTGGGCCCTTTCACGCTCGTGTGTCAAATTTTGGCCACAACAACCACAGAGAACCAGCTTTCGGGGAGCCATGAGCACAGACAGCGAGGAGAGGATATATTGGGGCAGTGCATGCACATGTGCACGCGCTCGGGCCCGCCACAAACTCGACAAAACAAATATTTGAAATATCTCTAACTCGAACCACCACCCACCCACCTGCGCCCAGCGTCAGTAACAAGTCCACCTTCGACAATGGCCGCCGTACCTCGTCCTTCCAGACATCACGAACCAGCTGCACCCGTCACAGACCCTGACAAGGAAAACCAAGGCACCGTGAGTACCGTCAAATCCGGCACCAAGCTCGACGCCTTGGCGGAGGTCTTGGAGAAGAAGTACAATATTGAGGGGTGTAACACTGCCGACATCATCTACGCGCGCCAGGAGAACGACGCTGCACAAGGTGAGTACGCACTCTCGTCGTGTATTGTGACTCACTGTGACCGTACGCGTCATTTCTTCGCAGCCAAGATTGCGGCCCAGGAGGCTGAGCTGGTGGAACTCAAACGCCGCATAGCATCCATGGCGGGTGTGTCTGAACCTGTGCACGATAACAGGCCCAAGACCCCTGCAGAGGGCCCCATCGACGACGAAGGTGAGTAATTTCACAGCCGTACCGTTATCCACCCGCACTCACTGCGCTATTCAGAAGGTCCTGACGCTGCGTTGGCGCGAGAGAACGCTGAGCTGAAGCGTCAGCTCGCAGAGATGCGCGCCGGCGCTGGCGCAGGTGGCAATGGCGTACCCAAAGGCCCGGCCGAGGGAAGCATCGCCCGACCTCCTGGGTCGGCCGGAACCAACTTCAATATTCGAGATTCAATGGGTCTCGGCAGGACCGTCAAGGACGGGGAACAATACCGAGCTATCTTGGTGCGTGATTGATCAATGCAGGCTTTAACGCTACTCAATATTGTGGACCACAAGCGGAATATGCGGGACCTCACTCTTCAGGCCGGGATCAATTGGGAGTCTCCGTGGGCCCAAATACCGTCCGAGCAGAAGGCAAAGCTTTTTGCAGTGGTGAGTGGATTCTTTGCTGATAATTCCAGAGGCTCGTAACGCTTTGCTAGGAGAGGGAGAGGCACCCGATCCTGAAGCGGTTCCATAACGACTGGGCCACAGAGGAGATCGTCAAGCAGTACATCAAGAATCGCCGCAACAATGCTTACCGACACAACTGGCTCGAAGTTCCGGAGAAGTATAAGTACCTGAAGTCTAATGCCGCCCAGCGCGACCCATCTGGACCCCGTGGCAGACAGAACAAGGTGGCGAAGGTCAAGGTAGCTGCAGCGAAGCACAGCCAGCAGCAGAAGAAGCCTCAAGCGTCGAAACAGAAGTCCAGCGCCACGTCAGGGAAGGTGTCGTCGAAGAAGAAAGCCAAGGGCAAGGGGAGGGCGGTGGTCCCCAGCGACGACGAGGACGTAGAGATGCCCGAGGTCAGCGCCGGCGAGGATGACAGTGACTGAGCAAGGTACGCACATCATGTCCACAAACAGATCGATGTCACTGACGTGTTATGTAATAGCCCAGCCTGGGCCGCTTCCCTTTTCTGCAACCGTTTCCTACACGCGACGGGTCCATATATCCGTATCTGCTTTTCCTTTCCTGTATCTAGACTATCCTGTGCCCATTCCTGGGATCAATTTTACCCCAATTTGCGATTTTCTTTTTGGCCGTAAACTTTATCCTAGCTACGGCTGCATTGACGCAATATCAGAGTGATACTCAACCTATCATGCATCGGGAAAATCAACCATCAGTAGGTTGGTTATAGGTTACCGCCTTTACTCTATGATAGGTTGATAAAACTCCCAAAATGGCCAACGGATGATAGGATGAAAGTGACGGTTTTGGGGGTGTTCTCAACCTACCGGAAACAACCTATGGGTGTCCAATTTTCAACCTAGGTTCGTTTAAATTCATCCTATGACCGACTACATCTCATCCTACTTTTGGTTGAATGATAGGTTGAATTTCAACCTGGGCGGCCACCCCAGAGATTACTCTCAAGAGATTGGATGATTCATAATGGCATGGTGTGGTTGTTAAAGCCTCCATTCGCTTGATTGAAAGGGTGGTCTCAGCGCAGGAGCATGCAGGACGCAATCGACGTGAAATCAGACAAGGCAGTTCAAACTCCGCTTGATGCGGGCGCCCGCATGCTGCGGATTGCGTGATTTGATCCCATCAATTGGTTGGTCGCCTCTTGTCTTCTTCCAGGACCCCGGATTTTCCCTTTGAAGGCTAGATCCCGACCAGGCCCGATTGGCCAATTTTTGTCCGAACCGATTTTTGGCGGGAGCGCTGATTTTTGTCCGAACTGGACCTAGCCAAGGATGCCGTAACCTTCCAAAACAAGAAATTTTCGGCTCCCACGAGGTCGAAAATCCTCAAAAAAATCTGGCTGACCGATTGATACGCCGTTTCGTTCAGATTTGATGCTTTCCTGTCGAAACAACCAGTTTTACGCAGGTTCTGAGGCAAAAATCTCCCCTACCACTCGCCGGCCGCCGCCAAATTTTGTCCGAACCGGACCTAGCTTGGCACGGCCAAACCCCTCATTTTTGTCCGAACCGGACCTAGGTTTGGAGCCCCAAAAGCCAAAATTTTGTCCGAACCGGGATCTGGCCTCGAAGGGTATTATCCGGGGTCCTCTTCTTCCCTCATCTCACGTCGTACTCCCCACCAACGCCGTCTCTTTTCGCCGTCAAGTACTGCATTTATCCCAAGCCGTTGCCTTCCTCCTCAGGATTCTTCTTCCTGGACACTTTTTCGTCGGATTTTCAGCATTCTGGCTGCGTCGTCATCGTCGTTGCCGTGTCCATGCACCGTTTCCTTCTCACCGCCCTGCCATAGTGTACCCCTTCTCATCCGACCCCGTACATCCAGCTGTGTCTCTCGCTTGCACGATCTTCAAGATCGCACGGTCATTCAAATCCTCGAACGCTGGCCTGTCGTCAAGTGGCAACTGAAATGTCGCAAGCAAGAACACGGTCGCGGCCTCACTCTCGTCAATTTCAAAGTCAATCTGCTACCCGTTGCAACTTGGAACTTACCACGGCCGCAACCCAGGCCTGTCAATTCACGGCAGCAAGCACTAGACGATGACTTATGCTGATCTATCTGCACCGCCCCCGTCACTTGCATGGATCAAGTACCGCACGCAAGTGTGCAAGCAAGTCTCCCTCAACACGGTCGTCACCCCAGTTGGCCATCGCGCTCTGCATCTCCGAAATGAGTATTATTCATGTTTTTACTTGTGATCTATGTAGAACAGCAATTATGCATGTTTTTATTTCTTCTTTGTGTGTCTTTAAGTGCCTGAGAGTTGTCTTTGACGAAGTCTTTCAGCAAGAGATATCGTGTCTCAGAGGTCTTGCCCAAGACGTACGTCCTAGCTAAGACAAATAGATCTGCTTAGCCCAAGACGCACGTCTTGCGAAAATCTGCGTCTTTGGCGTCTTTGACGTCTTGCCCAAGACACCAAAGACGTCAAAGACAAACGTGTAGTTTTACTGATGCACCCCCTCCCTGCAATCCAACCCTCCCTCCCTGCAACGTCTCTCAGTGCCTGTATCATCAAATCCCCGGCCCTCCCGTGAACTCTCCGACCTTCTTCTCGGATCGAAGACTCCCCTGCCTGCCTTTCGCGTTTCTCCGTTCCCTCCGTTCAGATGATTTCCCTCAGCCTACGTATGTCTGTCTCTCCTTCAAGGTTCAAGACCCGGTGTCCCGTCCCCTCCTGGTCCGCGTGACTCCTTGCCTCGAAAGCCACGGTCAAGGCTCAACTCGCAACAACAAGCCGTTTCGCAAGCTCATGGACACGGGCTTCCACGGTCCTCGATCGGAATAATTCCCGTGTAGATACCATACAAATGCCATAAGTCCTCGAGTCAACTTCAAGTCCCAGCCAAATCATCTCGGCTTGTGTCTTCACCGGCCTACTGTAACCGATCATTCTGGCCATCTACGATCAAGACCTCGTGCGTCCAGTTGGGGCATTACTTCTCTGAGTTCAGGTAAGAGTCTCGTGAGTGTATGGTGCCTTATGTTCATGTTAGGTCGAACGGAAGTTTTCAGTTTTGGAAGAACGGTGAAGCAAGTCCGGTGCCACATCCACTCCACGCCAACTTGCAAGTAGAGCTGGCGATGACCCGGGTGGCCTCTTATCCTTCGCTCTGATTTGTGTATTATAGTGTAGTCCTGCAATCAATGTCCCGTTTTGGATATTCTGTGTGTCCCGATTTGGCTGAAGCGTGGTCTTGAGGCGTCTTGGAGAACATCTTTCGCAGTGTCTTCGCGAAAGACCCTGCGTCTTATTGGTCTTTCCCAAGATGCGGAGTGTCTTTGTAAGACTTTTGACCCTTCTTAGCGAAAGACGCATGTCTTCCCTTAAAATCCGTCTTTCGCGTCTTTCGCGTCTTGCCCAAGACGCCAAAGACGCGAAAGACGAAGGTGTGATTTTACTGATGTGAACGGAAGCGCCCAAATGTCCGAAATTGTCGTCGTTGCACGCAAGAATATTGTCCCGGAAATAGCAACATTTTGAACTGCAAAATGCCATGCACTGTTCCGTGTGCAACTTGTGGAAGGTTCACAGATTGTCGGGGCGTTGATAGCGGCAAGAAATGCACATTTAAAGCGTAGATACTGCCCTTGAACTTCAATATTTGCCGCATCTGATGTTTCTCGGACTCTTCCGGAATCTTTACTTTTCTATTTCTTTTTCGCTCTTTTTCCCCATTTGATACGCAGTAGAATGGTCGTAAAACCCTCAATTGTATTGCCTCTTGTCTGGGGAACGAGATCATGTTTGTGATGCCGTAGATGATCCGACCCAAAACAGGTAGTCCTTATCACTCCATCGAAATTTAAAGTTGTGCGGTGTGAAAAATAATTGATTTGTCTCAAGGATTTCGGAAACAGCTGTAAGTTTTTACTTGCGCGCTATGCATTACAGCTGTTTCCGTAATCCTTGAGACAATTTTTTTTTTGGCGCACGCGCAACTCTTGATGTAATGATAAGGATTGCCGATTTTGCCGTCGCTTCGCACCCTGTCACAAAAATCCACATATAAAATCATTGGGCCCCCAATATTCATCTGTTGCCTTTACCAAAGCCGTTCAAGGCTCTCAATTGCGCTAGGTTTGGAACAAGCCTCTCTCCGATCCGGCACGCGGGAGCATCTCGGAGAGAGGCTTGGGACAAACTCATCAAAATAGCGATGACCTTTGAACTCGATTTTCCGGCCCATCGGTTCTTCTTCTCCCAAGTACCAGAGTCAAAGGTCTTCCTTCTTACATGCTTAAAAGTGTCGTAGAGAAAAGTCCAATTTTTTTTCCCCGCAGTATAGCCCACTATAGACCCGATTTCGGGGCACTCGTATTTGGCCAACTGAGCCGAATGCGGGAATGTGAATAGTTTGGATCATATATTTTATGGGCTAGATCGAAATATAAACTAAATTTGAGAATATCTGCCGCTTCAGAATTTTAATTCTTGGCTTTTGACGCGTCAGAAAATTGGAACGAGGTCCGCGAAGTAGGGTAACGTTATGCCACGCCGTAACTCGACGCGATCGACCATCGCTGCTTTGCTCCATATGCGCCGTTTTCGAGGGAGTGGCTAGTCCGAGGTGTTTGAGATTGTGGTGTGGCCATTGGGCAAGATGGAAAAAGTCAATGAATTTTTTTTGCCGATCATTCCCAAAACGGAAATGTGAGGTGGCGATTCAGATTTTGAAGTCGTTTACGAGCCACGCAACCCATTTCGACCCGGAAAAGGGGGAAGGACATACGAGGGGATAAATCAAAGAACATTACTGACTCAAATCCTTTCAAATGTTCCAAAAGTGCTCAAAATTGGCTAAATGGAAGAGCAATTTGATCTTGAAGAACGTCTACTTCCGGAGCATCATGTACACTCATTACGACCGATGTAAAAAATCTGAATCAGCCACACGCTTTTGCGTGCTCTAGGACGTGATGAAGGTCCTGCCCTTTTTAGTTACAGGGTGTTGCATAAAGACATGCAGTCACGAATTCCACGCAGCCTTGTTTGTTCGCGCAACGAAGTTGATCCGCTGATGGCCGCATGGTCAGGTGGTCTACTGCGTCTACGGCGAAGACAACGAAAACATTCATTAAAATTCCACATAAAAATTTGAGAGGGAATACCAAAGTCTCAGGCAGCAAACAGGTCAAACTTGGCTGTAGGCCTTCACCCAGGGCCTTGCCTTTATCACGGCCATCATTAGGATCAAGGTTTTTACAAGGACAAGCAAGGCCGCGTGAAATTTGTGACTGCATGTTTTTTATGCAACACCCTGTATCTTGGCACAAGCCCCTTCCATTGTTTGACCAAAAACTCAACCCGCATCAACAAACAATAGAACGGCGGCTTGATCCGAACTTACAATTGCGCTGCCTCTTACCTGGAACATTCATGGCATGAGATCACGTTTGATGCCGTAGCTGATCCGACCTAAAACAGGTAACCCTTATCACTCCATCAAAAGTTGTGCTGTGCGAAAAATAATTAATTTGTCTCAAAGATTTCGGAAACAGCTGTAATATATCAGCGCATTAAATAAAGTAAAATAATACGTCGGGAAGGGACAATAATCGTCGAAAGCAAACTTAGCAAAGCGATAGTAATCAACATGATATAATGAACCAAAAAAGGAGATGAGATTCACACGTGCATCGAAGCATGACCGGCCAAATCATCGATTTCTCGCCCTGAACGCGTCTATAATAGGGGAAGTCAAAGTTGCAGCAGATGGGCCGATTTTGGTTCCGATTCACGACCGATTCTGTTTCCAGAATCAATCAAGAATCGGCCTGAGCTTTGACCAACCCGATTCTCACTGTTTCGCGGCAATTCGATTTTCCATGTGATTGTCGCTTGATTCGCGGAGATATCTGTGGTTGGGGTGATTCTGGACCGATTCTGATGCAGATGCTGCTCCGGAGTCGCAACACCGATTCTGACCGATTCTGGATTTACACCGATTATCGTCCCAGAATCGGCCTCAGAATCGAAGGCAGAATCGAAGGCAGAATCGGCCTTGGAATTCAACTTTGACTTCCCCTAATAATGAGTCTAAAAATAATTTTTTAGGACTTGTAACCATCATCTCAAATTCACTCGAAGCGTCGATTATGCAGGGTTACGGGGGTTTAACATCTTCTATATTTCAATAATGATTAAATTCCACATTACAAACGATGAGCCATCGAAAATTCGTCCGCCCCGGGTCGACTCAGATTTAAATTCGAACTCGAGTTGAAATATCTCACTCCGAAATTTTTAGGGATAGCTTCTTGTCCAGTCGAATGTACCAGATCCGATGTGCCCAACCCAATGCCGGAGCACTGCTGCATAACATATCGCTTCCATATATCTGTGGGATGGCATGAAGCAGGGGAAAAGAAGGCCGTGGCATTTTATCACCGCGTGTAGGTTATGATATAATTCTAGACACTAGCGTCCCTTCTACAAGGGACAGTAGAATGACACGGTAAATTGTGGTAAGTGAATCACGATCATGTTGTGGACCACGCGAGTATAATATATCCCCCCCCCGCCCTCCCCGATCAGCCGCTAAGCGAATCTGATGGATTTACTACATCTGGCAGGCCCTGGACCGCCCTGCCAGTGGACTGCCTACGTGGAGTATATTTACGATCTTTACCGTAAAGATCGTAAATTTCCCGGGCGTAAGTACTTACGCTCCTGTACTGACTTCACTATATACGTATTTGATCTGCCGATTCGAGGTGATCATGAGTGCCATTCAACCCAACGAAGTCAGACAGCCACCGAATTTCCTCACATTGATCCAAGGTCCCTGAACAATCGAATGGACGATGTCATTGAGGTATGTCGCATTCATTTGATTTCAAGTTGGCGTGTGGTCTGATGAAAACAAATAAACGCATTGCTTATTATTTGACTACAATTCCGGCTCACATCCCTGACATTCTGGCACCTGGAGCTGGTTATTGAGTCTCTGTGTTCTCCCTACCCACCACGGCCGTTCGACTTCCTCCCATGTCTTCATCCTCTGTGTTTTCTAGTCCAACACGGTTGTGCTGCGTTTCAATCGACTACACTCAGATTCGGTCTCCTTTCACACCGAAACTCTCTTCCAGGATTTGGCTGTGTGTCCGCCCTCGTTTTCATCCTCGCATTCTAATTACCACGCCGAGTTTCTGATCTTGTCACTCAATAATGCCTGTGAATCAAGCTTAAAAGATCCCCGTTGTCACACCTATTCGTTTTCAGTCCATCCTCAGTCCTCCTCAATAACCCTGCTCAACGTAATCTTTCTCATGCAATAATTCACGTCCCCAAAATCCCTGTCCCCGTAATCCTGTCCCTCCATAGTACTGGATCATCTTACGGGGAAAATCCGGAATGCTCCATCCTGATCCCTCAATGTTCCTAATCCTAGATTAATCCTGATCTTCCTAGCGTTCCGTAGTTGCTGTCGTTGCTGGTAGATAATCCTGGATTAGATTAATCCCATGTACTGATAGTCACGAATAAACCAATAACTATTAGCTGCGAGGATTAAGCCCCAAAAGCTGGCTATTAGCAGCAAGGATTAAGCCCCATCCACTGATATCACTGTGTCCTTATGGCCATCCTGACAAATATCCACTACACGAAAGGTGGGTGTGATCTCCCGTTCCTCACCTGCAACATCAAGCTTTCGCCAGTGCGGACCTTGTCGACGCATTGCGAACTACTTTCGCATTCATACGCGGCCCACCCAGTTCGACCAATTTCGTGAACGAGGTTACGCCGATATTGACTTGCCATCTGCAGTCCTTGGAGCCCCGTAAGTCCAACACGACCATACATAAGCGTGCGCGGAGCGTCTAATTTGATCGCGCAGGGCATCATTCCCCGGTACCGACCTACTGATATCGACCGATATCTGAAATTGCCAACCACCATGCCCAGCTACCCTCATTTGGAGTCCGGACACGATACCCCAAGCTGAACCGCTACTACCCCTCTCCTCGCTCTTGACCGCAAAATGCCCATCCACGAACTGGTTGTGTGACTGTTTTGTGGCGCTTTAGATGGTCGGCTGCCTTTTCTTGACCTTTTCCCAGCGCCGCGTTCTGAAGTGGTCCCGAGCGCAGCAGGCCGGAGCCACTTCATTAGTCTCACCTCGATTGGAAACGCCATGGACATCCCAGACGTAGTTTCTCCGGTCCTTTCAGCATCCACTATCTCATTTTCCCAAATATGCTGAATGACATTCAATGAGAGCGGGCCAGGATCTTCTCATTTTTTCACGGCGTCTGGACATGCGTCTTTGTTCCTTATGCTGCCATTGCAATATGTACATCCTGCTTCACTCTTCCTCTTGTTTGCAGTACACTAACTAAACAAATTAGATCCGCGCATGTTCGTTTATGCGGTAGGTACATATTCATTCGTACTCCAAATCACTTAGTCACCGCTTATATTGCGAGCCCGTTGATAATGCTGCATCGAAATTGGGTGAAGAGTAGTGTCCTGTAGTGGCCGATCCGTCTCCGAGGGGTAGCGATGTCAGAATAGTACGAAGCAATCGATAAAACGATTCAAGATTTTGTATTACTTGAGGTGCAGCTGCGTTTCGCGAAGCAAACACTGGTTGAACGGGAGATGGTCATGATCCAGGGCCGAATATTTTCGAATTAATCATTCCCAAATGTAAATTGAAGATGGCTGCCCGACGTCAGAAGTTTGGAACGGAACTGAAAAGAAACGCATCAGATTACCGACCGTCGCCCCACTACCCCACCGCCCCAACGGTCCATGCGGCGGGTAACCTCTGAGCCGTATGACGGGGTTACGATACCCTTTGATCAGTCCTAGCATACATAAACTGTAGGAGGACCAGGAAGATTCACGTACTCGATGGATATCCTAGATTCGAAATGCGGCAGCAGCCACGAAGTATACATGTGTGCAGAGCCGAACGTCAAGGAGGGATACAGAACTTCAAATGATATTCAGATATATCATGTTGAGGCCTTCCCTCATGACGCCGTCAGAAGTGAAAATCGAAGGGACGTGAGTAACCGGGGTGAGAGCAAAAGGACAGAAATATCGTTTGGTTGGCTCCAAGTCGGCGCATCAGACATTGAAAATAATAATGCTGGAGCTTGAATTCGTTCCTTCAGGTAGACAAAGAAGTGGCGTGAAACCTGGGGAAGCTTCGTTCGCTTAGTTCGCGTTGGATAGCCGAACGAAGGACAGGGAGAGACAGTCGGACTGGACAGTGGAGAGTCGGTTGAAACGTGAATACATTTTGATTGTGTGAGGCGGACAAATGCTGGATTGAACTTCTTCAGCGGCACAAGCGAGTTTGAGGATTGATTGCGGCAGGCGGGGTAAGGCAGACGAAAAGTGCTTTGTTTGAACCTGGATAAATCAAATTCGGCCTTGGCTTGCTTTCTACATCACGAGGAGTCATTCATATCGACAGCGATAAACTGGAGAGAACCAGACTTTGTCCAAAAAATAAAATTTCCGAGCATTGGTTAGGTTAGATGCTCAGTGTTCGGAGGCGGTCGAGAGATTTGAGCGAAGGCTGAGTGCGGAATTGTTGAGAGCCGGCAGAGAAAATAGATTTAGCGAGAGAATAAAGAGATGGGAGGGGCATGGTTCACGGCAGAACTGGGACTAGTCTGGCTGAAGTGAAGATATGTCGAGACCAGTGCATGTAGCACCCAGAATAAATTGAATAGAACGCCAACATGTTGGTGAAAATCCCGAGTTGGCTGTTTCGACAACCCACGAGAGAGGTCGTGCCTATTCAAAGACGCCATGTACAACGGTAACCTTGGTAAAAATTCCGAGTCGGTCGTACGTGGTTCCCCAGCGTTGATTTGATGCATGTAATTACGCTCACGTTCGTGCAGCCAGCCCGAGTAGAAATTCGAGGAACAGGCGCGATTAAAAATTAACGAGACGGCAAATCTTGTGGAAATGATTTGAACTAGAATCTGAGGCTATCCAAGGAGGGAATCCAGAGCAGTGGCTGAGAGAAAATCCCGAGATGGCTCACAGCAGAGGCAGGAAGACGGAATTCCGCGGGCAGAATACAATAGAACAGCAAATCACGAGTCAACCCTTCGAATAGAAATCTGTGACACTTGAATCCCGACTTGGCGGTAGGTAGGTGCATCGAACCGAAGACTTCACGCAGGTTTTGTGATTGTAATATTATTTTTATTTTGGGGGAGTTATGTGCGTTGAGATTGTTCGAACTTGAACCCTGGCTCGATAGCGGGGACGAGAAAGAGCCATGGATTCGCCTGTTGGTTTGTGGGTTGGAAAATAGACCGTTGATAAATGGATACACCGGCTGTCACAGAATGAGAGAACATACAGCGCGGCGAAGAAGATGTTGTTCCGCAACAAAAGCATCCGGAAATCAAAATCTGCGAAAGCAAAGACGGACGCACGAGTTCAGGAACCGGGGTAGAGGAGCCATAAAATGAGCGCATGGAAAAATGAGGAATAAAGCAGCCACGGCAGAGACTTCCGGCGCGGGGCGGCCGATACAATCATAGCGAGCGTAAAGTGATCGTATACCAGACTGCCCTGAGACAAGAGCAGAGAGGTCGTCAAAGCTCAGGGCGAGGTCAGTGCGTTCGGTATTGTCAGAGAAATTTACTGGCGCCGCGACAACCTGAAATTGCGCAGTTCGAGGGACGGTAGGAGCGCACAGGATACTTGAAGAGACATGGGCTGAAGCAAGCAGGAACTGACTGGCGTCCGCGGGAAATGATTTGAGGAAAAGGACAGGATGCTGAGCTGATGACTTTGCTGGTATCAAGACATGGGCTTGAATAATTGAATTTTTTCTGAAGGGATTTCAAGTTCGAGTTTAGGACTTAAGTCGAGCGGGGCACCTTGGGGCAGGGTGGTATGATTACGTTGGCATGAGAAGCTGTTTTGAAACAAATGAGAGCCCCGGTAACCCGCAAGGGTTCTGCTTGTGACGTGGTGAGAGCAGACTCGGAGATCATGAGCCATGTTTGTGTCGCTATTTGGCAACAGCTTTAACCGTGACATCGCTTGCAGTTGATCTTCCACTGCGTCGGCATCGCTTACGCGCTTCTCCCCGTCTGACGGGCCTGGATCCTTTCCCGGTTTAGTTTTCCCTATCACTGGCCACAAAGCATCCACACCGGTGTTAACTCATTTCCCGACCGCGGGCTACGGGTGCGGAAACCTTCGTTATGCTGTCCACACAGCTAGCCCGAATACGAATAACGGTGTAGACGCGGAATTCCGGACAACTTGCGTCCGCCGTACTAGTCCCTACCGCCGCTATAGGACAAATCACCTCAAGTCTCGGTGCGTGCTGTTTCTCCCCTTATCCTTCCCCTTCCTCGTTTGATCATATGTCATTCCCATTCTCACTCTGTCTGTCTTGCCCTCATCCTGATTTGCTCCTCTCTGTTCCACAGCTCCGAATCTAATCCAATCCAATCCTCACGCTCGCCTACTATTTGAGACCCGTTAGTTGGCCACTTAAGCACTGTTGCATATCTCTAGACAGAAGAAAATGTCATATTGGGGATTTTACTGTCGTAGGATGTTGGCATGGATGTTGTGAACGAAATGTGAGCACCGATCGAGATTCTGTGATGGGTTGATGGCTCGGCGAATATTTCCCGCCGGCAAGTCCAAAAACGGCCAGAATGGCTTAGTTGGCCGGCGTGGGAAAATCAATGAAATGCCGACTCTCGCGACTCCCTGGCCTTCCTCTCGCTTCGTCACGCCAGAGCCAACGCAAGATATGCATTGAAGGGATACATAGGTGACCTAGGAGCCCTCTAACTTACCTCTTAACTACTTGTTTGTGGCTCGCAGCAACGTATCAATGAGGAATTTAGTATCACACTTGGGGAGGCAAATGGGATCATCTACATGGCGGTGTGGAAGGTACTCATCCATCATCGCACACTCAACAGTAGCTCCCAGGTCAAATTGCCATCCGTCCACACTACTTGTAGGGCTGCCGCCCGTTGCCGTCGCGACGGTTCGACGGCACCCGTCGAACGGGTGCCGTGCCCGTTCCGTCGACCATTTTTTTCCTCAAGCAACGGGCCGTCAAACGACGGCCGCGACGGCCGTTTCAACGGGTCATATAAAGCTACCTTTAAATTGACACTTTCCGTCATTATTTAGTCCACAGAGACTTCTGCCGTGGAAGGGATACACCTTCCTGGTTGCCTTACATTTTTGCTGGCTCCAAAGAGACGGTATATTGCTTGTATTGGGTTCTCGGCAACTCCCGATCATGATTGCCGAAGTGCAACCTCAAGGTTTAGGTCGGTTTCTCTAGCTGGAAGCACGAAAACATCAGGATAGGCAGGGAGGAATTGAACTCATGACATTGCAGTCCTAATCCACATTTTATTAGGGTCAAAAGGCAAGGTAAGTCTCAAATTCCCACCCTACCCGTCAAGACGGCCGCGACGGCCGTCCCGTCGCCCGTCCCGTCCCGTCAAGGTTTCGGGAAGAAGAAAAACGGCCGTCGAATCGACGGCCGTTGCCGTCACGGCAACGGGTGGCAGCCCTAACTACTTGGAACTCTAACCTCTGTTGGGCAGCCCAGCGATAACCGTTAATGGTCTCCAGTCTCGCCCTCGCCATCATCAGTGGGCGCTGTCAGGTGCGACAAGGGGGACCCGCATGGTAAGACAGATAGGTTGGAATGAGTCAGGGGTGAAAGAAATAAGGAGAGTGTTGAAAGTGGGGCTCGTTGGATGGGAAAACCAGACGGGATCACACCTGAAAGTGGGACAAAGGTGATTCATATTCAGGGTGATTGAAGGGAGCGGAGGCTCCAGGACAGTGTGGCAGAGTAAGATACATCGTCTTGAAGAGTAAATACACAGGAAAGAATGTTGAGATCGATATGAAATTGATGTTTTCTGGACACCATAAAATGCCTGTAATGGCCTCCGATAATGGACAGCGTGACGACGGCGAAGGTAACCAACCTATAGTCAAAATCAGCCAGGAGGTACTTCAAAGGACTTATGCTAACGTACTCTGACCCCATGTTACACAAGTGACGCAATCCATCTCCCAAAAAAAATCCCAAATGACGGACATGCGTGGACCCCCCATTTGATGTACTGGACTCCACGCAGCGAGGAATAAAATCGATAAAATCATATGCGCACTTAGAAGGGAAGAATTACACCGTACTCAACACCCACACAAAATTCTGGAGCTGTAGTGCCTCGGGTGCGTGCGATACATCGATGGCCATCTCGCAGCATTTAAGACGGTTTTGGGCGGACAAGTGCTAACTTTGGACGCAATAGAAGGATTCCCAACGGATATCGAGTGCCAAATGAAGGCAGAGGTGCGTCTACCAGACAGAACAAGCCTCAGAAGTCGTGGATTGAGCGAGAAATGAGTGAGATGTAGGTGATTGTTTGTGGGTGATGGTCGGCCACAATTAAGAAAACCGTACATCAGCCGGCCTCCCCGTTCCGAAAGCCGGCACAGCTTCACGTCAATCACGCCAAATTGCATCAAATTTGGTTTACAGGGGCGTCTCATCATCCTCTACAACCTACAAGTGAATCCAGAGACACAAACTTCGTGGATAGCCTGCTGGCACCCAAGTGGCCAACTAACTAGGGTGGCCAACTAAGGGGTCTCAAATAGTAGCCTCCCCTCTACGTGCGCGGGAACCTGAATGCGCGCCGTCTCAGGTCAAGAGAGTAAACTCTCCGACCCAGCTGCCATCCGAGCAGACGAACCCTCTACCCCGATGTCATAGAAAAATTGATAGACGTCATGAATGATTTCCGGTGGCCCAGAGCGTCGCCCTCTCGGTCCGCCGATATCACGCCCAATGGTCGGCGGGGGCTGCGGATTTGAACTCAAACTGAGCAAAGTTCTCCTTAAATAGTCCGATTTCTTTGCGCAGCCTTTCAATACTTTCGAGCCCCTCGTCGAATATACCCAGGGACAGGCCATCGTTTTTAAGGCAAGCCGTTTCACCTCATCGACAGTGTTCGAAATTCACAGCCGCCGTAGTTGGACTTGCAGATGCAAAATCGCGCCATTGCCCGTCGTGTCTCGTCGTATGCTCCCCGGTACGGGATCGTCTACACGGGCCATTATTTTTTGTTGGCTGAAAACAGTGAGCGCGCCTGCCGTCCTATACTTTTGGTCTAAGATGCTTATAGTCCATCCGTTGACCATCCTACCACCCTACTCGTTCCCGATCGCGGTTCCTGCCGGGCAGCCTTTGAAACGCGGTCCTCCGTTAACTTCATCCACCCCCGGAGCGACAAATATCAGGGGCATCGGAGTATCGCGGATAGAACATATTGTGGGTGGTGGTGATGCTCCCCAGTTCCAGGGCTTCCCGGCCCTCCTCGTTGCGATCAATGCGCAACCCGGGATACTGACCATCGACGGCCCGAATCCCCAGCTGGCAGTCTCCGGCTTCAATGCGTATAATGAGTTGTACGGGTCACCGAACCCGCAGGGCGGGCGGAGTGGGAACAGCCGTTTGACCAGGGCAACCGGGAAGAACGCAAGCAACGATACTCACTTATCCCATGATGGGGTCCGACTTGGCTACACAACATTTCTCTCCACTCTGATTCAAATCGTTTGTCCCTCATCCCTTGAACTTCCCTTTCAATTTTTGACGTCCTTTCCGAACTTCGCAGACTGTCCAGCGATTAAACAAATTCAGATTTCTTCTCGCAGTCTGGGGTTACCTCGGCTCACCTGGTTCCCACCTTAAGCTTCCCCGAGTTGTAGTAGGGCCAAGTTCCTTGATAGTCCTTCGTCTTCCTGACCTCTTTTTCTTTCAGATCTTTCAATTCGACCTTGATTTCCTTTCACAGGTGCCCCGCTTCCTCGTTGAAATCTCCCAGGATGTCCTCGAATGCCGCTCTCCCCGAGTTTCCTGGTCTCCATCCGAGTACTCCGTCACTTTCTTTTCCAGTCCATCCGACCTCTCCGTTCATGCCTTCATTCATTCCAACCACCAGGCATACGTCTACCGTGGGAAGCTTGATGGGGAGACAGTTATTATCAAGGCATATGAAGAGCTCAGGTTCGACGGCCTCCTCCGTGAGATCCGTGTGTATAACCGCCTGCGTTCTCTGTCAACCGTCCCCAAGGTTATTGGTGTCTTTGCACCACCGGATATGGCCTGGGCAGCACTGGTAATCGAGGATAGAGGAACATCATTGGCCTCTGAGCATCGCTGGGAAACCCTGCCCCTCAATGAGCGGTGAGGACTTTCCATCTCGTTTGAAGGTGCTTTACCGATACTCTGAATAGCGTGGCCATTTACAATGCCGCAGCCAATGTCCATCTCGCCGGCGTCCACCACGGCGATTTGGAAGCCAGAAATTTCGTACGCGATAAGGACGGTTACCTTTGGATTGTGGATTTCGGCCATGCCACCGTTGACCACGCTTATGAGCCTGGCGTCTGCGTGGAGCTGATTGATCTCCGTCAAAATCTCAACTTATCCTTTTCTATACGGGAGCCACATGATTCCGGGCTTCCGATCTTCGGTCGTGATGCAAAGATCTGTGCACGAAGCAGGGCGTGGCAGGTAAGCGATGAAGGAAGCACATCATCAAATGTATGCCGTAAGAATCGCCGGGCCGGACAGCCGGCAGACGCTCAACCCCAACCGCATTTTTATCCAGAGCTCGTTCAACAGAGCAATAATTCGATTGGACGTGATAAGCACCTGTGGCATCCCCACCAAATTCTCACCGACACATCTATCATCCCATCAATTGTCTGTCACCTGTGATCTGCGCCCATATCTCTTAATGCGTCTTATCTTTTATTAAAACTCCCCGAACGAATCCGAAAGTGATAGATAAGATATCAATCTGGGTTACCGAGGCAGCCGGATTCTTTGTGGGTGATCAGTCATCTGCTTTCGAGATCTGCCAAGGAACTGGGTTCAATTCAAAAGAAGTCTCTTTTTTTTTTTTTTTTGATAATGAAACTCAGTCTGCAGAACCATTCCAAGCTCATCCGCTTGTGTTGCTGGGTTTTAGCCAGTCGTTGCCGGTGAAAAATTCTCCAGGAGGAAATGCCGTTACGCACTTTGTTTAAACCAGTGTGGGACTCCGACCAATTTGAAAATCATCCTATCCCATGTCTATCATTTAAGGGCCGCATACCCACTAAAACCCCCTCATATGTCCAGTCATCCGGCAGTGAGGCTTCATCCATGAGTAGGCCACTCCAAGTGTTCAAGACTCGTTGTTTTTTCAATGCAAGTGGGCCGAACCTAATCTTATCAGTCAAGAGTCGGTCGCGCTGCAAGGCTCCATTGACTGATTTCAACCACCTATTATGCAATTCAAAAGAAGTCTCCATCTTAGATATCCTGCCGACGAACAAATATGAACGATGAGCGAAATTCCCAGTGGCTCAAGTTCGTGACAATCCTGGTCATCTGAGGACCTGCTGTATGATATCCTGGAGACAATCCTTCCTTCCTTCCTTCGTTCTTTCTTTCATCCTTTAGCAGTGGTGGGCAGCGCCCCCGGCAATTATGGTGACCGACGCTCCTTTCGTTTCGCGGCCGGCGGCCATTTCATTATGTTTCGTCGCAGTCCTATACGGTGAGCTCCTTCGCTTCGACTGACCATTGTAACTAAGCCGCGCTCGCCAGGTATTTTGACCTCATCGTGTTTCCTGCCGCCGTATACGTGCTTTCGTGAGCGATACTGAGTCGGTAGCCTTCGACTGAGTCTGACCCATCTTCACAGTCGTAAGAAGCTCACAAGGGGCATCCTAGGGATGCTCGCCGCGGTCGTGTTCATGTTCATGATCTCGACAATTTTAATCGCCACTCTGTTCTCAACGACTCTCCTTGACGGCACCATCCTCGGCATCTACTTCAACACAGGTGTTCGAGCACGACTACTCATGTGGCCTCGAAATATGAACGTGCAATTTGTGGATCCTCTCTCTGAAGGCACCGCATTGCTCATCCCCTGCATATGATTAGTGCCAACACAATAGTCGTGTGGAGGATGATAGTGCTGTATCCGAATAAACATGTCTGCGCCAGGATCCTTTTCCTCCTCTTCTCGTTTAGCAGTAAGCCATGCAGCGTCATTTGCATCGTCTTGCGATGTCCATTTTTTTGCAGCGCTGGCCCTGTTTCTCAGCATCGGGGAACCATCAGATGGGCCTTTTGAGCGTGCGCTCATAATATCAACGGTGGCCTCATTCCTGAGCTTCGCAGTAAAAAATAGATCCGCGGCCGCGCCGGGTGCTCGCTTCGAAGACAGAGTTCTGCATTTACACGGCTGATACAGAGAATTTAAGTACGAGGGTATCTACGCATAAAATCATCCAAACGGTGTTGGAGATTTTTTCCACCCAGATTCTGTACTCGTGAATAGTCAAATTGACCCTCAAACATTATATCTGTCAGTGCTTTGACCCTGGAAAGACCCACAAATGTAAGGCCGACTGCGAACTGTTTTTTTCCGAGACCCAGTTTGATCTTCGGCAGTGTCAAACCTTGAGATTTGTGGACCGTTACCGCCCAAGCCAACCTGAGAGGAGCCTGCGTACGGGCAAGATGCTTGCCACCGATGTCGAAATTCGATTTAACGGGTGGGATGGGAATGACAGGTATGCCCTCAGGGAAGTCGGGGCGCAGTTCTGTTCTCCAGAGTGTGGGTCCGGTGTAGGTTTTTGCACAATACAAGTATAGCGAGGGGCATATCAGAGGTGGACGTAGCCCCCTCCGGCCAAAGGATATCTTCCACTACCCCAATCGTGGCGTTAACCAATCCTAAGGAATATTTTCATCAGTAGGTACAATCAATTGCTGCATACTAACGCACCGTGCTCCTGCCAAAGATTCCGTGTGATCATCACTTTTGCGCGACGTGATAGGACAATGCTGCTCTCCAAACCTCCCGCGTCGTCGGCCGATGCCTTGCTTGCTTCAATACCCCCATCGTGTTTGGCATTCAGCCGGGCACATGGTTCATTCAGCACTTTGAGTTCTTGCATGTTCAAGGCATGAACATCTTCCCGTGTTGTGAACAGGCACATCACATCGTCGAAAGAGGATTTTTCGAGGGGAGAGAGAGCAGAAGAAGCTCTAGTTTGGAGGACCTTCCACTCATCGATGCTAAGACCACCTTTGGAGGCATGCTGCAGAAGGGAGCGAAACTCCTGCTGTTCGGGTGAGTCCACTTCTTGTCTGTGAACCACGCGGAGGGCAAAGCTTTGAGTGAATCGTTCGTAAAGCCTGCTTCCATCCCGGCTAAGTCCGCCATTCTCCGAGGAGTCTGTTGATGGCGGGGCATATAATGGTCGATCACCGACAGGTGGTAGCTGTGCAAAATCTCCAACTAGCGCAAGATTAAATCCCACCAAAACTTCATCGGCGTGGTCGGGACGAATTTGTCGCAATCGAGAATCGATTTGTGCCAGTATTCTTAACCCTAGCATGGACTTTTCATCGATGATGATGAAATGCACGCCACGCCACTGTTCTTGCAAAGTCGCTAATTTCGACCCAGTCAGCGGTACGAAGGCCGAGTTTACGGGCAAGCCGAGTGCCGAGTGAGCCGTCCGACCTCTGATATTGAGTGCAGCGACTCCCGAGGGGGCAAGTACTCGAATGGGGTCAGGCTCTCCACGGGCGGTTGCCATCCGTCAAAGTTCTTGACAGATTGCATGGATGAGGTATGTCTTGCCACAGCCGGCTGTTCCATCAATATTGAAAAGGAGTTGAGGCATGACCTCTCCTGCCAGGATTTTTGAGTAGACTGCGACATATTCTTCAAATATCGCGCGTTGTTCATCGGCAAGCGTGGTCAAATTAACTGGATTTGGCTGGCCGTTGATGATCGCGCCAGACTCGCGTCTTTGTTGGTCAAGATAGGTTCCCATCTGGTCCATGTCGTTCCACCGCGTCCGAGCCGCATTCACGTCCCAGGCCACGTCAAGAGGTCGAGTTCCCAGATCGCTGTCGTCGAAACGCGGAATTGCCGCATTCGGATGGTCACGCGCAAAGATCCTCCTCTGTCATCGCCTCTACATCCGGATTCGTCTCTTCATCGTCATCCTCCTCTTCCTGCCTAGGCCGGTTTTCATCGTCCCAGGACCTCAACGTGTCCTTTGGATGTGTATGCCCCCCTGCACGACATTCAGCAAATAACTCCGGCCAGGACTTTTCCTCGTCGTCTGGACTCTGCAAACTGGCGAGATCACGGAACGGATGGTGAAGGATGATTTTGGTGCGGCAGTAATCGTCGTAGAGTTCGTTCTCTGGGTTTGGTGAGTACCTGGGAAATGTGCGGACCACGACGTCGGTGGATTTTCGACGCTTCCGCCACTCATTCCTTCGCCACGTGTACTGCTCAAAAACCTCCTGAAGGGACAATTGCCGCATATTCTCAGGCCTCTTCATGTATCTAATGAACAATTAAATTCAATTTCATTGTGGAACCAACTCAGAATTCATACCTTTGAAGCCAAGAATCTCCGGTTACTCTCCGTCCCCCACCATCCTCGTCCATGTCATCGCCTTCAAGAGCCTCTTCGTCCTCATCTTCCAACTCTCGCATGCCACCTTCTTTATCCAGGAATAATGTCTGGAATGAAACCGATGTTCGGACCAAAGGGATGCCGAGAAGAAGGTGAGCCGTCTCTTGAGCCGAGTATGTCCGCTCCCCGAGCATTTTGTTTAGAAACTTCTGGCACGCAGATTGCGCTGTTCCACCCTCGCCCATCTGCTTCACGACGCCATCAAGAAGCTCCGGAAATCCCGGGGCCTGTTGCTCCGCCTTGGTCGCATATTTTGCGATATAACTACGTGAATTAATGTTAATTCCGTAAAATTCAAAGGTAGGATTTACGTACTTCAACGCTGCATCCTTGCTCATAACGGGCTTGATATTGATGTTCGCCCTCCAAGCCAGCATCATAGCCACATTGTAATTGTTGAGGAGGGGGTCGTTCCTCCGTGGCTCGAAACGGACCCGAGTTTTGCTGTCATGGCCGATCCCAGCTGATTGACAGCGCTGCATAGGATAATCGAACCGGCAGAATATCTGGGGCTCTTGCCCAGGTACCTTTCGTTTCACCTGGCAGTATCCGGGTACACATTTCGTGTGGCGCTGCACCCAATTCAGGAGCTCGGACAACTCCTGCTTCGTGTTTCCGAGGCCTTCACGTTCCAGATTACATGGATTCTGGCCCAGTAAAGGTGTGTTGTCGTCCTCCTTCGGGAATGGATTAACGGCGGTAATGATCTTATCCCAGAACTCTTTGAATTTCTCCATCTTCTCGCGCTGTTCCTCCGGAATAATGCCTTGACCCTTGAGGAGATTCCAGTCGATCTCCTCCGCATTCGGGACGTTCTTCAGCCACACGAAGCCGTCACTCGTAGCGATACCAGAAGTGTTTGACCGGAAATATTGCCCCGATCAAGTGCTTCATGAAGATTTGTACGCGCTGATCCAGGTACGATGCGGCAATATGAGGATTTCGCTCCAAGGCTAATCTCCGTTGCCGTCGTGCAGCTGCTCCATCTCCATCGGGCACTGGAATTTCCTGGGGCATGTGCCAATGGAGATCAGGCCACTGAAGATCGGCAGTACTGAGCGTGAAGAAGAATTGAGGTGAACCCTTGACCCGAATCATATCAATGAGTTCGTTCCGTCATGCATGCCAGTAGGCTCGAGTTCGACGCAGCTTTGCACCATATCTGATCATTTTCCGGGCAATACTGTGGTCGCCCTCCTGCAGCAAAGCCTTCAGCTCTTCAGTTGTCATCCGCCCAGCGTCATGGTTCTGTTTAACGAATATTTTCGCCTGGCTGTGGGTTCTTTGACGCTGCAGAGTATTGAAGGCAAACCACGGGAACCACCGATGGCGGGCGAAGCGGCCCCCTTCAAATTTCATCAAGTGGGCAAAATAATCTCCAAGGTCGACTTTGCGAATCCGGTTCGCGTAGAAATCGCCGGTACCGTCTGGAAAGAGCGTTGGGAATGCCCTCATCATGTATCCTGGCGTGCGCTCAAATATTGGCGCTGAATCCACCGCAGGTGCCGCTATCTACAAGTCAAGTCAGTCTATGCAACCTGTTCTTGAAACTGGGGAACCTTACTATTGTTTGCTCGTAGGTCGGATTCCTGAGAATCGCATTCGCACCCTCTCACACTTCGACAACTTCCGGGCGAGTCTGATTCCCAAGATCGAGAATACCACCAACGACAACGCCACCATCAATGTTTTCCGAGTCTGTTGCAGCAGCATCTGTTGGACCTGCTGGTTGCGCGATACCGTCACTTTGACAGCCTTCCCGACATGTGGGTATCTGATCCATCACCGTCCCATTCTCGGGGAGCTGGCTCAATGCTTCTTCATCAGGCATACCCAAATCGGCATATTCGGGATCGTGCGCAATCTTGTACGCAAGGGCTTGACGGACCTTGTCCCTCCAGACCACATAATCGACATGGTGAGTCAGATCGACATCTTCACGGCGTATAATGACGATGTCAACGTCCTCTGGTAGCCGCGGCAGTTTCGTGGCAATTTCCGATATATTTTGGGGAAGATTGACGATATGGTCCTTGTAACAGAGTTGCCGGCCCTTGGTCCAGCGAACCTGCATCACCGTCTTGGTACGGGCAATCAGCATTTCTTCCATGTCGGTGAGGTACTGAAGGCACGGCGGAACCGCATTTCCGGGGGCTAACGTTCCGAAGTCACAACTAAAACAAAGGGATGCAGAAAATTTCACCCACAGGGATTGGTATTATTCTCGTCCGACCACCGTCTCGTTTCAGATGTATCTGCTGAACATCTCGTGCATAGATACGGGGTTTTCATCTTCACGTCAAAGCCCTCCTCACGACACCCGCCACAGTGACCGAGCCGGAGTTCTGCAAGCTTTTCGTTGACGGTTTTAATTGCTTTAGCCTCCTTTGAGTTAACAGCTGAATCAGTGGGTAGGTCGATCCATCTCCAAAGAATTGGTCATATTCATCGGGTGGCACGACCTGGACTCCATCCCAACATCCACACAATGGTTTCCCACAGCGCAGAAGTGAAGTCCGGCAGCAGCGGCGCCGATACGTCTGCGCTGAACACGCTCCGCATCCTTTTGGCGGCATGTGTTGCACGTCAAGAAAAGTCCCTGTCCTCCTGGTTTTTCAAAGCGGCGCTTCTTCTTGATTTTGTGGCATTCCTTGCAGCATTCCCGGGTGCGGCAGCCTCAACATCTGGTGTGTGAATTTTCGTTGCCAGAAATCTCATAGTGGCTGAAGACATTCCACTCTGCACATAGCTCGCAGAGCTTCCCTGGCAAGGGTGCACGATTCGGAATCCGAATGGTGAGTTTTGCGCGCCGATGAGCCTCATCCTCTGCAGAACAGAGTCGGCACATCTCGCCGTTTGGGTCCCATTGGTTGAGTCGGAGCTGTACAACGCGGACACATCGTACACAAATTGTGTTTATAGGATACCGGGGATGCAGAGCAAGTCTAGGTACTCTGGGTTGTTGCGGCATGGTCTGTGGAATGAAGACGAATTTGACGCGTCCGTTAATTGCCACGGCACGTGATCGAGTGGCATGGATTTCCGGACGAAACAAGCACAAAACCTCTGAAACACATTCAATTCCCAGTTACTGGCTCCCATATTTGATATGCACATTCCTAACTACAGCCCAATCCATAATCCAAAAAATCTAAGGGATGCATGAAGTTACGAGTACGTTTCTGGCCATTTTCCAGATTCCCGATGTTCTCGGATACGTGTAGAATTTGTTCCTGTTTACTGACAATTTCTGGCCTTTAGTGGATAATTGCTCGCTTCGCTCGCAACAAGAACAAATTCTGCGCATACCCGAGAACATCGGAAAACACAAGATCGTGTTCAAACTCATTCAAAATGCTGAATCCTGCTGGGAATTTTGGAAATATTGGTTCTTGTACATGCATTCACTCGATACTCTGAGATGGGAGCAACTGGTGAAGTTTTGGGTGTGTTTCAGTCAGTGCCACCTTGAGGTCACGTGCTCAATGTCTCTGCGTCTTCGAAGCGAGCACCCGCGCCTACGGCAGATCTATATTATCCGGTGTGTGGGTTGCCCGCGCTGGCGCGCCACCCTGTTCCCGGTAGCGCGGCCATGATCACGTGCTACACAGCGAGGGTTGCGGCAGCGGCAGACAAGTCGGTACATGACACGCTGGGCTCGAATTGACGGTAAATGGCCCTACTACATTATACAGTACAATGAAATGAAACTAGTGCTGATGTTCCAGATCTGGATCGCTTCTCATATGACGGTACCACCTTCAATCCTCATCCCTATCGCTTCAGAACCCATCCCGTGCGTTCTGCATCTGGGGTTTGTAAACCAGCCTTCCGAACGGCCTCTGGTCAGTCCCGTTGGCTTGTGGACAAGGCAGCCCGGGATATTGCTGATGGTTTCGCGGATAATGGCGGGTATACCATAGGTCAGGGGAGACTCCGGGGCGGGCTTCAACCCAATCCATATATTGGATGATGCTTCCGAAAAACATGGCCGGACCAGCAGGATTGGGGTTGGCGATGGGCAAACCAGGGATGACAAATGGAACCTGGAAGAGGATGAGGCCCTGGTGGCTGCCGCGAAAGATGTGCTCACCCCAACGTTGTAGGCCCACCCCATCCAGGTATAGACGATGGGGTTCCCCAGCGCAAAAGGCATCGGCACAGGCACCCATGCCTGGTGCTGCAAATGGAGGGGTAGAATAGCCGCTGCCTGGGGCAAGACCTCGACAGTCATCACGACTATGCCTGGGGCAATGCAGAATGATTTCTGTCGCAATTTTGGGGAAGACCCCGTTGTAGAAATCATCGAAATGGATGTCGTTGGCCTCTTGGTCGACATGAAAGAATGCTAGCGACCCGAGATGCATAAGAGCGGAGGTGGTGTGGGTGGTGGCGTCGCTCTGAATCTTCCCACAGTCGTGCGAATTGTGTCAAGGCTTGTTCCGGCTGGTCGATGCCAGCACTCGTTGCTGCATGTGCGCATGACATACGCGCCCCGTCGGAGTTCCGTTGGCATAGCACATGAGCCTACATGAGCCTATATTCACAGGAGGTGACATCGAATCGATTCGGAAATAAAGCGGGTAAGGCCGACAAGCCGCATGGCCCGCTACCGGTACCATGGCCGTTGGAGGTGGAGCACATTTCTGAGGCAGCCCAAAGCTCGCTCGGTCGATGCTGACACATCAACCAGCTCGCATTGGGCCGCAGTATATTCACAGAATAACCAGCCCGGGATAATGGCCATTGCATTTGTTGTCTGGGAGGAACAATGATGACACCATTCTGAGTTGCACGGTGGAGACAAGGCCTCATCATCATAGTCAGCACAGGCACAGAGTACAATGTGAAGCAGAACATATAATTTAAGCCGTATCATTATAAAGTATAGCATGGGGCTCAAGGGTAATTTTCGAGTGGGTAGATCCAATTGAAATATAGAGGTGCGTGAACATGTAGAATGATGAACAAGGAAATAACCCTAAGGATGTTAGGAGACGATGTGGGAGGCTCAGACAGGAAAGTGATCTGCGCCCAGAAACCTCTGAGCCTGACCCACAATCTGTGGAACAAGGTCAGACAACGGAAGACCAGTAATAGGAATAAATACCTGAGCAGATGACATCCACCATCCCATCGGCACAGCAGAGGGCTGTGGGGCAGTGTCAGAGGTTCCCTTGTGTTTGTGCACGACAATTGATGACCAGAGGAAGACCAGACGTTAAAGTAAATATTAGGAAGAGACGGAACCAGTCACAGCCAAGAACAAGATCAAAGAGAAGGGCCAGAGATATGTACAGGTGGGGCCTGACAGAATTGGTGCAGTCATGGCACGGAACTGGAAGACAAAGGTACCCAGATATGGCAGTAGACACCCAAATCCAAGACCGAAACAATAGACAGAAGGCACCTCTCGGGATCCGTGTTGAACGTTGTGGAAAGCAGGACATCGCAGAAAGTTGTGCAAGAGAGAAAGCGCTCTGGTGTCATATGTGGAACCAAATTTTTTTAAAAAAATTAATCAAAAAGTCCCCAGGGGAATCACACGGTCAGTCGGTAGAGCGGGGGAATTCTTGCTTGGCTCAGTTGTTTGGTGTGCTTGTTAACTTCTTGCACAGCCTTGTGGCTTTTTCTCGTGCGTGGGTTCGAGCCCCGTCGAGCGTTTCTTTCATTTTGCGCAGACACCCTGGTCTTCGTCGCCATCAAAGATGCTGCAACTTACATGCCCTTCTAAAGGCTTTGAATTTTTTTTTTGAGCCTGCGGCGCCTGCCGAACAATAGGCCAACACACTATTTAATCTCCCCTTGTGTCAGCTTTTTGACTGCAGCTATATAGCTGCTGCCCCCCCTCTTTGGAAATAAGATGTTGGGACAAGGCATGCAAAATTTGAAGCAGATGTGTATAGGTACATTGAATGCTGGGACATGATTTGTAATACTGCTTCCTCTCACAGAGTCTCAGATTTTCACAGTGTTTGCAATACTTGTAAGCACAGAAAGTGAATTTTTGTGATCTTCTGAAATGCAGCATGTTAGCTCAATACTTTCCAATGACCTGCAACAAGACCAGGGGAAAAAATTGGTGTAAATTTATTGCCCACTCTTTTCATGTGGTTCCTGGGCTGAATTTGCCTTTTTTTTCGGGCCTGCGGTGCTTTTGAAGGGATTGCACTACATTTACTACACTTGGGACACTCAATAAAAATTTCAGTACTGTTCAAAACCTTCAAAATTGAGCGCTGTTTGCAGAACAGGGCCTGGGAAAGCTTCGGAAAAGGCCGTTGACGGCTTCAGGCCTAATTTGGCCTGTAGGCACGCGTTCATCAGCCATTTGACAGCCCCAGGCCCAATCGGGCCTGGGTTGACAGCTCCAGGCCCGATTAGGCCTGAGCTGGTTCCACACATGACACCAGAGCCAAAGAAAGAGATATATATATGTATAAAGACTGTGGGTACGTGCCCGGAAGCGGTGGGTACCTTATGTAACACAGTGGCTTGGGTACCCCGCTGCCATCATTTCCTTTTCGGGCCTGATTGCCGCTTAAGGCAATGCCGAACGAAGGGAACGGCGGTTCTGAGGCCTCCGTTCGAAGGAACGCCGATCGGAGGTCCGCCGTTTCCTTCGATTGAAGGTTTTCGACCTGTCACGCCGGCAATCCTTCGTTCGGGAATCGGCAGATTTTCGTTCCGCGGCCCGATTTGACAATGAGTTAGGGGCTAAATGATTCGTCTGTGTCTTTCTTTCCCCTGCACTCGCCCACTACAGTCAGGCTCAAACCACCATGGAACGACCTTATACTGAGGGAGATTTGTGTGTTTATGTCTCCAAATTATCTCATTCACTTACCACGTTAGCTTTTTCGTTACTCAGGAAGGGGTTGAAGCGCGCAGCACTTGTTGCCTTAATCAACCGTCAACTCAATAAATGGCCGCTCCCAAGGGGAAAGCTCAGCAAAGTGAATATGCCCGAACTCAGGGCAAAATTACTTGATCCTGCACTTGGATTCACCACCACAAACACACCGCTACCTGGTGCTCCACACAACACTGCACCTGTTGTAGCAACCCAGCCTGGCGACGCTGAAGTCGATTTGAATTCAAACCGTGAATTCACAGTTGCTAATAACCTCCATTTCTTTAACTACTTCTTTCGCAGCGGGTCAACCAATGGACGTTGAATCGAACGCTGCCGAGGGAAGAGGCACTTCACACGAACTCAGTATGTTCCGATTAAATTCTGGATTCATCTTTCTCATTTACTGACACAAATCAACTTGAGCGTCAGTGAAGGAAATTCAGCTACTAATTGATGATCTACGTCCAATGAATGCGATCAACACCTTTCAACGTGTCAAGGTTCATGCCATTGACTCGGAGAGTTGTGAAGAGGGCGAATGGCGGGCTAATGCCCATGAAATTATATCAGCCCTTCAAAATTCAAATGGAAGACTGTCCGGTGAGCCAAGTGTCTGTAAAACATGGCTATTTCCTTTCTGATTTCATTGATAATCCAGGGTTGGGGCAGATCGGAGTTCCAGCTCCTTTCAATCCATCCTACACCGAATATTTCGTTCAAATGGTGACCACTGAACCAATCGAGACGCTGGTGTTTGAACCTCAGTGCCTCATCATTCCCAGAAGCAATCACTTAAAATCTGCGTGTCCATAGGGTGTGTCTGAGTCTCTGTTTGTCTTCTTGTGTTCTAAAATTGAATAGATAAATTCGGGGAATGAACCCAAGGAGCCAGAGATTGAACTGGGATCCCCAATTGGCTCAACGCCCATCCCTGCACCTGCACCGGTAGCATCAGCCTCTGGGACTGCAAGAAGCACGCCCACAGAACTGGAACTTAACTGGCTCAAAAATACAATTAGGAAGCGTCCAGACTACACAACATTTGAGGCCAACCACAACAAAATTCTCCAAAACATCGACCGTGTTAAATACTGGAGATTCGCTTTCGCCGTGGATAAGCAGCTCCACAAGTCCAGCTATCCCTCTGAGATATCATCGTCCAAGGTGAACCATATTTCACTGGCACACAATGAATAGTCTCATAACTCCCATGAAAGGTTTCAAAAGCTGCAATCCATGCTGCCCTCCAGATGCAAACCACTGCATTGGCGGAGGCAATTCAGATGGTCAGAATAATTGATCTCTATACGACAGAAGGTGCCAATTTCAGCGCGGAGGTTGCCGTAGAGATCAGGAAATCGGACCAGGAAGATCCTAAGGCAACTGTCCTCAAAGCCTTCCTTCTCAACTGGGAGAAAACCCACCCTATCGAGCTCTAGCTTAGTTACTACCATATTTGAACGTGTTAGATCATTGCCTGGATTGTTACGCTTCAAAGGAAATGTCTATGAAATCCAAAAATATTGGTAGAGCATCTTAAGCATCCAAGGAGTGTTCAATAATTGCTTCTGAAACTTTCTGCCCAAGGAGCGTGGTGAAAGAGGCTCTAAGTAACGAAGATAAGAACGATCAAACATGACCAACTCCGATACTGCACGGATTGTTACGCTTCAAAGGAAACGTCTATAAAATCCAAAAATATTGGTAGAGCATCTTAAGCATCCAAGGAGTGTTTAATAATTGTTTCTGAGACTTTCTGCCCAAGGAGCGTGGTGAAAGAGGCTCAAAGTAACAACGATCACACAAGGTCAACTCCAATACTGCACGGATTGTTACCCTTCAAAGGAAAAATCTATAAAATCCAGAAATATTGGTAGGGACTCCCAGGCATCCAAGGAGTGTTCAATAATTATTTCTGAGACCTTCTGGTCACCAATTGCCTTCAAGTACGTTTGCACAATTCACATTCAAGCTCATATTCAGATGAATCTCGTTGTGTATGTGTCGCTTCGGTCATTCAATGGAGCTGGAATGATATTATTCGAGGAGGATAATCACTATCAAGTATTAATTTAGATTACAGCCGTTTGCGTAATTGATGACAGTAGCTGAGAAAAAAAAAGAAAGAAGAGTTTTGATGCCGGAACTTGTTTTGCTCATTTCTCCTTCATTTCTTGTCCGATTAGGCTGAAAATAGGAGGGATTGAGAGGGTTTCCTAAGGCCTTCACAATCATACCATACTCACCACCCAATTCACAGATTTAAGCTGGATGGTTTTTCCCTTGTAATCAATGAATTTAATGGATGTCCGATTTTATAACCCACATATCTCCCTCATTTCTCGATGAAATTGCATGTGGGTGGGTGCGTTCGAAAGCCCCAATTTGCCACCAGATGTTTTGCCATTATACAAATAAAGGTGACTCACTGATCGTGCGCAATGGTGAATTTACCTGAGTCTGTTTATAACCCCTCCCAACATAATCACACATTACACCGGAGGATGAGGGACAATGATGGTCCAAAAGCACATAGAAGATCCCGGTGAATTGGGGTTTTAATCCGCTCCCAGTTTCATGTAATTCCATTGAGAAATGAAGGAGATATGTGGGTTATAAAATTGGACATCCATCAAATCCATTGATTACAAGGGAAAAACCATCCAGCTTGAATCTGTGAATTGGGAGATGAGTATGGTATTGCTATGAAGGCCCTGAGAAACCCTCTTGATCCCCTCTATTCTCAGCCTAATCGGACCAGAAATGAAGGAGAAATGAGCAAAACAAGTTCCGGCATCAAAACTCTTCTTTCTTTTTTTTTCTCGGCTACTGTCATCAATTCTGCAAACGGCTGTAATTTACAAAGGTACAAGACTTTGTGAAAACTGCATCGAGGCCCCCGGTCTTTGAGCTCTGGATATAATCACAGAACTTCCGGACAGTATTAAACTGATGATCCGTCTCGTAAGTCTCCCGAATGAAACGGAGCGCAAGCTCCAAGTTCCAATTCGGCTTCTTCTGCAGCGAGGGAGCGTGATGAAAGAGGCTCAAAGTACCGAAGATCAGAATGATCAAACAAGACCCACTCTGATACTGCACGGATTGTTACCCTTCAAAGGAAAAATCTATAAAATCCAGAAATACTGGCAAGGACTCTTTGGTATCCAAGGAGTGTTTAGTAATTGTTTCTAAGACTTTCTGCTAAGGAGCGTGGTGAAAGAGGCTCAAAGTAACGAAGGTCAGAACGATCAAACAAGACCAACTCCGATACTGCACGGATTGTTACCCTTCAAAGGAAACGTCTATAAAATCCAAAAATATTGGTAGAGCATCTTAAGAATCCAAGCAGTGTTCAATAATTGTTTCTGAGACTTTCTGCCCAAGGAGCATGGTGAAAGAGGCTCAAAGTAACAAAGGTCAGAACGATCACACAAGGCCAACTCCAATACTGCACGGATTGTTACCCTTCAAAGGAAAAATCTATAAAATCCAGCAATATTGGTAGGGACTCCTAGGCATCCAAGGAGTGTTCAATAATTGTTCAAGCGATTTTTTTCTTCAAGAGTGGCGAAAGAGGCCTTAAAGTAAACGATGATCAGATGACACAGGGGGCAAGAGAGTGGGCCTTGGCAATAGTGGCATCCTACAGGCATGCCACGGGCACAAGCTCGGCCCTCACTGCAGCCTCGTTGCGGTTATACTTATTTATGTCTGATCGACAGATCATGTCAACGGACTCCGGCTGATGGATCCGACCTCCCACGTTGTAAATATTAGCTCCGCCTTTCTTTGTCTTCGCCACTTTGTTCTTCGGACTAGCAAAGTCAACTGTTTCAACCTTAACCATTCTCCTCTCGATTTTCGATCTATCCTACAAACCAATGGCTGAATCCAACAATAAGCGCAAGCCCAGCACCTCGGGGCACGGGTCCTCGAGCACAAAGAAAGCGCGCGGCAAAGCCAAAGCAAAGAGCTCTTCAGCTGCTGCTGGGGATGGGGGTGGGGAACCGGCTGCAAAGACCGGAACTCTTGCATCTGGACGCCGGATAAACCCCCTTGGAATAGCTCCGAACGATGTAGACGATGTGGCAAAGCCTACTCAGGTACGCAGACAGTTTCATCGCTCCCCAACGCCCACTGAGGAGCATAGTAGCGTGCGTTCCAGCGCCACATTCGGATGGCATCTGGCTTGCTCACCGCAGATGCTGTCCTTTGGTCCCGCAGACGCATACATTGACCAATATGACAAGCGTTTTAACGAGACGGACAATATGGAGGCACTCATGAGGGAGATTATTGCGGAGGTGAAAAAGCCAAACAGGGACGCTTTCAAGGGCGCAGAGAGGCTTATCAGGGACGCGAAGGTCATTGCGAAGGGGGACGGGGGTGAGACATCGGGGCACTATGGTCAAATTGCGAAGGATATTGCCCTCATGCCGGCGGAGCACATAGCCTTTGTCATCGGGGCTGTCACTCGCGCAGGCCTCAAAACCTTCCATCCCGACGTCTTCGGTCCCGCTCTCTCGACATACAACCAGCTGCACCGGCATCTTGCCGTCTCAACATTTCAATCTGTCACCGCGTGGTACGGGTACACCGCACTCAATGTTTCCCTCACCATCGCGCAAGATTACCACCTGCTCTGTGAGATGTACGACAATTTCATGTTTGGCACTGTGAAGACCAATAGTCGCAAGGAGAATAACTCTCCTGGGAGCCTGTCGAAAGCGATTACTCAATCCAGCACAGATAAGCGTCGAGCCCGGGTTCGTCTCAAATTCTTTTCATTGATTTCCTGCAGCTCAGTCTCTGGCAGCTTCGTGATAGGCGTTACAAGGAGGTCAAAATGAAGGGCTATCGAAAGCCTATTTTGCGATTGGTCAAGGTAAAGGCAGCTCATTCAGATGACGAGCGCCCCGAAGGTGGCGATCCGAGGAAGAAGAAAGGTCTTTTTATCTGTACGAAGGATGGCCGTAACCCAATCTTCACTGTGTTCCTTCGGGAGCAGGACGCTAACATCCTTAAACGGATGCAGCGCAGTCCGCACAGGAACCAGAAGTGCGTTTCAGCTACACCATCCCACTTTGTGCTGACTTTCTGCAGAGTTCCAGAGACTCGCACAGTTACTGATCCGCCCACCGATGCCTCTGCACTGTCAAGGATCCTCCCCATTGGCGTCCCCATTGATTTCTGGGACCCTAAGTTTTATAATGAGGAGTTGGACCTTCAGGAGAAGGCCATGTACGTCAACACTGGAGTCGCGTTCCCCGTCCCCAAATTCTGCACCAACGATCACGTAGACGACTGGCTCAAGATGCCCGCAAAGGAGTTTATGGTCAAGTATGGCAACAATGTCCTCGCACTCTACAACATCCCGACGGCGGAGGAGCTTGCAGGGCTGGCCTCGCAGAACGCTCCTCAGGACGATGGTGCCGATGCTGACAATGAGTCTACTGACCTCGATGACACTGATGAAGAAGATGACGAAGAAGGCGAGCCCATGGAGGACTAAGGGGTTGCTCTTCCTTCACTAGTACAACTTGCCATATTCGTTTTTGTGATCTCCTTTTATGCCACATGTCCCATGTAGTTCCGTACAATGACATAGGCCTCATGCTATATATTTTGTGCCGCTGGTTGCCACAGGATTTCTGCGTCAAATTGTGATTTCCTTTGGGGACAATTTCCTGTCCGCAGCAATTTTCCGCTCAAAATCCGGATCTCTACTCTCATTTTGACATAGCCAGAGAAAATGGACTGGAGCTTGGAAAATTTATTGAACATTTGTTTCGTCCTAGAGACACTCCACACCAATTTTCTCTATGGGTCTCTCTTTTCACTTGGGACTTGTGAATTCTTTTCATAGGTTGACAGCATGCCCCTGAATTCTCTAAGCATTCCTCAGCATGGGTTGTCCTCAATAATTGCTTGCGAAAAACCTTTGGGAGATTGGATGTGCACATCTTTGGGTTCACTTGATATTTGATTGATTGATTTTTGTGTTGATTCTGTTCCATCTCAGAGCACAATCACATCCGACTTTTTTTTCAGAGGTTGACAGAATGCACCTGAATGCGCTAAATATTTTCCAAGATGGGTTGTCCTTTATAATTGCTTGCGAAAAACCTCTGGGAGATAGGATATGCACATGTTTGGTCAATCACATTGGCAATGTATTCAGGCATTCATGCATGGTTCCGGGACCTTATGTTGGAATTGATACCATCTCTCGGGCATCTCGGGCAAGCAGCCAGTACATTCCTGTGCTGTCTCTGAGCCCTCTTTCGCCAGACTCCCATAACATAAAGTCTTGGGAACAATTAATGAACACTCTTGGGGTGTGTATGCAGCTCCACCAATATTTCCAGACTTTCCAGATTATTCTTTTGAAGGGTAACAATCCGTGCAGTATTGGAGGTTGCTCGTGTTTGAGGACTTGATTGCCACACTCCCAAAACATAAAGTCTTGGGAATAATCATTGAGCACTCTCAGGATGTTTAGGAAGCTCTCCCATTATTTCCAGATTTTCCAGATTTTTTATTTGCAGGGTAATAATCCAGGCAAAGAGGACAGATAGATCCAACACGTTCAACTACAGTACCTTAATGTGTTGAATTCAAAGATGATGATTATTATTTACGTCCTCTATCTAGTGCCCAAGAAACTACCATGAATCGTTTATTGATGCCCGAATATGTCCGTGAAGGTCTTGTCCAGGCAGCTAAATGGGTGATAACATGTTTTGGTTCAATAACCATCAAAGTCTGGTAAGGTTCAACCTCAACCAGGGTTGCCATCATCCGAGGATAATGCTGGAATGGTGTACCACGGATGTCAATAGGCCGATGGGGCGCTACAAAAATGAATTTCCTCAAGAAGCCATGCAAGGGTACCTCCAGAATAAATTTGATGACACCAGTTATTGGTGGTTCATGACTATTAGGCTTCTGAAACTGAATCAGGCTATTTGTATGATGTGAAGAATAGCAGCTGTATGTGCCCCCATTCTCGTGGTATTCCCTAAGCCGTTTGGCATTTGGGGGAAGAATCATAGCCTGATATTCTATCGCTGGGTAGCTCAACCAACTGACAGTGGCTTCGCCAGATGCATTACAGCTAATTGCAGTACCGAAGGCGCGAGCCAAAAATTCCGGTTTTGGCATATTTTCAAAGAATTCCCGATATCTCAGTCAGTTCTTCACCAATTCACATAAAAACTGGGTATATCTACTCGGATAATTCACGCGCAATTAGTGATAGAGAATAATTTGTGAAAAACATTATGTATTAGGCATTTTCTGGTTCTGGGCTGTTTTTGCACCGAAAGCCGTCTAGCATGCCAAGAACATGTCTCAGCCACCTAATATCTTGGTATGCACAACCTTTATAGACGAGGGAACATGTGATAGGGCCAGAAATATGCGAAATTCCTAGATAAACACAATCTTTACAATATCTCTCAATGACAAAACCGGCAAATGTATCCGAGGGAGCTAGAAGGATTGTAGATAATTTATCCGTGTTTCTGGCTCTATCACATATTTCCTCAACTATAAGTGTTGTCCTTCCTACAATATTAGGCCGCTGGGACGTGTTCTCGGCATGCTAGACGGCTCCCGGTACGAAAACAGCCCAGAGCCAGAAAATACATAATACATAATATTTTCACAAATCATTTTCTATCACTAATTGTGCGGGAATTAGCTGAGTAGATATATCCAGTTTTTATGTGAATCGGTGAAGAACTGACTGAGATATCGGGAATTCTTTGAAAATATGCCAAAACAGGAATTTTTGGTTTGCGCCTTCGGTACTGCAATTAGCTGTAAGGTAACCCAAGATTGACTTGTATTCCTTTGGAGACATTTTGGGGGCTTTGGACAGAAAACGAGCCAGGGCAAAGCTGTCGAGTTCTTCAGATTCTTTTGGCTTGGTTGTATTTTTCATGTCCAAAATATCTGCAAATTGCCTCAAGACTGGATCCAGAAATTCTGAG
Organism: Mycena maculata; assembly: GCA_029448575.1. NCBI lineage: Eukaryota > Fungi > Basidiomycota > Agaricomycetes > Agaricales > Mycenaceae > Mycena > Mycena maculata. The sequence goes on along the minus strand of JARJLG010000049.1, from coordinate 316,791 downwards.
TTGTGAAGATAGGCGAGTAGGCGACAGCGACGGGCCATTTGGCACAACATGGTGTAATCCATATCATCTAAAAAGTAATCAGCACATAGAAACTCCAGAGAGCCAGTTACTCACAGAGATGTTTATTTGTTTTGATTCTCTGAAGCATCCCATTAATTCGTTCACCCCAGAACTCATTCAAACCAGCCAATGGACCCCAGTACTTGAGAATACGCTCATTATGCATCGCATAGTGTAGGTTAGAAGGTTCGGGACAATCAGGATACATCTTCTGGATATGTTTGCGGTATGCAACAAAATGGTCAATGTAAGATTCTGCTTCAGAGTCTGAACTTCGGTAGGAAGCATGTTTGTTGCTGCAACAAGATGATAAAAGCCTTCAAGCATTTCATGATTTGTCGATTCGGCTTCTGCTAAAGCGGTTTCAGGCAAAACAAGTGGCAGGATGACAGTAAACAAAGTAAGAAACTGTTCTGCCTTCAGTTTCCCATGTTTCTTTTCTCCAAGATTGTCTGGTAACCGTGTGACCCATGTTGGAAGGCAGACCTCTTTGATACATGTGCGAATTTTTTCCAGTGCATCTGTCGGTATGCTGAAGTTGCAGTAAACAGCTGTGTCCCCATACTCTGTGTCATCATCCATGTCTACATCCTCCCAGTCTTCTTCCCTTTCAAAATCAATCGAACTCGGAACCGGAGTTGCAGGGCTGAGGGAAGCAAGAGATGCTCGTAAGCTCTCCAACTCAGAAGGGTCATCCAAGTTGTCATCCAATAAGCTGTCAACTTCTGTTCCAGTTTCTGCAATATCCCCTCCATCAAAAACTTCATCGTCTTGAATTTCTAGCAGCTCTTTCGATTTCTTCAGTGTCCGGCCTATACCCCATAAAACTCGGAGTCGGTGTTCAAGCACACCCTCCAGCCAGTTGTGCATAAATCCAAGGACTGTGTACAGAACAGGGTCCCTAAAAGGCTGGAGATACAGTGAGGACCCCTGCACACCGGTCTCCTTGGCTTTATTATTACGGTCCTTGATGGTTTTTAACTTTTGCCAGGCTCTGGCATCTCTTCGTACTTGTTCACCAGTGCGATAGTTCCATAGAGTATGATCAAGCCGATGATTCTCATCACGAGTAAGTAGACAGAACCAGCAGTACTGTATTGCTGCATGAGACAGGAAGCCACCAGCCTCCCGTGCGGCTGGCAAATCTGCAATGAGTGGAATAATGCGGGTCTGGACATGAACCCCCTCGCTATGATAATGTGTGGCAACCTTTTTGCCAGGTGGCTTATAATTCAATATGGATTTGACAATGGGGTCCATGAGATGAGTTAGAAGCACTGCATCAGGCTTGAATGGAGATGGAAGCAATCCAACGATAAAAACATTTTCTGGCAGATAGCGGAGCTCCAGAGGTAGGTTCATGCAGCACAAAACTACTGCTCCGCATGAAACCACCTTTCCTAAAAACATCACCTCAGTGATAGTAAGAGGACAACATTAGAATGACAAACCAGATATTTTATTTCCATATGGATTGAACCAGTCAATATAGAGCCCAAAGACTAAATTGTATTTGTTGGATAGGTAGTCTCCAAGATCCTTCCATGCCCGGCTATCACGTAAGTCATGGATAGGCTGGCCCGGTGCAGATCCAGTTCTGGTGAAAGCCTCTTCTAAGCTGTCCTCGATGACCCGCTGAGAGAGGAAAAAATTCAGCCATGATTCAAATTCCTGGATATTGAACGTTGTGTGTGGGGCATTCTTAATCCCAGTAGGAGTGCGTCTTTTCCGGCGAAGATCTGCATTACATTGCCGAGCACCTTTGGACCGTTTAAAAGAACATCGAGAAGGGATTTCCCGAATTTCCCCTTCATAAATAGTGTAGCACTTAGGACAACAGGTTGTGCGAATAATGTTTGGCTCCAATTTATAGAGTTTGTGACAGGTGCGAATATCCACAGGAATCTTGAAGGATGGGAGCTCTGCACCAGTAATACCCTGTGAAATTAGAGAGACCCGGACCAGCTCTAGTGTAGTTGCAATGATAAACTGGATGGCCTTGAGAATAGTATTCACAGTAGCACGACTTACACCAGCACCAGCGTGAAGCCAGATAGCAAGCAAGCAGCATAGTTGGACAACGGTGGCAAGTGGAGTGTCCTCTGGGTTCTCTGGATCTTGAGCACCCTGTTCTTCAACTCCGGGCCCAGCATCTGCATGGGTTGTTAGCAATACAAAATATGTCCAACTATTGAGAATACCTTGTGTTTCATCACCTGAGTCTGTGTCTTGGTCCGAAGGGGCCCTCTTTTTACCCCTTTTCTTCGCTGGAGGTCCTGCCCCAAACATATGCCGTTTGCGGGTTTGCGGATGAACCTTCTTTCCAGGCTGGGGTGATCCATCGATCACAACGGTGGACTCTCTGCAGGAAGAGCAAACACAAATGGCCGAAATCTTCAGGGCCATGGGGAGGTGGGAAGGTAGGGGATTTTACAGAAGCTCCACCATTCCTTGTTTAAATCTATCAGTTGCGAATCAGTCATCTGTCGTGCCTACATCGATGATCAGAGTGCTGCATGTGAATATGACATCCATCTTCCAATAATATCAATCACTTGATCCAGAGCAATTCCTACAGAAATCTCCACCTCTTTCTATGCCTGGAAAGCCACAGCACCACGCTCTTAAGAACTGTCTCAATAACTCAGACGTTCTAGTGACCTGTGCTATATTAGTACACTGATACCTATCTTATCTTATCTATCATCTTCGGATTGATCCAGCAAAGTTTCGATAAAAGATAAGAGACAGATGGGCGTAGGGCGTGATCTTGGGCCAGTCTTCGTATTCAGACTCGGACGGATTAATGACGGATACACCAGAACGTCTGGGTCATCAAGGCAGCTTAAGGGACGGAGGTTAAAAGACACCGTGATAAGACCATGACAAGATCCGAATATGATACGGATGGCAAGGCCCAATTTGGTAGCGAGATCACGGAAGCAATCATTTCATCACAGATGCCCTGTCAAGTCTGCAGCGTGGGCGCAGCAAGTGCCGCTGGGTTGCCCTTATGACAGGTGCCCACTCATTTGCCCCCTGTGTGAGTAAACAAGAGCAACACTGATACTGCACGGTTTGCTTACAGAGAAATCTATGAAATATACACAGGGAGTGTTCTGATAAGGTAAAAAACCAAATCATGAGCCCATACAGACAAAACGGTCAGGTTTTCCATTTAAACCAGGGAAATCAATGTTTGCTTTACTCCTTCGATCAACTTGATAACCTTCGACCGTTGACTCCATTCACTCTTGATCTTCCGTGAATCTCGTTTCCATCTGGAGTTCCACCCTTCCTCAAGCTCCCGGATGGATAGAAACCCGTTGAGCCCGGTTGCCCACTCTGTCCAAATGTCGGTGATTTTTTTAACTGGTTGGAAGTCGTACTTTGGCAGGAAGGAATTCGTCGCCTCAATCCAGTCCCAGGTGTGTAGCCGCAGCCGAGCGTCCGTGTACCGGAGAGACAAAAGATTCCAGGCCACTGTCTGCTCTACAGAAGAAGAAGCGGGCTGGCTCGGCGATGGAGTCGATGAACTCGGGGAGATGACTGATGCCATGGAAAGCGAGGTGGAGCCGGGTGCATGTTGCTCTGTAGATACGGTAAAGGGGTGAGTTTGGAAAGGGCTTTGGTCCTGGGGTATGTACATCCCGTCCTCGATGGTGGTCGCTAGCCCGAGCCGCACCGAAGTTTCATTCAAGATGTGGACGAGAGCCGGAGCCGGTGACGGGAGAAATGGGGGTGGAATGAGAACTAATGAGAACCCCAGTCAGATTTTAACCGAGTCTAACAACGAAATAACGGACCAGGTTGACGGTGGTCCCGGGATCTCCGCTGCGGTCGATCCACATCATTAATGCGCAATGCGAGCGCTTGAATTTGTGCTTCCAAGCTCAACATTTGAGCACGCAACTCATCACGGGCTGCATGCTGCGCGATCGTCAAGCTGGAGACTGCGCCTTGGAAGCTGCGGACAAGAGTCTGCGGAAGATTCTTGACTGCAAGACGTCCGCTTGTCTCTACGTCGGAAATACGAGCCGCAGATGCAGCGGCAAATTCTCTGAATGTAGCCGAGTTGAAGGGCGGATAAAAAAATAACGGCGACTGCGGATATTTTGTATGCAAGAGTGCACAGTCTTGCAGTAGGAGGATCCGGAACCAGATGAGGAGCTTGAAGAACTGGTGGAGGGCAATGTCCCGAGCGAAGGCGTTCTCTCGCTCGCGGACTTCCAGGGCTGCAAGCTCTGCCTCCACCCAAGGAAATATTTGTTGCATGAGTTTGGCAGGAGGCTCTGGTTTGAGGTCAATACTATCGAAGGTATCAGATACCAGTGGGATAAAACTCACCAAGGAATTCACGAGGCAAAAAATGCGACTCCGGTCTGGCTGCATCGAACATAGCAGCACCAAGGAGCCCATCTATGGGGAGAGCACGGTCATAGCATGGCTTGAACGAGCCACTGTCACTCCAGCCACCCAATGCCTTGGCACCATCAACAGTGGCGCCGTATTCCCGCGCAGTTTTGACAGAGAATTCGCGACCTGCATGGGTTACCTTGGAGATATTCACGCCGTTTCGCTCAAAAATGAGGTTGACGCGCTTCCGATGATCTGTGAATTTTGGCTTTAGTGTGTAGCGGAGATGAATGAAGAAAGACTCACTGTCGTAACTCATTTCCGACATGTGATCCTTCCCGGAAGGGAACAGGTACATGCCATACCATTCCCGCTTCCCATAATCACCGTATTGGGAGTCGGAGAAGTCGGGCGCAAAATTGGGAACGGCAGATTTCTTGACGTGGAAAGACGTGAATAACAGTAGCGCAATAGCGCCGATCGGACACAGCTCGACGTGCCGATGCCTCAGGGCACCATGCTCGTCGGTTCTGCCCTGCTGATTGTGTTTTGCATTGTCGGCGATCATTGTAAGGGCCTAGAGTCGTAAGATTAGTTTGAATTAGATAATGTTATCGAGGAGAAGAAGCATCACACCGAAATGGTTTCACCGAGTCCCTTGGCATTCATGATTACATCTGTCATGAAGAGGTCTGAAAGGAGGATATTTCGTGTACTGTCACCCCGGAATGCGACAGAGCAAGACGTAAGAAGCATTCCGCGGTCTCGAAGACCGATCCAGATATTTGTGGGCCCTTTGAAGTCGGTCAAGCACCAGTCGGAACATTTTATGACATCCGTAGACGTGAATGTGTCTAATCGAATTAGCAGAGAGATGGGAGACAATTTGGTGGCATACCAGCGTTGGTGCCTTTCGCCTTTAGAGCGTGCGCCATCTTGACATGTGCTGGTTCTTTGTGTTCCGCTGCACTTTCGAGCTTTTGTATGCGGTAGTCTTGACAAAGTCCGATTTGTGCGGAGGGATTGTCCAAGTAATTGTGCTGGGTACTGAGGCGACGGTTCTCGAGGGCAGATATGACCTGCTTTACGTGGGAGGTACCGACAGTGGCAGTCGAATCAGTACCATCTTCGCGCTTGCGTTTCTGACGCAGGTATTTAATTCAACGAGTTCAAAATTAAACGTCATTTTGACGTACCTGCGGGCGAGTCATTTCGTACTCGAGGAACACTGTAACCTTGGCTGCAGTAATGGGGAACGCTGGCACGATCGTGTGACTCGGGTCATCGTTTTGACGATGAGCTTGAGACGTGTCCCACCAATGCTGGTAGTTCTTGACATGGCGAGCATAGGTCGGTCCAGTTGCCTTATCAGATTGTTCCTCCGCAGTGAAAGCTTCCCGTATAGCATGAGACTCGGCCTCTAATGCGGCCAAGGAGCGTTCCAAGCCTGTGGCATTGATTGGTGGCGTAGGAGGGCCGCCATAGGGAGTGGCAGAGGGCGGCATTTAAGCGCTGCTTCTTACGCAATAAAGGCGACAAGGATGGTGAGTATGAAATAAATCTAGTGGGTCGAGTCGGGGTCGACGGTGAATTAGACATGACAGAATCTGTCAAAAAACGAGTTATTCGTGTCTTTGGACACGCCGAAAAGTGTATAGAACTTACTTTGGACAAGGGAAAGTTCTTCTGGCTGATCCCTGATGACAGACAAAGCCATTAGGAAGAAGATGCGAGGCCAAGAGTGTCAGGTATGCAGAGCCGTCGGGACGGAGTGAAGACAAGACTGTTTAGATCTGGGAAGGGCAAGAAGAGCACAAAGGGATGCCACCGGTACAAAAGAAGACAATGGGCCACAGAAATCAGCCAAGAATACAGGGAAATTAGGCACAGGTGGCTTTGGGGAGTGGCCGAAGTGGTGGATTATGGAGAGTCGGTATTGTAGCAATTACTGGGGATTCAGCCGGTCCCAGGGTGAATTAATTGGGTTAAGTGCCGACACTCCTGCACAAAGGTAGCTGGAAGCGCCGCTGGGACGCGAATGAGTCGGTATGCAAGAGAGAAGCGATGATCAGCCCCTTTGGGCATGCAGTCAGCGAGTGGCAATGCACAATGATCGGACTTATGACCCGTTACAAGCCGGGTCCGGTGTATATCGTATATTGTGACTGGGTACCCCGCTTAGCTCTTGGGTACGTACCCAGCGGCTGCCGGGAATCGGGCATATACTCTATATATAAGAAAGAGCGGCCCCGAGGACCCCTGAATATCCCTTTGGAGGCTAGGTCCGGGTGCGGACAAAATTTTGGGATTTTGGACCTAAAACCTAGGTCTGGAACGGACAAAAATGAGCCTCGAGGGCCAGCAGGCCCAGGCCAGGGTGCGGACAAAAATCACCACAAAAATCACCAAAGTTCGGCGGACTTGGTGGGCCAGAAACTTGTCAACAACCTATTCTGGACCCAGATACTTACAAAAATGCTGCTTTCATGCGAGAATAGTCCAAAAACACGCTAAAATCAGGCCGCGGAGGAAAATCGTGATTTTGTAAGCGCCGGAAGCTGGAAATTACCCGATTTGGGCGACTTCCCACGGTCGGCTAGGTGCGGCGCGGACAAAAATGCCCAGATCGCACCAAAATCTGCGCGGACAAAAATGGGTGGATCCGGGAATTTTTTGACCTAGCCTCCAAAGGGATATTCAGAGGTCCTCGGCCCCGTCGGCAGGGCAGTGGGGCAGTGCATGTCAAAAGGACCGGATAAACGGCTGTGGTGACAGAGCTTGAATGACCAACGCCTCCACATTTTCGCGGGCGGAAAAAGAGCTTACGCAAAAAGTGATGACGAAAATGTGATTTACTGCAAGACTTGAAAGCTTGAACATAGGGCGCTCTAAAACCCTTACCTAAAGGTAGCGGGAATAAACAAAGACAAAGGCGACACATCACTTGTCTCTCACCACCATGTATTCGCGCAAGGCCCCCAATGCACAGACCGCTCGTTTCCCTGGTCACCCAACCGGTAGCCCCACCGCTCGGTCCACCGGCGCCAACAACCCCTTCAGCCACCGCTTCAACGCAGTAGCGAGCCAGCTTGGCGTCCCCGTTTCTAGCGATAAGGAGCTCGATGAACTGTTGCATCCCTTCGCTAAACGGCCGGAGCAGCTCGCAAGTCTGAAAGCAACTCTCATCGCATCCGCTGAGGCCAGCGTTCCACCCTCCGGCCGATTCCCAGTATTTGGGGTGCGTCACATTGCAGCACGCCCCATGACTAAGGGACTGAGCGCACTTACAGGAAACTCCAGAGGAATCTGGGGAGGCGGCCTTTCAAACCTTGCGCCTCGACGCCGGCCTTAACGTCCGATTCTTTTGCGGAGGCAGCCCGTCCGGCATGCTGTTTTTTGACTTTGTGGACACGCGTACCGGTCGCCCGGTGAACCTGCCCGCCGGCTACAGTGTGTACCAGAGGATGCCAGAGGGGGGGGACATTCGGCTGGTCCCGATGCACGAGGTGTTCGGGTACCCCCGAATGGATTTGAAGGCTCGCTTCGCGCTTAGGGAGAATTCAGGGGTATCGTTTCGGATGCCCAGCGGGAAAGAACATCATTTCACAAGTCCCATTATTGCCCGGCCGTGAAAGTGGTGGTGGATCTCAGCTGTAAATTGTTGTCGTCGCGTTTTATGAACATGTTTTACTTTGCTTCTTGTACCTTTCTTCTGATATAATTACGGCTCGATACTGATGGCGGTGGACGAAAATAAAAAAATAAAGATAATAAGGATACTAAAATATTACACAATCCTCGGACTTTCGGAAGCTCAATATCCCCGCCGAGCGCGGCCCGCGCCTCGTCCACGTGAAATTACAGATACTGAAATAAAGACCAAGGATGTTGAATTGCAAACCTCTAAACTTCCAAGAAAAACGGAGTGACTCCGAAAATATGGTGAGAAGGCCCCCAAATTTCCTTACGATTTTACCTTCCCTTCCACGTACCACATTTATTATCCATCAATACGCCGATACTGAGAGTTCCAATCTGCATCAAGCAAGTGCGTCAAGTGACGCGACTCTCTTCCTCACATTTACCTTTGCATCCAGGGCTTTCAATTGGCCTCCTATTCACTCTGGCATCTCCGAATTCTCAAACCTTGGTTTTAAGACTGTTCTCTGGCCACAATGACGTGGAATCTTGGTCGAATCTCACACGCATATGCCGACTTCTGTGCAAGAAGAATTCACTACGGGCTGGAGTTACGTTGGGGAGGATGTTTGTAAGGTGAGATGTCCTACTTTCTCTTTCCCTTCTTTCCTTTCCAGTCTGTCCCTGCTATATTGAGACCACTGCAATAGCCACGACACATCAATCTCTGCTCGGGCTGCGGACTCGTGCGTGCGCGCCAGTTTCACAGCACACACTTTACCCTCCCGAGTGGTAGGTGCTGTAGCGACTGGGGCGCTGCTCCTTCCACGCCGCAGCTGCGCTGCTATCGTGTACGGGACCCGGTCATGCGGGGATTCATAGCGTGCGCGGGTGAATCATGGACCCTTTGTGGTCCTTGTATGTCTCCCCGACATCCCGCCCATGCGGTAGCGAAGCAAGGAATCGGGAGGCGTCGCATATTTGCGTGTGCGTGGGTTCCACACGCAAGCTATGCACACCTTCACGGCTTCGGGGCTGGATCTGTGAGGTGCAGCGTGCATTTCGCCGCTGCAGTTCTAAGAGAAAGTGCCGAGCAGCTTCACAATGAAGCCGCATACGTACCGGGAGCGCGAATCCGTGTTACCTGCTGCGTGTGCGGCTTTGGAGCTTTGAGCCTGCTCGCTCCAATCCCCATTCAGTGTGCATTCGGCAACGCTGCATGCATACCGCAGGTGCGAATTCACGCTACACGCTGCGTGAGTTGTGTCCACGTCGGTGACAGCGGACCTGCATGTGCGGCACTCCGAGCAGATCGGCTCAAAGCTGCAATGCTCCCCTCGAATCCGAGCAACTCAATATAAGTAAGAATTGTGAGAAAAGGAAAACATTAACGATATGTGAGTTAGATATATATCAAGACTGTTAATTGAATACGGTGTCCTGGCACTTCACCCTCGGTGCTTTCGGGTTGCGTCCCTTGCAAACCCTCTTTCCGCAGTCTCTGCATGAATTATTGCAGAACCTGACCTCCTTTGCTCCGCGACATTCACCGGCTATCTTTCCGCATTTCCGACAAGATCGTTTTTGTCGTTTGGCCGGTGGGGCTGGCTCTGATTCCTTCAAGATATTCTCGACACGCCATGCCGCAAGATCCTGAAGCATCTCCTGTCGTGATCGACCCTCGTGCACTGGCATACTTTCCTCCACCGGTGCATTTGCAGTGCTTCGGCTGGAGCCTGCTGCAAATGCAGTGGCTGCAATATTCGAAGCCGAGGTCGAGCCACTGCTAATACCGGTGAACGAGACATGAGACGGAGGTTTTTCCAATGATTCATGTGTACCAGTCGGAGCATCGTGGACTCGCATCGCAGTTTGAGGAACCTTCGGCGCCATCTTCATCCGTTCGGGGCTGTATATCTGCTCGAGAGTTGGTCCTCGTTTATCTGCTGTGGTGGCCTTCGTCTGTTTTATGTTTGAATTTGTCTTCCAGTCGCCATTGTAATACACTTTGAGTTGTTCAGGGAGCTGTGCAGGATATTAGAACGAATTTACAGAGTGGTATGAGCACATACTTTGTAATATATATCCTTATCTGTATCTGCGCGAGCGTTCCATGCTCTGACGGCTTTTTCAACCTGAGCAGATGAGGAGAAATTACCGAAGGAGCTGTGGCCTGACGACATGAAGTCTTTGAACAATTTCTTTTCAGCATCATTGTGAATTGGCAGGACCGCTTTTCGGGTCCCTTGCAGGGAAGCTAAATGACGGTGCTGCTGTTTAGGATCAAGGGACGGCTCGAACGGAGCCATCGCAGACGGGAAACGAACATCATCTGGAATGGGTAGGACACCTGATACTTCGTTCGTTGGCTGATACAGGTTTCCGTTGACCCAGCCAGTCATGATTTTCGGCGAAATGAGAATATCATCCAAGGTGGTGAGCAACTCTTGAATCTCGTTGGTAAGCCAAAGGCTATAATGCCCTCGGTAACGCTTCCCAGTCGTGTTAAAGGTACCAACCTGTGAATCAATTTTAGCTCGATTTAAATGGAAAGAGAACTCATTACTTACAAGAAGATTATGCCGCAAAATAAAATCCTTGAGGCAAGCGTTGATATGCCGTATGGATGCACCTGAAGTGGGCATCCGAGATCGAAGATGGGTGTGGACACCACCTTCCGTACTGTTCGTCCCTCGGCGGCAGCGCCAAAGTATTAAATCAGTCTTCGGATCAATACCAGCCTCAACGTAGAGCGCGATTCCCGGGGGATCCGATATGAACCCCTTGAGTATGAGATCCAAAACATTTTTTGCAACGGCCTAGGCTACGGCGTTGAAGAGAGGAAGGCCAGTTGTCGCAAAGTGACAGTGTTTAGCCCGGATTTTGGGTGGACACATTTCGGGCAACGATATCGGTAGCCAATGAGGAAAAATGTGCGGTCCAGATCAACACAGCGGCGAGGACGATCGATGACGGCGTGACGGTAAAGCGCTGTTTGACAGGTAGGACAAGGGATTGGGACGAGAGCATCAGCAAAATGGCAAAAGTCTTGTGGTCTTGTGACCTTTTTGTCTGGTTTTGAAAAAAAAAGTTCGCAGAAATGATCCCTAGCATGCAATGGGATAGGTCAGAAATTTTTATTTTTTGGGGTCTGGTGCAATTTCAGACATAGCCTGTGGTCTGGTGGTCTGGCGTCCTGTTTAGACCTGTACAGGTTCCTACAAGCCTGCACAAGCACGCACAAGCAAAGTGCCAAAAACCTGATGAGCCTGTGGATCCCACAGGAAGAATTGAGCATGGAAGAGATCCTCAGGGATAATTGTCCTGAGATCTTTCAGAGAAAAATAGGGGGGAAACCAGAAGGTCTTGCCCGTCTTATAAAGAGGGGGAAGATTATCAGTATCACGGATACTGGACTCCGCGACCAGAGCTTTGAACTGGGCCTCGAGCCATTTGGGAAGGGCATGTGCAGTCCTACGAGGTTTGGGGCCATCATCGGAGAATTCGAGATCGTCTTCATCCCCGTTGTCATCCTCCTCGAACTCTTCACCCAGTCCATCGTTCAGGAGGTGATTGTACTCGTCTGCATTCTCATCGATGACGATGTCGGGTGGGGTGTTTGGAATATCAGGAACTCGGGTGTCAGCAGAACGAGTTTGGGGAAGAGGAGGTATTGGAGGTATTGGGGTAGGTGCCGAAGCGTTGGTTGGTGGAATAAAAATTGAGTGTAAGTGGTCCGGGTTCGAAGCATCGGCAGCCTCTCGACCGCGTTCTGTCCGTATGACAGCCGGCATTCCGGGGATGGTCTGAGTAGGATTTAAATAAAGGTATGAATTTCACAGAAATACTGGACGAGCCTGTAGGGGAGCAATGGTCATGGTCACGATGGCCCCGTTGCGTTGCCTTTTTTTCGTCGGGTCACTGTCACGATTGAGGTCGTTGCCTGAAAAATATCGTGACTTCTGGGTACAAAAATCCTAAAATTTTTCCAGGCATTAGAAAGTGTCCAGAATCAAAAAGAACTGTTAGTTCTTACTTTTGAGAGGTGGATATGAGAATAGACTGCCTGTACAAGCCCTGTGAATTGGGTAAAATATTTTTTTGGTTGCCTTGTTAGGCAACGGTCACGATCAGTGGGGGCCATTGCCTGAAAAAAAGGCAACGGCCATGTCACGGTCTGTGGGCCGTTGCTCCCCTACAGGCTCGTACAGTAAACATACCCTGGTTCCGATATGGGCCGAAAAGGCACGGGGCGCTGGTGTCTTTCGAGGTCTACCAACTGGACGCTTAGGTTCAGTTTCGGGCTCCGTCAGATCTGCTCCAAGAGATAGAGCACGTGCATGTGCCAGTTGCTTGTGACCAGTTCCGGGAGGACGTCCTCGGGGCTTTGGTGGATCGTCCACTATTGATTTTGCACTCGACGTCTTGTTCCGAGATCCTTTCGGGCGCCCCGGCTTGCGCTTAGCTCCTAGATCGGGCGGTGAAATCGAATTCTCGACAAATGCACTGTTGTGAAACTATGTAAGATCTGGCCGCTAGCATAATTTGAACATAAAATACCTCGTAGACGCGGTATTTAATTCGTTCAAGTTGGCATTTCCAATTGTAATGGTCTCTTTTTCGACGTGTTGGTCCAGTTCTTCACCTCCGAGCCGATTTAGAGGCTCAAAATCCATACACACTTTTTGAAGCACCGCGTGAGTGTTAAGCAAGATTACAGTGAAATACAATACCTTCTTAGGCTAGATGCAGATCCTCCACAGCCAAGCGGAGCCTCGCTACAAACCACTGGCAGTGCCTTGACTCTTGATTAGCACTGAGTCCGGAAGTTGTGCGTGCCGTGCAAATAACACCAGGTGAAGTGAAGTAGGGAGGTAGCAGGGTTCTAATGTGGGTCTTCTGCGAGACGCGACGCGATGTGACGGCACGGAACGCTGATGAGCGGCGAGAAGACATCAGGAAAATCCTCCTTTGAGAATCTGTGACAATTTGGCAGTTTCGGCACAATTGTGACAAACGAAACTAAGCGACATAAATGATACTAAGCGATGCCAATCCTACCCGAGTTCTGACAGATTTTGAATCGGCTCTTAGAATTTTGACTAGGTTTTGCCCTTTAAGTGTCAGTTCTGAGTTAGTAGTGTTGTGGACACAACCTCTGTTTTCATTTCTTCTGGCGCTTAATGAGACAACTTAGTTAGCCTGACAAAAATCACTATTTTACATTCACTCGAACAGATCAAGTTTTATGGAGTTTTAGGATATTCGCCTGCGGCAAGTTGGAACTAGTAAGGATGCCAACGATGCCGATGTCGACAGGTGCAACGGCGACGAAGAAGTCGGTGAGAGGAGGTGGGAGGTTGGCGAGAGGACTTGGTATTTTGACGCAGTTGAAGGGCTAAGCGAGACGTGGGAGATCAACATCACGGCCATCAAGCTGCTAACGTTACCTACCAACACTTGTAAGTTGTCGATAGTGATGTGCTTGGCCTGGCTTGAAGCTGCCAGAAGCCAGGCCCGGCCAAGCCAGGGCTTTGTCAAGCCAGGCCAAGCCACACCTCTGGCTTGAGCTGGCTTGGGCTTCTGGCTTCAGATTTCCCAAGCCAGGCCAGGCCAGCAAGCCATGGCTTGTGTGCGCAAAATTCAGTCGGAATTCCGGTCCTACATGATTTTCAGTGCGTGTTCCAGGTGATCCGTCATAAGAGTTCGCGCCATGCTCCCAGTGTGCAGATGTTTGTGCACGTATGCGTGAGTGTGTCGAAGACTTTGGATTTCCTCTGTGATTCCCAAAAACTAGGACGTGTTTTTGTGGGCTACTCAGCAGGCCGACTACCGTCTTACTCATTCCATTGGCTTACTCCTGGCTGCTTACTTGCTGCTTACTGAGAGCGGCGTATAAAATGTGACACTCAGCGTGACTGGACGCGTCGCACAGTTCTTGCTCTTTCCACCATGAGTCGTGGTCGCGACAAACCAGATCCGGCCAACATAGTCTCTGGCCACCGCTCTAGAAATCCCTCATCACGGCTTATGGACCCCAAGAATGGCGAACCCCCGGCTGCGCCTCATCAGTAGTGATGTGCTGGCTTGGCTTGGCCTGGAAACCATGGCTTGGGCCTGGCTTCATCTGGCTTGGGCTTCGCGAATCTCAAGCCCGAGCCCAGGCCAGAAAGTCTGGCCTGGCCTGGCCTGGCCCTGGCTTGAGCCATGGCTTCAACCGAGATCACCGAAGGGTGATTTTCCGAGCTGTATAAGACTTATACATGCCATATCAGGGATTCTTCATGACTAGGAGCTTGAAAGGAACCCTTCTCGGGCTTTCATTGGGCCGTAATGGCACAATTCAACTCGATATTCCAAAAGCGGACATCCTGATTCAAAACTCTCGGTTGAAATAATAATTTCTGATGGGTTTCAAACTAGCAAAGAAGTATTATTTTCATTGGATGGTACTCAGACTACTTGCCAGCTTCACACACCCACCTTCGTGACAAGAAAATGAAGCTCCGGCTTGCCTGGCCTGGCCTGGCTTCGGAAATCTCAGGCCAGAAGCCCAAGCCAGCCCAAGCCAGAGGTGTGGCTTGGCCTGGCTTGACAAAACCCTGGCTTGGCTTGGCCTGGCTTCTGGTCTGAAGCCAGGCCAAGCACATCACTACTCATCAGTCCACAATCACGAACTCGCGTAAGTTTGTTCATTCACTGTACGCGTCGACGCGTCCTGACACCGAATCATGGCATAGTCTCCTTTATCTCGAGCCTGGTAGACCAAATCGAGACCTTGTCGGGCCTGCTACCGACATCCGTTCCCAAAGAGACCAAGTTGTGTTTAACTCTCAACGCGTGAACTTCGCTCTCTAATCTCGATTTAGCTCTCAGGCCCCTGGCGCGGAACCATCTCAAACGTCATCTTCACCTGCACCATCAAACTCAAAGCGTGCTGCTAGCGACGCCGTGTCGGATGTGGAAGAGGCCCCCACCAAGCGAAAGAAATGTATGTTGAGCCCCTACTCGTTATTCCGCGTTTAATTAATATTGTCATCAGCCCAAAAGGCTACCGCCGAAGACGCTGACGATGAGGACGACTTCCCAGACCGATTGAATGCAGATAAGGGTTCGTTGGCTCCCCTCTGCCTTTTCTGTCAATATAATCTATTGCACTATACAGTTTACACAGTTCCCTCGAGCGACGAGGAATCCGGATCCGATGACGATGCACCGGCCAAACAGCCTAGCAACAAGTCGGGTAAGGTCTTCCGCATTTCCGTAGCCCCACGATCTCACGCCTACTTCCTGGTAAAGGTTCATCAAAGCGGGTAGTCAAAGATGGTGTGCATCCTCTCATCATTTCATTTTCACTCGACTTACATGCTCAGCCTCGCGACGCCGTGCCAAGAAGCCTCAGCTCTTGAAGCGATCTGACCCTACTACCATTGGTGCGGATGGGATGCTTGCAGATATCGACGTACAACCTATCTCCGAAACATCGCGACCACAACTAGCCGCTTCTGCCGATGTGGATCATTTTTTTTCGAAGCCATTCATCGCGACAGGGGTCAAGGGGCTGGACAAACTCCATCGCAAATGTAACCTCTGCGGGTAGGTCTCGGGGCGTTTATCCTCGATTGTCACTAACAGCGGAATTTCTAGGGAGAGAACAGTAAAAGATCTATCAACAAATCGTCGGCATTTGGGCAAATACCACGCAGTGCGTCATCTTTTATATCAACCGGTCCACCTCGTTCATGCCACGGTAGCCTCAATATCGCAGATGGGCAACGAAGAATGATTTCGAGTCTAGATTGGAGGCAGATGTCAAGGCACGGAAAGCGGAAGCTGCAGAAGCCAATAAACTTGAACAGCAGACACTCGACCCACACCTTCGAGAAAAGCCCGAACGCATCGTACCTTATAGCGACGCTGTATTCCGTGACGCGGCTATCGAGTGGCTTATTGCCACAGATCAGGTATGTCGTTTTGGTTCAATACTCTCGGTGGCTCCTATCCACGCAGCCTCTCGGAGCGCTCGAGCATCCCAAGTTTATTGAGATGATCAACATCGCGGCTCGGGCCACCAACGGCGTTAAGATACCCGGCCGAAAATCCACGAGGGACGAAATTATGGCGCTCTTCAATCAACAACTTAGCAGCCTCCGAACGCGGTTCCGCGTGAGCGTGCAAATTTTTCTTATCATCAGGCTGATTGAAATGTACGGTGCAGAGTGATAAAGTGACCGGCAAAATTCATGTAACGTGCGATGCATGGCAGGCTGATAATGCGGATGGGTATTTCGTCGTTACCGGTCATTGGATCGAGGAGGTGTCGCCTGGGGTCTGGAAGCTTGAAGAAGCAATTTTGGGCTTTACGCGCCTCAATAATGCCCACCATGGTAGGACCCGGGTTAATAGGTGGGAAGGCCTGATTTTTTTTGAGGCAAAAAGTCAGGACCGATTTCAGAAGAAAAGTCAGGATTGCAACAGGCCTAAAAATCTTTTCCGCCAAAAGTCAGGATAGGTACTCCAGGCCTAAATTTGTGCAAAAACGTCAGGATTTCCCCAACAGGCCTGAAAAATCGCTTGAAAATGTCAAGATTTCACTTAATATGCCTCAAAAAGCTCGCCACAGACGCTACTGAGACCGCACAGGGCGCACAGAGCTACTACTACTGTAATTAAGGGTCGTCGTCCGTGTCTTCGTTGTCATCGGGCTCAGAGGCCTTTTTACGAGACCGAGATAAAATAGTGCTGAAGGTGGGGCTTGAACGACAGAGCAAAAGTCGTGAGTCGAACAAAGTCGACCACCAGTTGCCACCAAGAATATCACCAATGTCAGGATATTGGCACGGGGCTATCAGTATCCTCCCGGGAAGGTCAGGATCGGCCACCAGGCCTCGCGCTTCTCAAGCCGGTTTTGGTCAGGATTTTGACCAGGCTAAGAGGCCAAAATCTCAAAATTTGGTCAGGATTCTGACCAGGCCTTCCCACCTATTAACCCGGGTCCTACCATGGTGTGCGGCTGGGGCAGGCGTTGTTCAAGATTGTCCAGCGAGTTGGGATCGAGCACCGTGTACGTTATTTTATGGTTATTTAATATTTCTGACAAGTTATGCAGGTGGGCTATGTTACTTGCGACAACGCCACAAACAACGGTACCATGCTCATTGAATTCGCCCATCAATTCAAACTGGCCACCAAGCAACGATGGGATCCCATTGAACGTCGTATCAAGTATGGTATTCACTTTACGCGTGGACTCCTGTGGCTCATATTTGTGCACCAGTTGCCTGGCCCATGTTATAAATTTAGCAACTCAAAAACTCATTTCGACCTATAGTCAATCCCCGCATTTCAATTCACATGAGCCGACTGCTCACATCCCCGACACATCGGCAGTCGTTCGCGATGAAATCGGACTGGTTCGCGCCATTGCAGTGAAGGTACATCAATCAACTTCTTCGAACGATGGGGAACTTGTACTGAGTTGATACCAGGAACGTTCCTCTGCAAAGCGCAAAGAGCTGTTCAGGAACATCCAGATACGTAAGAGGCCCGATTCTGCCGAGATCGCGAGGCAGATGGTACTCGACATGAAGGTTCGCTGGTCTTCTACTTATCAGATGCTTAACCGTGGTTGGGAATTGAGACGTGTACGCTCCTTTTCTGTCGCGACTTCGAGGCTGAGAGCTGATGGCGCCACTAGGATGTTGATACTTTTGTGTTTGAAATGGCGCAGGAGGAAGGTGGAGCGGCAAAGCGCGAGAAGCTTGAGGCTCTACGGCTCCGGCCTGATGAGTGGGTTCGTGTCGACTTGTTCCTGAACCTTCTCGCCGTACGTCTTTTTTACATTTGGCTTTGTCATGATTGACCAGACAACTAGTGTGCCGAGGAAGCGCAACATGCCTTCTCCTCGGATCCAAGGTCCACCTTACACCTCGCAATACCGGCCCTCGAAAAGTTGCATGCCCAGTGGAAATTAGCCTCCGAGGACGCGAAATATGAGGCTTATTGGCCGGCGTTGGAGGCTGCAATGGCCAAGGTCGATGAATACTATCAAAAAACTTCGAACTCGGATGCCTATCTTTTAGCAATGGGTAACTAATTTGACCAACTCATTTACTTATTCAACGACTGACATCTCATCAGTACTAGGCCGGTACAAAAATTCTCGCATATCAAAACGAACTGGGACGAAAATTTGCAGAAGGAGGCCTTAGAAAACTTGGAGAAAATGGTGTGCCTCTTGTTATAAATCAAGGATAGTAACGACCTCTGTGATCTAAGTTAGCAAAGGTGAATATGGATAGATAGCAATACGTACCTGGTTCCATATTATCATGGTCTTGTTTTCAAGACTTGAAGTGAAGGCGCGGGGTCAACATCTGAGCCCTTCGAGTCAGTATGGCAAGAAAGCCAGTGAATGAGTGGAAACGAACCTTTTGCAGGCCGACTCAAGTGAAGAACATGTAGTTGCAATACAAGTAAGTCAGCGTTCATTTCAAGCCGAAAAACCGAACGTACCTCGAGTCATACCAGCATGGCTTCGGCCTTCGAGAGCATAGTCTTGCCGTTCATTCAAAGCATTTGATAGTAAGAGAACGAATTGAGATGGCAAGTCAGTGTGATTCGGATTGAAACAAGAACGTATCTCGAAGTATACGAGCATAGTAACAGCCTCGAGAGCATGGCAAGGCCAAAATCTAAGCAAGCAAGGTCAATGAAGAGAATGAAGGAAAGAGACCGAAGCCGGCTTAACCTTCCTTCAAGTGTTCATGGCCCTTTGAACCATATGGATCCGTACTGAACGATCAGTGAAGTACATGCATAATGGATGTGGAAGGTCAAAGGTCGATCAGAACAGACTGAAAAGACGATCAAGACTTAACTGACGGCCTCTTGATTCTAAACCCAAATAAATTTCGAGGTTGGTAACGGTCATGTGCTTAAGGTCAGTAAAGGTGAGCGATTCGAAGTGACAAGGAACGCACCCGAGTCCACAGTATCATAGTTTCGGCATTCAAGGAGGTCAAGCGAGAAGGCGCGGAGATAATATCTGAGCACAGTCAGTATGGCAAGAAGGCCGGTAATGGAGTCGATACGAACCTACTGCGGTAATCTGCTTCAAGTGGAGGCGAATCAAGTGAGTTGAATAAGAGACATGAAGGTGAAGTTGAATGGAACCCAATGGTAGCTTCAAGATCATTATCTAAGTAAGTGAGTAGCGAAAATGAATACGAAAGGCGAAAGTGAACTCACCTTCAAGTCTAAATTCATAGTAATGGCGGTAAGGGTAGCTCGAACTGAAGCTCGAAGTCGGTAAGAGTGAATGGGACGATAAATTCAATAGGATGAGATGCGCCTGAAGCCAGACCTGAGTGATCATTCGAATTTCCGCGCTTGGCAGGCCGAGCGTGCGTTCAAAGTGAGAATCTGAGAAACAGAATAAATAATGTCGAGAACAACGCATTGTACCGACAATTGTATGGTAAAAACAGGATGAAAACTAACCTGAGTCATGGTGTCATAGTTTCGACATCGAAGATTTGAAAATGTGAAGGCGCAGAACCAGTGCTAAGTGGTTTAAGTCAGCAAGGCGCAAAAACGAGGAAGAGAAACGAACCAAGGATGAGCGCGAATCAAGTAGGATTGAAGCATCAAGCTACGCATGAACAGAGATTCAGATCTAAGCCAAGTGAATCAAATCAGTAGGTCTTCTAGAGCATAGGACTAGTTGAACTGAACGGCTCGAAGCCAGTACAAGATCTAGGCCAAGTAAACCAAATCAGTTGAGTGAAAGATCAAGCGAGAAAAGGGGGACTGTTGCTGACCTCATTGGAGACTTGCTTGAATTTGACCTGAATTTACTGTGAGACCAGGTATTAGACGAACCGCGGCTGGTGAGTAAGCCACTCACTTTCATAGAAAAGAGAGGGAGCAGACGTCAGCCTGCAATTTCTTTTTTTTCCCTTCAAATTTACACTCCAAGTACTAACGCTCGCTCATTGGAAGTATGGGCGGACCAAATGGGACATGAGATTAGCTGTAATGTACATACACTTGGTATTTGAATGTGTAGGGAGAGATTCAGTCGGAGGTAAAGGTAAATAAAGGAAGGGTAGGTAGGTAAAGGAACGCATCGAGCACCTGGTCGCTCGGGATGAGGGTGGACGTCACGGGCGAGCTGTACGGTAGCGGTGCGCGCGAATGGTAGCGTGGACAGGAAGAGACGCACTCCTGCGTGCCCATGCTTCTTTCGAATCCCCGGGCACCGTCGGAGCGAGGTGTGGCTGGACGTCGCTGGCGCATGTCGTGCGTGCGCTGCCCGCTCGCGGAGCCACCGGGGGGTTAAGTGCGGTAGCGAAAGTCGAAAGGGGTGCGCGAAGGTGCGGGCGTCGAGGCGACGGGCGCTGCAGACGGTGGTGGTGTCGCGCTTCGCAGCCTGCGCGCGCGCCGGGCGTGTGGGCGTCGTACAGCATCGGAGATGCGCGTGGTGCAGTCATCGCAGTGAAGCGGCAAATCGGGGGCACGTCTACTGACTTGGTAGTCGCCCGGTGCATCGCGAGCGGCGCGGCTACAGAGGGTCGGTTGTTGGTCGCAGTACATGTCGGACGCTACGCTCGGGCGAGGTGAGACGGAGGGAGGAGGTGCGGGCCGGAGACGCACGGCGCCGGACGGCGGAGTGGCAGCATGGATGAGCGAGGGCCGGGCTGGAGACGCGCGGCGTTGGATGGCAGAGTGGAGAGTGGATGAGGAAGGGCCGGCCGGAGACGTGCGGCGCTGGACGGCTGAGTGACGGCGTGGATGGATGGGATGCGGGGCGGAGAAGGGGTCAACGGCGTGAGTGGGTAGTCGTAGTAGAAAGCGCTATCCCCCCAACGATGGCGCGCAAACACGTGATCCGGTGATCGCGGTCTGCTCACGTATCCTCACGCAACACGCCAACAAGTTCAACTCCGCAAGTCCAAAGCACGTCCGGCGCGCTGCGCGTGTGGTTGCCTGCTCTTAGTGCGAGAGGCACGAGATTACAGATCACATTGAATATCCACCCCAGCGAGCTCCTTCGCGGTTACGTAAAGGGCCTCTTAGGCCTATTCTTCTGTACTAGTAGAATAGGCCTAAGAGGGGTCGACCGCAGCGAAGGAGGAAGCACAGAAGGCTTACGGCATCTTCCCCATTTGACCACCGCCAGCGTGTCCACTCTCTACCACCACTACTGCTCCACGGCGCCGTTTCGATTTGTTTCTACGTTGCCTACCTCCCTCGATGACCTTGGCTTACGCCAGCACGTTACAGCGCCTTCCCTGTTCGGGTTTCCGCCTCCTTCGCCGCTGCCGCCTGCCACTTTTACCGCGCCTACATCCCGCTTGACGTCCGCCCCGCGGAGTATGGTGTTGCCCTCGCCGTTGACAGCCTGCGCGTCCGCTAGGAAGGTGGTCAGGCCTCGCTCTACCCCTCGTACTCGTGCGGCGGCCCGCCGCGCCAGCGCACGCCCCGGCGCCTCGCCCGCGCCCCCACACCTTGGATCCTAGCAGGTCCACTCAATCTGTGCTGTGTCTCTACGTCCATCTGCCCCGCGGCAGACGGCGTCGTGGTCGCAACCGGCGGCCGTGCCTCACTTTACCTTTTCGCAGGCGTGTCGGCTGCGCGGTGGCCCCACCAACGACAGAGCAGACTGGAGAAAGGGAGGAGAGGCGGGGGTAGGAGAGGCTGGGTGGGACGACGAGTGGGATCTGGTTGTTTGCGCGCAGTGCACGTCGCAGGGGTACGTGATGCCTGCCGTCTTTCCGCGCTTGCCCTGCGCTTGCCGCGCCCGCCGCTGCCGTTCTGTCCACCCCCCGTGAGTGGGGGCACTGTGTCCACCATCCCCGCGCTCGGTGGCGGTCTTGTTCCCATCTCTGCACCCGCCGCTTTCGCCGTTTCTGCACCCGCCGCCGTTGCGTCTCTGAACCCACCGCCCTTCATCCATGTCCCTCCCCCACCGTCCTTCATGCGTGTCCCCCATCGCCGTTGGCCGTGCCCTCGGTGCCCCCGCCATACTTTGCGCGCACCCCACCGTCGCCATCGCCGTCGGCCATGTAAACCTTCGCGAATCCCTCGCCATCCGCCTCCGCCCTGCTGTCCCCTATGTGTGCATACCTCAGCATCCCTCCACACGCGCCCACGCCGCCTTTGTGCTCCCTGCGGCCGCGCCTGTCCCTTGCACCACATCAACACTGGGCACTACCACACACCAGACGCCGCGCGCCCCACACCTGAGCTCTGCGCCCGGGCACAGCAGCGCTTGTTTAGTCGTGACATCCCCCACCGCGCGCTTCAGGCCGCAGCGTCTCTCCGCGCACACCCTCCCGCTGCTTTCGCAGTCCGTGCCCGTCCCCTTCCCTTACATTTACACCGTGTGTCCCATGCTCGGGCTCTGCGCCCCGGCGGTGCGGTGGTGCCTTTTGTCGAAACCCCGCACGTCGCGACGTCCCCGTGTCCCCCCCGCTTCGCGCTCCACGGGCCCTGCACCCGTGGCGGCGCCGTCGTGCGGATCCATTGCGTACCCCACCCTCCACACACCGTGCACGTTCGGGTGCGTGCTCGCGGAGGGTGGTGCTGCGCTCTTCGGCGGCCGACGTGCGCGCTCGGCGTTCCACGGCGAGGGCAGGGGCGCGGGGAGGGGATGTGGGCCGAGCTGAGGGCTACTACTTCGAGGCCAACGGCTCGCTGGACCGCGGGCGCATGTTGCGCCCCACCCTGTACCGTCGGTCTTATTATTGCTGTACTACATACAAATGCAATGCCAATTTTTTACACCCTGAAATAATTGATTTGAGACCCTCTTTTAACTGCCTCAGAAGGGAACAAACAGCTTCTGAGAGTACCTCACAGCAGTACAGTCATTCAAATGTATATTGCATGCCTTGGGGATTTTTTATGTGGTGGTTCAAGCAAAACATCGTAGTTGAACCAGCTATACTAATGAGAAGGTGAGGACTTTTCGGTCGAAATCGTGCACGCGATTTCAGACATACGGACAAAATCTAAAAAATATACAATGAGCAGGGGGCATGGTATTAGACCCCCAATTCAAGTTTAAACCCAATAGTTTGCGTATGAAATGCACCCATAAAAAAAAAACTTCAGAATGTTCATCGTTATTCGTCTTCTGATTGGTTGATGGATGTGAGGTAATTGACAGGGGCCCGTTCCGCCGTTGCCTCCTCCCTCCATCACCTCCTTCATCCTCCTTCATTATCATCGATGCAATGGATCAAATACTTCCTTCAAATGTCTGTGAATCCTCTACACATTCACTGTTTATTCAACTCTGTTTCTGGCCCTCAAAAGTTACTGTCACCACCTCCATTGCACTGACTTCACCTCTGTCGCATCCGCCATGCTGGCAGTAATCAACGACGAAAGGATTTTGTCTTCAAAGTTTTCAAAGTGTAACAAGAGTGGATTATCCAATTGATACTGTCAATGCTGCTACTTCCTCGAAGCAGCGTTGACATCAACAGCCGGCACTACCGAAATTAGTTGCCGCCAACATAACTTTTCTTTGTGGCCCATCCACAAACACTCTTTTATTTATAACATTATCTCTGTGAGTTTCCAAGCATGCATGTCGACTTTTGCCCCGATCTTGCAATCACTTAAGCCACCGGGTTGCAGTTGGTTGCGGAATTTCACCGGTCGATGGCATCACAACCGCACCCGAACCTGCCTGGCGCGACCCGGAAACCCCCAGGATGTGCCTGAAAGTACCCGCACCTAAGCTAAGTTGCCGCCGCAGTACCGCACCCACCGGAGGAGGAGGAGGAGGAGGATGTAACAGTATTACCGCGGTGAAGGCATCAAAACCCGACCCCAAAACCCCCTGACCCGACCCGAAACCCCTGCACCCGCACCCAAGCCCTAGCCGGCACCACAGCGCTGCACCCGCCACTGCCGCCACCACCGCACTGCCATCGCTGCTGTCGTCACTGCCGCATTGGTGGCGCAAGTGGTCGCACCTCCCATGCCATCCTAGACAGCAAATTGAATGAATTTGGGAAGGCGGGACATTTGAAGGTAGAGATAATTGAGGGGACAGAAGTGCTGACACGTCTCCGGGGACGGAGGTGCTGGCGCATCTCCGAGACAGCGGAATCTTCTGTGTACTTCTTCGTGAATGAAATTGAGTAAGCAGGAAAATTGAAAATTGAAGGTACAGTATGGAAAATTGAGGGGATGGAGGTGCCGTCGCATCTCCAAAACGGCAAAATCCTCTGTAGTACTTGAATGTCAAATAAGTGGGAAAATTGAAGGTACAAATGAAGGTACAGAAATTTTAGGAAGGAGGTGCCAACATGTCTCTGGGGAAGGAGGTGCTGTCACGTCTCCGGGGCGCAGGTACTGTCGCAATATTTCCGAGACAGCGGGATCTCCTGTATTATTTGTATGTGAATGAAATTGGGTACATGGGAAAATTGAAGGTATGGAAACACGGAGGACGGAGGCGCCGTCGCGTCTTTCGGGATGACAGTGGAAGCTCATTTATGCTAGTGGCAGTCCTTAAAAATAATGGGACAACTGGACAAGGAGCTAACACACAAAAAAACACGGCCGCCACCGCTACTGACGACGGTCGGGACGGCAGACGCAGCCAGCAGACATTACGTGAGTGACGTAAGTGGCGGCTTCTTGACTTCTTCCTTCGCTGCCGTCGACCCCTCTTAGGCCTATTCTACTAGTACAGAAGAATAGGCCTAAGAGGCCCTTTACGTAACCGCGAAGGAGCTCGCTGGGGTGTGAATATCTGTATACTAGAAAGTACTTCATTTACCCTACTTATGAAGATTTTATTTGAGATAGCGATCACCCATCGAAGTTGTATCGAAGCCTCCATTGTCGATGCACTACAGCTTTGTCTACAGCACCTACAGCTCTGAAAATCCACAGTCCGGCTTTTTTTGCCTTAAATTTTGAGGTGTTAAGCCCGAAGGTGGAGTTAAAGTACCGGTAGTCTATATCTCGGCATTGGCTGCATGGTGCGCACACGAAAAAAGGCCATCAGATGGCTCATGTGGCTTCTGTGCAAACTCTCTATTTACTCCTCCCTTTGCCTTTGCCTATTCCCATTTCTTCTATTGACACCTGTTTCTGCATTGACTTCGATATTTCGGCAGGTACAGTAGAATATTGAACTACAAGCCTCAGACAGAGGGAAATAAAGACTCCCTGCACTTGCTCCATTTTTGAGAATGTCTGCTGTCTTAGCGCTCACCGAATCTTTGCGGAGTTGTTCAACTTGTTGGCGTGTTGCGTGAGGACACGTGAGCGGACCGCAATCACCGGATCACGTGTTTGCGCGCCATCGTTGGGGGGATAGCGCTTTCTCTCTTAACCCCCGCCTGCTTGCGCGTTCGAGTGTTCGAATGTTCAAGCAGCTTCATTTACATATTTACATTACGTACTTAGTGAGGCATTGACTTCATCCAGCAGTCTGAAAGAACTACGATGAGCAGAATCCAACGAAAGAAAAAACAGAGCGCACTTTTGGAACGTGTCGTTGATAAATTTCGCCGGTTTGCGCGTATCGTAAGTGATATCGAATGCGAAAGCCTTCCCCACGACGCTGCCTTGAACATTTGCCGCAAAATCGGCGCCCTTGGCAGCCTTGTCAAACTCACACTCGATCCGGATGTAGTGGATGTCGACAAAGCCGAGTGAGTGCGATGCGACGTAGTCCGCAGCTTGCAGAAGGCCGACCCCGCCCGTCTCCGCAACCTCCAGAGCACCGGTGGCAAGATCGAGCTCGTGCGTCGATGACTGCGCGGCTTTGAGGCCCGCCAGCGCGGACTGATACGCGAGCCATTCACCGCACTTCGACAGTCCGTCTACACCAGCTTGTGCAGCATTGAGTGTCGCGACCCTGGCTTTTTTGTAGGCGTCGAGAGACTTGGAGGCGACATCGATCGCCGCGGGACCCACTTTACCCACCTGACTCAAAGAGCTGGACGCGGCGTCAACCGTCGCTTGGGTCGCCTTATCCGTGGCCGTAACCGTCGCTTGCGCGCCCGAAATAGCTGCCTGCCCCGACTTCTGCGTCGCAGTGAGCGTTTCTTGGGCTGCTTGCATGATCCCGTGTGCCGCGATATAATTCTGCGATTTGAGAACGCCTTTCGCGGCGTCCAAAAGACCCTCGGCGGTCTTCATTGACGCGATGAGCGTGCCCTTTCCCGTGTAAAGCGCGGGCAATCCAGCTTTACCTATCGCTTCGATGCCATGCAGATGCTCGAGCTTCCTAATTTTCCCATCGACGTCGTCAATCTGATGCTGAATGCCGTTGACTTTGCCCTGCGCTGCATCAATGTTCTTCCTGCAAATCCGGTTTCCAGTCAGCCGTTTGCGCATCGTACCAAGGAAGCACGCACTCAGCATCACCGAATTTCGCGTACATATCCCGCATAGCGCCATCGAGTTGCTTCTGGGCCGCCGCAAGCTTGTCGGCCCACTCCTTCTGCGCCTTCTCAAGCTGCGTCTGCGCAGCCTGCATTCTCGACGCGCAATCTGCCTGCGCGGCGTTCAGCTTATGCTGTGCATCCGCCAAGTCCGCCCTGTACTTCGCCATCGCCGCATCCAGCTGTCCTTGCAGCACCTTCACTTGAGTGTTATACGCGTCCGTCGTCGCATTGAACTGCTTGTGCACAGCGTCCGATTTTGCCTTCCACTCCCTGTACGCCTGGTCGACCGTGGCCTGCTGCGCCTTGATGCTCTCATCCATAACCGATTTCGCAGCGTCAACCTTCGCCTTCTGCGCATTGATGTCTGATTTCTCCGTCTGCGTCGCTTGCTTGAACTGCGCGTTCACCGACTGCGCAACATAATCGAGTATATCCTGCTGCATCACCGCGACGAGCTGGAACTTGACGCCAGAAAAGTCGTGGATGTTGTCCATCTTGCCAATCATATTGGCGTCCACGGTGAACTTGAACTGTGGCGTGAAATCGAGCTCGAAGTGGAAATGGAAGGACGGATCGGGCTTGAACTCGAATTGGAGATCAAGGTCGACCCTGAGAAATAATCAGATGCGCCATGCGGAATTCAAAAGACGCACTCACTCCAGATCATAGAGCGTGATTTTGCCATTGAACGAACCAGCCTGCTTGTCGGGGCTGATTACGACGTTGGACGTTGCCTTTGGACTGTCGATACCCGTTACGTGAAGAGGGCCGAGCGTAAGATTGTCCAGACTTGACGAGGCAGTGATAATCTTGTCGTCAACTTGGACGTTGACCTCTGCTTCCTGGCCGAAGATCAACATATCCGCGCTGGGCATGGTAACTGAACAAGGCAGTCCGAATAACAATATGTGCACATACTAGAATTGAATTCCACGCTGGTAGACCACGTCCCCCATCGTCACACCAGTCGGACAGACGTAAAGCTTGATATCTTTGAATACCATGAAGTCGGGAATCTGCGCAAATGTGGGATTATTGCAATACACAAGCAGAAACGACCCTTACATCGGGGATCTTCTTCTGGATGAGATCTTCGGCGAGCTGGACAACATCGGTGATGTGCAAGTTCTGGACATCCGCAGATAACAGTTCCTCTGCGCGGGCGTCAGTGTTCAGTGCATTGGAAGGAAATACACACTACGCACGTGACGGAACATCGCTAACCTCAAACGCAACATTCGCAACGACATCCCCAATTTGAAGACCGCCGACGAACCCGAAGGGAAGGGGCAGAGCGTCCTCGAAGGTGATTCCGAGAAGCAGTAACACATCGGGTCCAATGCGCAACTTCGGGCTCAGCCCGAACGGATCGTTCCAGTACCCGGCGAGCTCGCCGGTCGCAATGACCTCGAGTGCATTGAACGCGAGCGAAAACGTGAAGTGGAGCGGCTCTGGATTGTTTGCGGTGGGGATCTTGAGGCCGGCATTGAGCTGGATTGTCGGTGGTACAACGGAGGGCGAAGTTGACGTCGTCCTGATCTGGAGGCTGAAGGGGTCAGTGATGATTCCACGACCCAGATTTATTTGCATCGGAGATGGGAGGAGAACATCGAGGGAGAAACCAGAAGCCTTGGACCAGGCGGCGGACAGGACGAGGCGTGGTTGTTCTTGAACACGCATTATCTCCGAGAGCTGCTTAATGAGACCAAGGACCGCACAAAATTGGACACCTGTATGCAGAGGTTTTGAGTGCAGCCAGATTTGTGTAGATATCGAGCTTACCCTGCTTAACGGGGAAAGTGGTATCGAAGTTTCCGATTTCTGGATCATCTTGCGATGCTGCGATGAAAGCAGCGTCCTCGAGTGTAATATCGCCGAGGAAGGACCCCTTCAGCGCCGGGATCAGGGTGCTGAATGGGAGGCCTTGCTCTGCGTCTGCCGCCGTCTTGAAGTCCGCAAAAACCGTCCACTGAAGGGAATCGTCGGGCTGGGTACTACCACTCGAAGCCGCGGGCGACGCAGCGAGAGGCGCAGCACGATAGATATGCACGTCGGCATCAAGGGTGAATGACTCCCAGCGCAGCACGCCACCGAGAATGACGTCGGCGGATTTGGCTGCGAACGTGATCTGGATGTACGCCTTGTCAATCTCGATCTCGTTGAACTTGAGCGTGCTCTCTCCCGAACCATTGTCCGCCAAGTTGGCCTTGACAACGGCTCCAGTGGAGGAAAAGTCGACCTCAGCGTTGACACCGGTGTAGTGCTCGACCGAAAGGTCCTGGATGTTCACGCTGAACCCACTACCAGACGCGATGGTGAGTGTTGCCGATCCAATCTGGACGCTGAGTTTAGGCGCGGCGAGCGGGCTGCCGTGAATATGCTCGTACAAATCCGATAGGCCGGATGTACCTAAATTTGTCAAGTTGGCGGAGACGGAGAATGTCTTGTCCGCATTGTAGACTCCGTTCAACGTGCCGACGGTATCTCCCGCGATGAGAGCTGCCGCAACGTCGAAGTTGAATGTGTCCATGAGTTTCTTCACGTCAAGTGTCGTGTGGAGAGTGAATGCTTGAAGCTACACGATTGTGAGTTGCTCCGTACTTTCTTGCAAAACAGGCAGGCGATCTTACCATCAATCCTTTGATACCAAAGGCGCCGTCCCATGGATTGGCCTGCGTAGCCGTTAGTGCGAGCGTGCCACCGCCTCCATCGCTGATGTCAAAGGTCAGGTCCAGCAACTGGTCGAGACCGGTATGCATCGTGCCGACGATGTGAAAGCCATAGCACATCCCGCCGTACGCCGTACCATCGCTGGTATACCGAACACCGTCATACCCCAGTAGCTCCACGGTGATGGCCGACAGTGTGAGCTCGGCGCAGGGCTCGATCACCAGATCGGGGAACGACCCGCTAAGCATGAAGCTCGACAGTTGGAGAGGCTTGTTGAAGGACGAAGAC
Organism: Mycena maculata; assembly: GCA_029448575.1. NCBI lineage: Eukaryota > Fungi > Basidiomycota > Agaricomycetes > Agaricales > Mycenaceae > Mycena > Mycena maculata. The sequence goes on along the minus strand of JARJLG010000049.1, from coordinate 287,353 downwards.
GTCCCAAGGCTGCCTTGAATGTGCAGCGTGGGGTTTGGGATGCCGAGAACGGTCGAGAGGGCATCGTGTACAGCACCGAACGAGGAGTCGAAGACGATGTCCCCGTTGATGTAGAACCCGGCAGGCTTGGACGGGTCAATTTCGCAGTTCTGGTGAAGCAGAGCCATCGGTGAGCAATAGAGCGGATTTTCGTTGGTGTACATACGGACCTGATAGGTGAAAACGACATTCTTCAGCGGCATGCGGTCGAATTCCGTGCCTGTGAGCTTGGGGAGGATGGTCGAGATCAGGAGATCGTCCTTCAGGGTCGCAAGCTGGTAGATGGGTCCACTTGCGTCGGCAGGGAGAGTTAAGCCACTGGGAAGATCACCGTGGTAGCTGTAGAAATCGGCTGCAAGTTTGGTGGCGAGCCCAAACAGACTATCTAGTTGCCCGCTTAGGACAAAGTCTTTCGGTGGGGAACTGCCTTTGGAAGTATCGGGAGTTTCTGTAGACATTGCTGGCGGAGGAGGGGGCGGAGGCGTCGATGTCGTGGCCAAGCTCGTCCCAAGAGAAGGCGGAGAGAGGCTCGCGCTGGGCGAAGAGATTGTCGTGCCGTGAACTGTCGCCGTGGACGCACCATTCGTAGCGGCGTCCCACGCGGATTGGTGAGCGCCATTTGCTGATGGAGCCGCCATGTTAATGGCACTGGTTTCCAGTCTGGTCAGTTATATACAGCGTCCTCTCAATCTCACCTAGATCCAAGGTAGGTACGCGCAAGGACCAATCAGAACGAGATTCGATTGAACGGAGGCTTGAGTCCGCGAATGTCGGGTTGGAAACAACGCGAAGCTACCAAGCGGAATTACAAGGGCGATGTGGCGGTAACTCCGTTGAGGCCGAAGCACAGCATCAGCAAAAACCTGATCTCCGGCGCACCATCATGATGGACATCAGACTTTTGACATATTGATTGGGCCTTGTTCCTGCTTCAATGTCTCCGCAACACCGTCCTCAGCTGCATTCACCAAAGTCAAGAAGCGACCCACCAAGCTGTTTCAGCAGACCATCAAAAAGGCCGTCGATATCGCTCGCCTGAAATGTCGGAGCAGATTCGCCGTGTCGAGCGGACCTTGACGTTCGTACCTGGACTTGTAGTAAGCCTGGCCGTGACATCGGATGAAAAATAGGCAACGGTGCTAACTGCTTAAGTCCCTCATATATCTCTGAAAGTCAACTTCCGAATCAGAGCGAGAAAATCATGGCCCAGATCACCCACTTCCGTGGCATCCTCTTCCAAACCGCCCCCATTATATTCGGGCCCATCGACCAGGCTCGCAGGGACGCCTTGGTGGACAACGTTTTCACCGCCAGCAACGCCGAAGAGAGTCACACAGTCATCAACCCGGACCTGCCCACGGCCGTGGCACATCTAACCGCCTTCAACACCGAGTTCACGGCGGCTTCTGCAGGGCAGGTAGCTACGAAGAAACGCGTCACCGACTGGGTTGCAGGTGTACAGGCGGCACTGACGGAATTCGTCGCCGACTCGGACGGTGTTCCCGCAGCCAACACGCTCTTCCTCGCGTCGACTCCCGAGTTTGGGCTGAACGCATATGACGGGGGGTCCTCCGCTGCGAATGTGATCCCAGACACGCTCGAGGCATTCGTCGTTGACGAGCTCCACGCAATGCTCACAATGCATTTCAGCGCGCACCGTGTTCTCTTCATGATCTCGTGCTGCACATACGACACGTCGCTGCAACGGGACGGCCCCCCCACCGCCCCCGGGCACCAGAAACTCGGTGGCATCTCCCGCATCACCATAATCCCGTCGTCCCCAGCTATCCCAATTACGCAGATCCTGAAGGCGGAGCGTGCCGTTGCGGATTCCTGGCAGCTGAACAAGTTCGCCAACCTGTACGTGCGGCCGGTCGATCGTCAAGCGCAGCTGCAACTCCAGGTCACGTTCCCCAGCGACATTGGGCCACCTCCAGCCCTCGGGTTCAGCACCTGCACCGACGCGACGACTGAACTCCACCCGAACGTGAACCTGTGCGTGTACTTTGGAAGCACGTTCCCTCTGTACGCTCCACGCGCTCATACACACACATTCCACAACTTTGCTGACCTTCCGCGTGCCATACAGCGCCGGCCTGCACGATACCGACCACTCCTTCCTCCTCAACGACGCCAAGGGCTGGACAGGCGACGGACCCCGCGACTCGCTCTTCTGCACCGGCTTTTACCGCATCACCGACAACCCTCCCGAACCCTTTTCCACAATCCAGCTCAAGGAACTCATCCAGGAATCGTACACTGCCTGGGACGCGGTGCAGGTTGTGCAGCCCGTTTCGTTCTTTGGGAAGCTCCTGGGCAAGCCGACAAAGACGACGACGGTGTTAACAGCAAGGACGCTCCCGACGTACCCCGGACCGTTCGAGACCCTCCTTTGGACGCGGTGTTGGTACATCATGAGTGCGGTCAAGTCGATAGAGTTTCTCCCCCGCGGACTTGAAGGCGGAGTGCTGGGCCCTGTAGTTTGTCGCCCCACGGTTCCGATTCCTTTCCCACCGCGAACTTGACTACCATCTAATGTATCGATCCCAAAGAGGCCCACTCTCGCTCGCGTGTAATGAACAGCTAGTTCTTGCATAGAAATCACTTGCAATCCGCCGCCTTTGAACAGGAAAGAAATTCGCACCTCTAGCGCGCACTTTCATGGCATACCCAGTGCTGCATAGATAAAAAATGATGAAACAAACGACAACCAACGCAGATGCCGATGCGGCGCTTGCGACTCCGGAAATACGGACTTAACTTCTATATTTGCAGTGGACACAGCTACGCTCTCTGCGGAAATACTGACCGACTCGTGGCCTCATTGGGAGGACCAGCTCCTCATTTGCAAGATGCAATCTGAGAGACTGGAATCCGAGCTGATGCAGGGACACCCCGGACCCAGTGTGGTAGCCCAGTTCTTGAAGTGTGCCGATGTTCCACATCTAGCGCCGCATGGCGTGAAACCCCAAAACTTGTCCCAAAAGCATAGTGTTGGTGCGGAGGAGCAGGACCGACTCGTGCTTCCACGCCGTTGTTGTCTGCGATTCTGGAGGACAGGAACCGATGCCATCCCCGTGGTTTGGGATAGGGGACGTGGGCATTTGGGTGAAGGTAAAATGTGTGCCCCATCACAACTTGAACAAAGTTGCACAAATCCACCAGATGCGCACGAATTATTTCCGGACCAGAAAGAGGGCTGTCAGAGTAAGGAGCAAAGCGTGTTAGAATATGCCATCGCGGTCCGGATTCAGAGTCATCCGATTTGAGCTAGAAATCGTTTGAATTTGGCTCAAACCGGGCGTGCAGGGAGGTGAAGAAAATTAATCGTTTAACTGTTTATAAACCGTTTAACTTCTGTTTGCAGGGGTCCGTAAACTAAACGAAAATTTAAACGGTTTTTTTCCGTTTAAAACATTTAAAAACGGAAACGGTTGGAGCCTTACGCACGATACCTCTTAGAATACGATTACCACTACGATTATGATATTCATTCTCATTTACTTTATAAAAAGCCCACCCACTAGACAACCTCAAACAACTAAATTTCCCGTAGAAGGACTGCCATCTTAGCCGTACTTTAGGCTGCATGTAGATAAATGATCATCAAAACAAAGCACGTGATGTCATCACTATTTGCGCAGGAGACCCACCTCGGGCACTGAGGTGCCACTTACATAAGGGGCCTGTTAGGTGGGTTATTGTGTAGTAGCTAAACCTACCTAAGAGGTCCCGCGGAGGCGAACGGTTCGGGCTTCTGTTCGGGAGCCACATGAACCTTTCCTAATCGGGTCACCTCTTCCTCCACCCTCCACCTTCCTGTGCTGGCCTTCGACTCCTTATGTTGCATGGTTTTATGGCGGAGAGAGCTGGCCGGGGATATAAAGATATGCACACAATCAGAACTATGATGGCTGCAGCCAGAATCTGCCAGAAAGTACGTAGTATTGAAACAGAATGTATAAATACATCGATGGTATGAGCGTAGCAAGATGGTCGACGATGCCACAGGGTTAACAAGACATATATATACAGCTGGTGAGATAGTGGTCCAAGAGTGTGAAAAGAAACAATGTGAAACGATACATACGGAGGCCTTCACGGATGCGCGAAGGGTTAGCAAATTGAATCAATCATTGCGTTGGGCGAGGCTGCTGGCCTTGGAAGGATTTCAAGGAGAAGGTAAGCTGCGCAGGGGGTATATTCGCCAGCTGCGCGTAGTCATTCGACAATGTCGGTCATCTGCCGGCGAGAGGTGGCGAGAGGTGGCGGTGTGATGGACGATTGGCCAGCAGAAGGTGAGGTCAACGGTACGGTACACGAGTTTGATGAAGTGGATGCAACTCCCGAAGGTCCAGGGGCAGCAGATGCAGCTCCTGTAAGCCCTACAAAGGCGGCAGAGGCCTCCGAGACCAGAAATTACGGTGCTCCCTCGCCATTCATTAGATTTAACAGGTCAAAGATACCTGGAGCATGGCAGAACATCTGAAACACAAGGGAAAACATAAGGGAGACTCGAATGGTCAAGACAAGAAGACTTTTTGGGTAGAGGAAGGCCTTTGTTAGACTCTAGGAGGCCGATATCATTGTTGAAAACATACCTGAAGCATGGAAGAGTAACACGGAACATGAGGAACAGTGCCAGGAGAAAGGAAGAGACAGAGGCTTGGAGAGACAAGGAGCTCGACTACTAGTCAGAGCAGTACCAGGAGAAGGAGTAATCAAAGGAGATCAGTGCGAAAGAGTGAGGGACGCGGCGTCCCTCAAGTCCGATCACGCATCAAGCACCGCCACAGGACGGGCCGATCATCCACACTCGTGCCTGTCCGACCTTCGAGCGACCTTCGAGACGACCTCCGCACTCTCCTCGACGAACTTCGTGGCCTCCTCTGACGACTGTTGCCACCTCTTCCGATGTCGTACACGTAATGTGGCGGACACCATCGCCTTGGATTACCTCAAGTCAGCAGCCAATAGCAAAGAGAATAACGGTCCACCCGCACGGTTTTTTTTTTTCTAAACACAGCCCTCCCACCGAACTGTCTGCTACAACGCCGGAAACTACATTCCTAGGCTGCCCCAAGGCCTCCAATTTTAGTTCAGAATTCTCTGCAACGATGGAAAGCCGATGCATGCATGAAACGAGCTGAAAGGCAGGTCAGTTCTCGTTAGCTTACTGACCTCAACTTCCATCTTTATTATAGTCCGTCATAAAAAGCACCTTTCTCGTCCTCAGAAAGCTTAGTGCAGTTAGGAAATCATTCTCAAGTACATTATAAGCCCGTAGTGCGTGTTTATTATGGCGGTCAAAATGCACATTTAATCATGCGCTACTTTTTTTTGTGTTTTTCAATTTTCCGCTACTTTAATCATGAAATTTGACACTTTGCGCTACTTTCACGGCTCAAAATGAAAAAATGAATAAGTAGCGCAAAGTTGGATTCTGCACTACTTTCGTTCAAGATCGCGCTACTTTTGTTGGACAGGTGTGTGATCCGCTACTTTTGCTTGAAGTGATCATCACGCTACTTTCGTGAGGTCGGAATCCCGCTACTTTCTTTCGGACTTAATTTTTTTTGGCACTACATTCACACAGAATATCTATGGGTCCATGGTACGGTAAAGGCGTAAACTAAGCTGGGTATACAAGAGGCCGGTCCGGGGCCACCGGCTGAGTGCCTTGTCAAAATTCGGGGCCCTTGGTACAAGTATGGAGATTCCTGCATACCTGGAGATAGCTGGGCTTCAGGCTTTGGAATTGAGCCAAGGCACGGTTGTAGTGGTCTCTCCTGGTCTCTGATGGGCCATATATTTTACCGACGTACTACAACAGACATTCAAGTAGTACTGAGTAAAATAAAGATCTTGATAATTGCCATGAGTCTGAGGCTCCCAGTGCGTAACTAGGCTTGTCGTTGCAAGACAGATGAAGTTGAACTCAATTATTGAACAGATAATTGTGTGATTTAAATAACTAAATAACTTCAATGCCGGTCCATTGCCTCAATTTTGCTGATGGTACGAGTCAGTTCAATGTTTGGGGAGCTGGGTGAGAGCAAGGTGGGAGTCAAGTCGTCAAGAATCGTTAAGTTGTACGCAGTTGGCAGGTGTGTAAAGTAGGTTTTCGGGACAAGCCTCTCTCTGGTCCAGCACGCTGGAGCATCTCGGAGAGCCCACACTCCAGGCTCTGCTATTCATTCTTGGACAGCTCGCCATAGCATGAGTACCGTGTCTGTGCCAAGCCCGAGTAGGCTATCAGGCCGGTGGCCCCGGACCGGCCTCTTGTATACCCAGCTTAGTTTATGCCTTTACCATACCATGGATCCATAGATATTCTGTGTGAATGTAGTGCCAAAAAAAATTAAGTCCGAAAGAAAGTAGCGGGATTCCGACCTCACGAAAGTAGCGTGATGATCACTTTAAGCGAAAGTAGCGGATCACACACCTGACAAACAAAAGTAGCGCGATCTTGAACGAAAGTAGCGCAGAATCCAACTTTGCGCTACTTATTCATGTTTTCATTTTGAGCAGTGAAAGTAGCGCAGTCTCAAATTTCATGATGAAAGTAGCGGAAAATTGAAAAACACAAAAAAAAGTAGCGCACGATTAAATGTGCATTTTGACCGCCATAGTTTATCGTCTCATTCAGTGTCTTATTGACTGTATGTTGCAACATTTTATTTGGAGAAGATATTTTCAATATTTGTTCGCATTGAAACAACCGAAGATATTTTATGCCATTCTATCATAAAATGTCTGGGGAGGGTTTCCCTGATGGACCTGGCCATGTTGCCGGCGACCCAGGAAATGATGATTCGCAGATGCTCTATTATTGGGGAGCAAACATCGAGCAGAGTTCCATCGGCTCCGGCAATAAGCTGATTGAACTTTGCTTCTTCGGCGCTGGGTCCTCGTTGTAAATCATGTGTGCTTAGATATACTTAGGGTGTGGGCCGTCACATAGCCCGACAAAACTCGTACTTATATTTCTAATTTTTTAAAATCCATTTTCTTTTCACCCAGGTGAGCTATTAAGCCTAGAAGAGTTGGAAGTGGCTTATGAATTGTTCAGACTACATTTCCCCTGACATCATTGTAGTTCAAGTCCTCTCTTCTCAACAACTTAACAATTTAACAGTGTGATTCCCATCTACGTTTGTAACCTTAGGTATGAATGCCTCGATGCCCCCCAGGAGAAAGGGAAGAAAAGAATGGAGGGGGTGAGTATTGTATATCTCATATCACCTGAAGCAAACTCCAATCTGTTTCATTTCATTTCATGATCATTTTCAAGTGTGTGCAGGCCCCATGTAGCATTATATGTAGCACATGTAAGTAGACTAGCTGGCCGTATAGGAATAGTGAGTGGTGGTGTAACGATGGCGGGTGGAATGAGCTGTGAGGCGCTATGGGGCGGGCATGATTTTGAGAGGAGTGGATGTGATATAATGTGTCTCAACAAGTAATCAGAGATAATATGGGATGTTGTCTCTGGGACATGGCAGTGGGCGCAATCAGGGGAGGGGCCGAGGTGGAAGCGCTGGAGGAGGCCAATGTGGGATGTCCTCGGTTGCGTCAACACGCTGCACTGCAGGCATGAGAGCCTGTCATACATCTTCTCAACCTTCTTCCTAGGGGTCACCATGCCAGGGAGGGAGAGGCACATGAAGCACGTAGATGTACTCTAGTCCTCCAGCCGGCGCGCATGAAATAGCTTGGTACCCGTGGCTAGTGTTGCTGCATTGCTAGCAGGAAGAGGTTTGGCAAGGCAGGGATGGGGATAGTGAGGATGGAAGAGGAAACACCAATCTGTATCATTGGAGCTGCAGAATGTTGACACTTATCTGAAATTCAGGCCTAGATCTAGACTCCTAGTTGAAGCAGCTTGATATACACATCTGATACAAGTGGACTGATGAAGGCGCACTGCACCTGCTGCTCGAGGGCTACTCAACCATCCATTCTCTCCACTCCTATGAAGATCACCAGTGAAATTTCCTTGTCTTCCGGGAGAGCCCACTCTGCTGTCATTTTCACCACTCACTGATCATTGGTGTCTGAATCAGGCACAGGGAATGGCATGACCCACTGATCCCAATATTTTGTTCAGTAGGTACTTATCATCCTGACTTCTGCCATGGTAATTCATTGAATCATATGTTTGGGATCACAACAAGTTCGGAGAATTTTGGCACGGGGGAGGCAAGTGATTCCAGGTAAGTATCCAATTGTGCTCGAGCAATTTAAGTTCCACAGAATCGCCTCAGAATCGCCTTAAGAGAGCTACTCTGACCGCTCCTAATTGTGCTATCCATGTCCGTAGTTTCTTTGCAAAGTGAGCATTTTCTGGCATGTTCAATGGTTTCAAGTTCGAACTGTTCCCATAGCTTCTGAATTAAATACTAGATTCCGAGCTTCTCGGACTGTTTTTCAGGCTTTCACAATCGGATTTCAGGATCCTGCTATGTCGGTGAATTTCGGTTGTGAATTTCCGGGTTTTTAGGAGGTAAAGCGGTAGGCTGAAACGACCTCTGCCTGGCTTTTCTTCTTCTCCACAGACCATTTGCATCGCAACCAGAGCGTGGTCAGTTCTCGGTACTGTTTGATCGATTCGCCATCCTCTGCATGCTTTAAAGAGGTGGTGTTGTATGTATATTCTGTCTATCCTTGATCGTGATACATGTCGTATGCCAGTTAATGGGTCGGTTCGTCACTGAATGCATGTGTACTGCCTGTCATCTTGGAATGTATTCCTCCATCCATCTTCAATTTGCAGTAGTGATTTTAGACGGTTGAAACTGGCTGGGACCATTGTTTATCCAGCAGATAAATGGTCTCTCACATCCTCTCCAAAATTCCAGTCTCCTAACACAACGTCCGGGAGGGGGAGGTCTTCCATTTGACCCAGAGACGTGTGGTGTATAGGATAGTGAATGTTCGACCTTTGTGCCACGGAAGACTGATCATCAGGGCTCGCCCAGGTTCCATCTCGAACACTTGGACGTGTTCATCATCCACAAATTTTCTATTGAGTAAGATTGCAACTCCGGCGGTGGAAGTGGCGTTATTGGAATTTGGGGCATTTCTCGGCATTTTCATTGTGTCGCCGAGCTCCGATGAAACAACCCATCAAACTCAAGGTCGAATCCGACTCCTCCCCTGATGATCAGCTGGCGACCGCAGCCCGCAGAATGTCGAGACGTCGTCCACACAAAGAGCTTGACAGTCCGGGAGGAGCGTGGCAGTCGGACAGTTCTTTGCAAACGGTGGCCAGAAATGCACAGGGCTTGTGAACGAAACATCCAGGTTGAGCGGGATGATTATAAATGGGATGTTTGCTCACGGAAAAGAGAACCCAGGTAATGTACTTGCCAATACATAGTATACTGCGGGTATGTATGGATAATGAATCCGGTTGTCATGGCTTTGGAAAGTAAAGTAAGTTCAGAGAAATGCTCCGATAATGACTCTAACCATTTATCAGTCATCCCAATATTCAGGGAGAGCACGAATGGTCGGGTCGGTGGAATGATCGTGAATATCCCGAATACAATCAACGCAACGTATGAGGCTGCTGTCTACCGATGCAAACCGTCAGGACTTTAGAGCACTGATGAGGATTCGGGAAAAGACACCTTTAAAACAAATCCACCACTGTAACATGGTTAATCTAAAGAAACAATTGAAGTTGAAGGATCCAGACGAACAATCCATGCTGAAAACCCACCTGAGACACCGGCTCTCGGCCCCAGCATCCCGACGATGAAGCATGAGTCGAAGATCTGTCGCAGAACGTCGAAATTGTAGAGCGTGGGGGTCGGGAATATCCAAGGCGTTGCACACGCGGTATGCAGCATATTGTGACGAAGAAAGAATGCTAGAAATGTGAATCTAGGGGTGATCTGGGAATGGGTCAGCAACAAAGCCCAAGCGACGTGCGGGGATTGAAAGAAGGGAGGGAAGAGGAGGAATGGATAGGGTTTAGCACCGATGGAGCGCGCAGAACTGCGAGCCAATGGCAAGTGTTAAGCGCCCAAGAGGCGCCGGACAACCCGTCGAGAAATCGCCACGCGCTGACCATGGCACGGCGCGTGGCGAATGGGGTGGGGGGTGGGGGATAGAAACATAGGCCCGGAAGACATGCTAGGGCTGAATGACATGCTCAGCCCGCAAGACATGATCTTAAACTCTCCCCCCGTTATTACATCGGCTGCGCCACCAATTTGTCAAGCTGTGTATCAAAACCTCCTTCCGAGTGCCCTCCCGGTAGCCAGTGGCTCGAAAAAGACACCAGATCGGTGTGGGGTCTGTGTAAACAGCTATTGTCCCCAACGGCACAGCTGCCCGGGAAGAGGGAACCGGAACTACTGCAGATGTAATCATCCTCCTTTACCAAATGGCAGGAGGGCACGTATTTCGGAAGAGATAATTATTGCGAGCTGCGTTACACGATATACCAGAAGTGTTAATTGCTTGGGTATGGTTTCACTTTCACTATGACCACAATTAACACCACGGAAGGTAAAATATCGAGGTTTCATCCTGGCCTTGCATTTTCTCTTCGAACGGCTCCCGATAGTTCAGCACCGCGGAGGATTAAATACATGTGAACTGTGGGAGCCGTTTCAGCAGGAAATTGTTGCGAAAAGGGTCGATTGCCGGCTGGAACGGCTCTAACAGTTTGAAGCATACATCGAGGACGAACTGCATCATTTGAATTCAATGTAGGGCAAGACAGCAACGCGTACCCATAGACGTTTCGGTACTTCGAGAACGTTTTCGCTGAGTGAGAGGTCGCTCTCCCTCTTAGTACTCGCCAAATATTTGCCGTGTGGAGTTTGTCGTCCGAAACTGCAGCACGACGAATTTCGACGATCGACGGGCTGGAGGGAAGGCAAGAGGCGGTTTTGATGAAGCCACTGGAGGAAGAGTTGCGCGAGGAGACCCATCTTGCGCTGCAATGGCGTTGCCCGAACGTGGGATACGAGGATCTGGAAAACGTGGATCAGGTGGGATTCCGGAATGAAACGAGGATGGGCAGAGATATGTGCTGTGCGAATTGTCTGGAAAGTATGCGCATAGGTAGCACGATACACCGTCGGCCGTCCGCAGAAGGCGGTAGACAGCAGTGGCAGGTGCGATGGTTTGATACAGAAGGGATACGATCTGTGGGGACGCACCGCAGCCTACCTGCTATTTCTCTCGCCAACTTCTCGTTACCTTCTGGAGAGCCGAGTCGAGTTGGAGGAGGAGAGTGGATGAATGGCACGGGTCATCACATACATCACACGGCGCGTAGCGGTTGGGCGAAAAAGACAGGTATGAGTTGGGTATGAGTCAGAACCAACTGCGAATCGAACGAGAGCGTCGTTTATGTAAGTGGGACAGCCTCTGAGAAAAATGCGAGGGACGGAAGATCTTGGCGAATGAGGGCGATGTTTGGCAGTGGGAGAGGATGCGGTGGGAGTAGGTGCAAAACCACAGGCGGTTTGGCAAGTACGGACCAGGACGCGAAAAACGAAGTCGATGATTTGGGCAAGAATCGCTCCGAGCACAACGGATCTTTCTTGTACGTCACGGTGTACACGTTGTCTTTGTTCCACTAGGCGTCGACTCCCCCTCTGCTGCCAATTCGGACTGGATGAAACGAAGCGAGGACTTGTGGCTTTCCGATGGCGACCTAATCATCCAGGCAGAAAATGTCTCGTTCCGCATCCAGGCCAAAGCTCTGGCCGAGAGTTCCACGGTTTTCGCAGACATGATGGAATTTCCACAGAATATCGGGGACGACGCTGAAGAGAAGGTGGACGGTGTTGCGGTTGTGCGCCTGTTCGATAGCGATGCCGACGCAGCGATTTTCCTGAAAGCGATTTTCGACGAAAGGTGCGTCGGGATTTAGTCTCATCTTCGCTGGAATATTATTCTGGACTCATTCGACACATTCTTCCTCAGTTTCTTTCTTCCTCCACCATCACCGACGTCCATCACCCTCCTCCTCGACGTCTTGCGCCTAAGCAACAAATACGACGCCCAACCGCTCTTCCGCCGCGCACTCCTCCATCTCGAGGCGCTTTACCCGACCACGTTGGCAGCTTTTCGCGCGATACCCGAGCCCCCGCACATCACGCACCCTGACGGCCCGCTCGCGTTCCATCTCGCCGTCCTCACCGCCGTCACTACGTACGACGCGCGCTGGCTCCTACCTGCGCTCCTCTACGAGATCGCGTGTCACCCCCTCCGCGACATCCTCGCCGCCCCCGCATGGGACGACCTCCCCGCACCCGCACAGCGCCGCATCCTCACGACACACGCTGCGCGCCTCGAACGCCTCCGTGTCGTCAACGGCATCAAGTTCTACGACCCGTCGGGACTCGGCTGCGACTGGCGCGAGGGCTGTCCATACAACGCCCACGTCGCCGTCGTGAACCTCGTCACACTCATGGCGACCGACGACAAGGCCGTGGATGCGCTGCGGTATTGGACGCCGGTGGTACGGGAGGCGTATAAACACACGCGCTGTGGGGAGTGCCTGTACAATTTCGAGCGCGACATTGAGGCCGATGAGAAGAAGGTCTGGGAGGGGTTACCCGCGACTACTGGATTCGCTGGGTGGGACGAGGTGATGGAGATGAGGGCTGGAATTATGGACATACGCGCCTAGCTCCCGTGGCAGAGATTCTTACCTGGACATCCTGTGAATAAATGCAAATCAAACTGGAGGCGGATATCGCGCAGTACACAATGTACTCATGAAACGGAATTTGACAGAGGCCGCACTTTCCACGGGACGTGTGCAATCGATCTCAAGTTATGAGTTGATTTTCCGAAGAATAGGAATAGTTCAAAATGAAAGCTGACAATGGATTTTTCAGGCCCGTTGAGACGCCCAGCTGCCTCACGCGGACCACGATTGACTATTGTTTTTCTGAAAACGGAAAAAAAAACATTCATTCAGACATTCAGTTTATTCACATTCGTTGCTAATTGCTCATCGGCGCTCTTTCCTGATAAGTAGCGCGAGCTGAATCCTTCCGTTCACGCAGCCACAAAGGTGAAGACGGACGACGCGCCACTGAAAAGGTGGTAAGGCAAGTTTCATGCTGTGCAGAAAGGGCGGAAACTCACATGCTTTCGCCGAGGCTCGTCGCCGCGCCCTGGATGTTGGCCTCGGTGGTAATGAAGAGCGGGGAGCCGGGGTCTTCAAGTGTCACCACCGTGATACTATATCATACAGTCAGGTTCAATTTCAAGGATGTACCGTCGACTGCAAGTACGCACGCGAATTGTCCACTGGTGGCATCTGCAGTGAGGGTCCAGGTGAATTCAGGCTGAGTTGCGTCGGGGTCGACAACCACTGTGGTGCCCATAACGGGGATACCAGGAGCGAGGATGAAAGCCTGTGTGCCAAGATTCCAGAGGCTGAAGCCACCCTGAACCACGTCGACGAGCCACTAGTGTGGAGCACTGAGCGAGTGAATTCAGAGGAGTATTGAAACACGAACGGTCTGGTCTGCGCTTCCGCTGGCGGCAATGCTGACAACAGGAATCGCGGTGCCTGCGGAGCACAGGCAAGTGTCCAAGAGGGTGTTGCTGGCGGTGTTTTGGATGGTGTACAAGCCCGGCAAAGGCGAGACGAGGTCGAAAGTCCACGTCTGGGCGGTTGATGGGCTGTAGCGACCAAGTCAGATACGCATAAAAACAGCATTACAATGCATCGCACGTGGAGGTGACGGTCTGCAGGGTGACGCCCGTGGACGTAGCTCCGAATGAAAGAGTGCCGCTGGCCATGATCCTACCAGGTGCATCAGCTTTCAGAAGTAAATACTAAGTGCAATTGGTATACGAACTCGTACGAGTTGCCAGTGATGTGGTGTGTGAAGACGTTGATAGACGCGAAGGACGAGACGACAGGCGCGTTGGTGGTAAGACTAGAGGCGTCGGCGTTGCGACTGGTGCCAAAATTGAGCAACGTCCAGTTGCCGGCATCGAGACCAGCAACGGGAACAAGTTGCCAATACTGGTCCAGAGCGTCGGAGCTGGTGGTCAAGGTGAGCGCCGCTGTTTAAGACATTCAACGACGGTCAAATGCAGCTGCGAAGAAACTCGTACTGTTGCCGGAGAAGGACGAACTGGGGTCGGTGATCGCGTTCGCACCGTTAGTGATCTTGTAGATACCAGCCGTGAGCTGCTGCGCAGCCACGAGGCCTATGCCAGCGAAGACGGCGAGGACGCGGAAGGATTTCATGTCGGAGGACTTGAGACCGTTGAATGAATGTCGTTGGACAATTGAAGGACGACTTTTATAGGCCCGCTGTGTATTTGCGTATCACTGCGTTCAGGCCGCCCGTGGACAGACCTCGGGCTACCTTGGGTTACCTTGGTCTACCTTGGTCTTGGAGAATTATCGACGGCTGACGGCGAAGCCACGAAAACGACGGAAAGCCGCAGACAGCGGAGGCAGCGACGACCCGAGAAATTAGCTATACAGAAGGAAGGAAGAGTCGAGTGATGAATGTGGGTGCGCGCAATTTATCCTGCATGTAGAGTCAATAACTGTTGAATTCGGAGTGTTCCTACCCGGCTCAAGCTTTTGGACAGAAGTCTTTTCTTTCAGAGTGCGTTTACCGTCCGTCATCATCGTGGATCTTGACCCGCAAGCACTTTGTGCTGATGGCCGTCTGTCCCGACACCTGCGGGTACCAATGGTCAGTTTCAGACGTGTCCGTTCGGAAGCCATTAAACAATTCTCTGGATCTTGCAATAAATCCGTAGAGGTGTCTGCCATCTAGTGCCGCATCTGCAGAACAAGTGAGATCGAATACGCTGTCCGGTGCTTACCACTCGCAATCTGGACTCAGTCTTTCGCACTCACCAGTAGCACGCAATACGCACCCGGGTCCGAGTCCACAGAGGCCCACCTGGCGCTCGGATTTCATGGGCAATATCATCGGGGATGGAGTCATTCTTGGATCTACAAAGGGAGGAGCGGAGGAAGCAGAAATCTGAGCTTTGAAGATCTCTATTGCCTGGGCGGGAAATCGTGGGTTGAGAAGGGAGGTCGCCGAGTGTGCATGCGGGTGGTCGCAGTATCTGGGCCCGCACAAATTGCGGCGTATTGTCATTCGGTGAAGAATCAGCGAACGAGATGTCGACACGAGGACAGGTGCGTGATCATGTTCCTGTAGGACCCGTACCAGGTGCCCGCAGATGAGGAGTTCCCCAGATGAGCTGGCAGACGATGTGCCGTCTTGCCGCGTTTTGGCCGTGTACCTTTTACAAGGACGAGACGGCGGTTCCTGTGTATATCAGAGCAGACGATCCACGCACCTGGGCCCGAAATCCCCGCCCGCTTCGTCTTCTCTTCTCACCAAGTTCCTCTTGCGTTGTACTTAGTAGGCGAAGCACTCGGTTATGCATCCGAGCCCGTCAGCATGCTTACGTCACCCCTTTTCTCCCTGCGCCGAAAAAACTGCAGTAAAAGTATTATTCTATTCACCCCATTCTCGAGGCTACGATATGTACAACATCCTACACCAACAGCTACACCCCGAAATACGACCAGGCGCAAGAAGAATAGAAGAACGGCGACAGAGCAAGAAGGGCAAAGCAAGGAGCGAGGGGCGCGACGTCGCGAGCAAACAAGATAATAAGTCCGGGACGCGGGTAAGAGAAGTGAAAGAAAGTCCGGGACGGGGAAGGAATCTACGTAGATGCGCATGCGGTAGGCTAGGATAGATTCACGGGCGGGAGACACCGAGGGAGGTAGGGTACGGTATGGGTACGGGTACGGGTACAGGGGGCGGGGAGTAAGGAGCGTGGGTCGCATGCGCGACGGATTTCGTTATAGGTGGGGCGCAGTCGACGGTGGAGAAGGGGCGGGGGGAGCAAGCAAGAGGGAAGTGGGCGCGAGTCGAGGCGCGGACGCGAGGGCGATAGATGAGCAGGGAGGGACGCAATTCGGGGCGTGGAAGACGGAACACAGAGCAAGAAGGAGACGATCGATGAGCATAGCAGAACGAGGCAGACGAGGGGTATAACGAGATGGGTGTACAGGGTCTGGGAGCGATGGCGGCTAGCGCGTTGGATGGCGATTCGCGGGCGCGCGCTCACGCAAAGCGCGCAGGCTGGTGCAGATACTGCCCGTTCTGCACGCCAAACAGGCCGCCCACGCCCATCCCGCCCGCGCTCATCGCCATCGGCGAGCCGGGCAGATCGTACATCCCGCCCATCATCCCGCCCATCGCGAGCGGCGGGAGCCCCGCGTGCCCGTGCCCGTGCATGCGCGGCGCCTGCTGCTGCTGCTGCTGCTGGAGCTGGTGGTGGAACGCCGGGTGCTGCGGGTTCGCGCTCGCCCACCCGCCGCTCATCGCGGGCATCCCGCTCAGCCCGAGCCCCAGCCCCGCGCCCATCCCCATCCCCGGGTCCTCCTCGAAGAGCGGGAGCCCGAGGTCGTAGTGCGGCTGCGCGTGCTGCTGCTGCTGCGCCTGCATCGCGAGCAGCTGCTGGATCTTCAGCTGCTGCTGCTGCTGCTGCCCGTACAGCGCCATGGTCATCGCTGCCGCCGGCGTCGGCTCCGCGAACATCCCGGCGCCGGCACCCGCAGACGCGGGCGGCGTGCGCGGGCCCGCCTCCCAGCTGCCGCCCGAGCCGGACGATCCGGAGGGCGACGGCGGGGAGGGGAGGTCGAACGCGAAGCGCGCGGGGGGGATGCTGGGCGTGGGGAGCGTCGCAGACGACGCGCTGCGCCCCCGGCGCCCCTTGCCTTGGTTCTGGTTCTTGCGGTCCTCGGCGTCGGCGTCGGGCGCGTCGTCGTCCTCGTCGCCCTCCTCCTCGAGGTCGTGGAGGTCGGAGACGAGCTCGGCGTCGAGGTCAAAGTCTTCGAGCTCGGCGCGGAGGACGGCGGCGTGCGCCTCGGTGCGGACGGGCGCTTCGAGGCCGGGGATGCGGGCGCGGGCGCGCCATTCGTTTACTTCCTGGGAAAAAGAATCTAGTCAGCATTAAGGAATAGCAGACCAGGGGACAAAGGAAGAGGCGCGACGCCACGACGGGGGGCAAGCACGTTTGCGCCCCATCACGATACAAGATAAGCATCTTGATACGTTATACGCATCCACATGGACGAGGATGGGGAGGGAAAGAGAGACGGCATCGCGAAGAACCAGCCACCGCCACTCCGCCTGGGCGGTGGCCCCACTCCCGACGCGGGTCCCGCACCTACTCCCGTGCCCGTTATCACCAGCAACACCGGCGCCCGTCCCCCAGCGTGTCCCCACGACGACCGCCGCCATATCCCCCCGCGCCCCCCGCCTCGCGTCACCCCGCCTCATCGCCCACGCGCACACTCCCCCCGCCGCACACGCCCACGAGAGAGAAACCGCCTCCCAAATAAAAGACGGAAAGAAAAACCCTCACCCGTCTCATCCCCTCGGCCTCCCGTGCGACAGCGCGCAGCGTCTGGGCGGCGAGCACGCGGTGGCGGCGCGCGGCGTGGAGGGTCGCGATGCTGCGGGCGTGTGTGAGCATTTGACGAAGGAGAGGGGGGAGGAGAGCAAAAGAAAAAAAAGGGGAAGTGGGAGGGCGTGGCGAAGAGGGGGTGCGGGAGACGAGGGAGTGGCAGGTGGACGCGGAGAGGCAGGGGGCGACGAGGGAGCGAGGTGGAGATGGGGAAGGGAAAGGAAAGGACGAAGATGGAGGCGCGGAGAAAATGGGGAAGGGAGGCGTGGGGAGGGAGGGAGGGGAATGGGAGTGTAAAGGAGGTGGGGAAGGAGGGCGCGTGGATGACGAAAAGATAGCTCACCTGGTTCCTACGATCGCAGCCTTGCTCGGGCGGCGGAGGGCCGCGAGCGGGGGCAGGAGGGACGCGAGGGTCTGAAAAGCACGTCTCATCAGTACTTGCTCTTTCCCGGAAGAAAGGGGTTACGGACCAAAAAGCGCCCATTGAGCGTCTCCCGGCGCATGCGCTCGACGGCGTTGTGCGTCGCGCGGCGCTCAGCGGTGTTGGCGCGGCGCGTTGGGCGGCGCTTCTTTTCGTCGGTTGTCTTGTCGGTTGGTGCACCCTCTTGAGCGGGTGCGGGGGGCACGAGGAAGGCGCTCGGACTGGGCGCCTCGGGCTTCATCGGGCTCGGGGTGGTGGACATTGCTTTGGTGAAAAAAAAGGTGGAATTGGAGGCGAGTCGAGGGTCGCGATTGCTCAGCGTTTACCCTAGGTGGTGGTGGTGCGGTGCGAGTGTCTGACGGCTCGAGGTGCGAGTGCGGGCGGGGAGAAGTAGATTCGAAATTGTCAGGGATGCGAGGAAGCAGCGAGCAGGGCTCAAGCGTGCTTGGTGGGCAGGTCCTTCGTCAGGGTGGGGTAGAGGGAGGGGCGGGAGGTAGGAGCTGGAGGAGGGTCGCGAGATCTGACAAGTGGAGATTAGCATTCATTGGGGGAGTGGTCTCGAGGACGAGGGGAAGCGGGAATAGTGGACACGTCGACGTGCGAGTCCCGAAAAACGAGGGCTAGCCAAAGGACGAGGGCTAATATGTGACACGGACGCATATCTTCCGTGTACATCCCCGCACCCACAAACCACCTCCCTCCCCTCAAAAAAAAAAGCCTCCGCCGCATCATCACACGACACTGCGCCACTTAACCCAATCAAAAGAGAAACTCACTCCAAGCGGGATCCTCTCCGAGCGGGGGTTATCGGACGATGGAAGAGAACGGGGGGCGGGGAGCGGGGGAGGTCAGACAGCGGGCATGGGTGAGAAGGGAAGTGTACCTGGCTCACCCTGCCTCCTTATGAGGCTAGACGTCAGCGCCACCGGCTGTTGGCGATTGGTTGATGCGTTACGGAACTGCCCGATCGGATCTGGCTGGAAGGGGCGAGAACGACGGGAGAAGCCGGAAGTCGAGGAACGCGCCATCGCAGCATGTCGACGACGACGACGACCGAGACACCGCGCGCGGCCACCGGTAATAACCATCCCGGAGCTGGTTGACGTTAGCACCTACGCTTGAGGCGCTGCGATCCATCCTCAGAAACGGTCAATTTCGACACCGCCCATGTATACCCGACATCGCCCTGATTTGCGCAACTCAGTCTGCGACTATATGCCAGCGAGGTGCGAGGCGCGCCCTAATCACTTGCCGTACCTCTTTAATTCTATTTATAGGAGGGCGCGGCTGTCCGCAAGCATATGCGCCCGCACATGTGCGCTAACGGCGCGTAGTCGTTGGCTCCGATATTCTAGATCCCCACCGGCAATTCTCTTCTGTCCTCTATCCGCCCCGAGCCCGAGCCCGAGCCCGAGTCTCGCTCCATCGCCAATCGTCGTTCCTCTCCCCATCATCTCGACATTCTCCGCTGCTCGATTCTCGTTCCACCGCCAATCCGCGCAATATTCGCCCGGTCTTTCGTAATGCATACCCGAACATATGCTCTCGTCGTCTCGTTTCACCTCACCGAAAATTCCCTTTCTGGGTCGCAATTTCTCATCCGCACCCTAGTCTTCTTCGTCACTCGAGCGTCTCTTTCCTCCGCTCTCATACTCTGCGTGCAATGATTACGAGTAACGCAGTCTCCTGTCGCCTACTCTACCTTACAATCTCCTCGCCATATGCACCTGCCCGTCAACGCCCTACATTTAGCCTTTTCGCACGGCCCTCAAATCACAGTGACATATCGGTGTACGCGGGCTTCCTCAAGTTATTCTGGTGGTGAGCGCCCAGTGGCACTTGTGCGTGGCTACATCTCACATATTCCGCGCCGTATCGTCAACTAAAATCATCAAGCAGCCCTCTTGTCTCATCTCTCAACCTCGAATCCCGTCCCAAACCTCGTTTCCACATATCCCGATTCAACGCCCATCGAAGACCGGCCCGCGTCGCTTCCGTTTCAGACGTCGACGTCTATTGACGCCCCCCACGAGTCCCGCGCGAGATAAGCAGCAAAGATCCGGGCGTGCTTATCTCCCCACCGCTGATACTAGCTGATTTCTCCGGAGGGAAAACGTCAGGACCGTTGGAAGGATTGATTAACAAGCCCCAGAGACATGTTTCGACCAACGCTTCCCACCGACTAATATATCACTGCTCCTGCCACTGTCCCGCCTCCCCGTCATCGCAGCGTGGCGTGGATCCGCTTCTCGGCTGATGCCATCTGCCAACAATCTTCCATCTTCTTTTATTCGCGAAGGCTTCTCGGCTACGCGGGGTCTTTTCCTTTTCATTTAATGTAATCCTCGCGCGTTCTCGATATCGACCGCGCGACGCCTGCCTCTTGCGATTTCGTTCCAGCGCACGCCCGCTCCACGCACGGCCGCTCGCCCTCTTATCACCAAGCGGGCGCTGCGATGCTTGCTATGTCCCATGCGGGCACGGGCGCCTAGCCTACCGCTTCGGATTCTTTTTCGCCATCGCAGCTCTTCGACCGTTATTCCAAGGCAAGGCTCATGCGGTGCAATCCTGAATCTTCAAGTGTCGCGCAGCTCGGTACACCTCTCCTCGTCAGCGCACGCGGTCCCCGATACCCGCATGTCGCCCGCCCTGTGTTTAGCGCCGCAAAGGAGGACCACGAAGATCAGCGCCGCGTCGATTAATTAATTGTTCAGCAGATCGATTCTCTATTCCATCTCTGACGCGTAATTTGCAGGGTCGTCGAATAGGGCACCAGCGGAAGGGATAATCCTATCATTTCGGAGGACTCTCCGTCGTTCCATTCCACCGTCAAGTCTCTTTCATGCGGTTCAAGAGTTTGTCGCGCATGCGCATTCTTTTCATCGTGGACTGTTCTAATTTCTCACAGATCCCGGTTATCCCGTGGTGCGGTTGCACGAGTACGCATGGGGTGCAACCAGGCGCCGTTGAACTCAAACCGCGGTTGCTCTCTCCATGTCCTCTTCTCTCCTGACTCCGGAGCAGCGTTCAATTCAACTCCCTGCATAATGAAACCAAGCTCGAAGCCGCTCCTCGCGGTCATTGCCACTGCAGGTTGTCGACCCGCCCAAAATATCACCCAATTAATCTATCAGGGTTCCTACCTCCCCGTCATCGCTGCGTGGCGTAGATCCGCTTCTCTGATGATGCCATCTGCTTCTTTCTTCTTTCTTCTTTCTTCGGTAGTGCGCAGCGGGGTCTTTCTCTTTTCGCGGGCGAGTTGCGGCTCGAGGATTTTAATCCTCGCGCGCTCTCAGTATCGACCGCGCGGCACCACCGCCATCTTCCAGACGTGCGGTCAGCCCCACACTGCAACGCAATGCAACCTCTGTACGCGCGGCCTCTGCTGACCGTTATCATCATGGCGCGTGCTGCGATGCTCTCCCTGCACGCGACTCGTGCCGTTTTAGTCGGATTCTTTTCTGCCATCTCGACATTATCTTTGACCTCTGTTCCAAGGCAGCATCACACCATCTTCAGGATCTTGTCGTGCAACCGATACACCTCCTCGTCCGCGCGCGCGGTCCCCAATATCCGGTGGCCTGTTTTCGCGCCGCACATCTTCGATCCAGATTAAGTGAAGGATGAACGCGAAGATCAGCGCCGCGTCAATTAATTAATTATCTGGCGTGTGTTGGGGCAGATCGACGCTAGGTGTGTTCTATGTCTGGAATCGAACATTTTCCAACTACAGTGATAATCCTGTCGTTTCGTTTCGCAGAGTGGATTTGGGCCAGCGGCACGATCTTAGTACCGCGATCCGCGGTTCTATTCTCTCCTAACACGCGCCGCCGATTCTCTTCTATCTCATACAGGGCAGGAATTCGGGACGCCCCCCGTGCGGAGATGTTTCATGCGGTGTACCCAGTTCCGCTGCGTGTTCATCAAGAACGAACCGCCCTGATCGCGTGCTACCAAAGGGATGCTGTGGAATCCCACCCCGTGGTTCTTCCCCCCACATCCCACAACGCCGTTCACTTCTCGCCTCTCGCGGGCAAAACAAGTTCGAACCACTTCTGCCGGCGGGTCATCAACACCTCACCTGGCTTGCGTTCGTGGAACAGGTTGTTCTCGGCCCAAGTATCATCGCCGATCCAATTAAACACGGTCGCTCATTGACAGCCCCAACTGAGTATCACAGCTAGACCTTCTGCTTCTTTCCAAACTTGTTCGTCCAAACAACTTTAATGGGCTCGTGATCTGTTCGTTTTAGTACTCTTCCGCTATGTTTCAAACCCATCGCTTGACGAAGCAAGTACTCGAGTCGCAATGAAAGATGTGCGCCTCGATCACGGTTCGCTGCCAATGTCTACGAGTGGGCCGACTTCCTCTCGGTCAATGGTCCAGAAGCAAGAGACCAACTGCGGGGAGGAAGATTCTCTTGCCAGCCCGAATATCACTGCTGATCACATTATATTAATTCTTCACAATAGCAACAGGACCTGGCGACGGACTGTTCGACTTCTGTAGTCCCCTTACTGTGCGATATTCAGACTTGCCGGCGCATCTTCAGGGCGTCTCCGCAGAATTCGTTCGTGTCCGCGCGGTTGTGTCGTTCGAATGGAATGACGTTGGGCCGCATTAGCTTTCCAGGACCGGCCGTGGAATGGAGCATGCATGTCAGTTATGTTACTGACACCGAATTGATGCGCGCCGTGATGAATTGTTTTATTTTATCTTATCACCCGATGCCGCCTTCCAGCAGGGAGGGGAAATATAAGTCACCAGCCTATCTCATTTCGCCTTGACTCTTGGCCTGATTCTCATTCTCTGAAGCTTAACAGACCTTCCATGTCACCACGACCCCGGGTAACCCGATCCTCGAACTCGCCTTCCATGACAGGTGGACTGGGTCTATTCCTGATTCTGAGGCCTAACGCCGCTCCCTCAATATATAAGGCTGACCTGCTGAGCGTCAACGTGACCACGGTGACTTGCGACCTGCCCCTCGAGGTGGGCACTTGCCTTTCTTTGACCCTTCAATGGGCAAGCTCTACCTCCATCCCGCCCTGCCAAGTAGGATCGGCTTTGGTCTAAGTGACACGTTCGTTTCAAGGTTAGACTACAGGAGATCTTCCTGGACCCTTTCTTAGATGTGTTGGCAGTTCCAATGTGACCGCGATCAGAGCTATCAGCGAGGCATCGCACAAATGGCTATTGCCGATCTCCGTCCTATGTCTATCTGCGGCAATTCTGGGCGTTGGAAAGGTCAGCTGCTGAGCCTAAATCCATTCCAGACATCTGGGCACGGGAACTACGGTCGGTGCAGAATTGATCATGAACGAGGTGAGTTCGTCGATCACTCAGAATAAATTCCCGGCCGAGTGAATGGATTCTTATTCCCTGGCTGGGTATACTGATTGTAATTCCTCGCAGGGGGCGTACCCAAACTCACGCACGTGCGCGTCGTGGTCGCATCGGCGTCCACACTAACCCGTCATCTCCCATCTTACGTCCCCGCGAAACTCACGCACTTGAAGTGGATGTCGGGAGATGTTGGGAGAGTTACGCCATGAGAAAGACGTTAGAAGGGGTAGCAACGAGGTTCGAAAGGCTTCACGCAGGAAAATACGACAAAATCCTGGTCTGGAAGAGAAGGCAGTGGACGCTAGCGGAGTATCACCAGCCCAGATTGGGGCCGGTTTTGCGAAGGTACGTAATGATTGGGCACGTGCTTTTGTGATGACGCCACCATCCTGCCAGCGACCAGCTCTTGTGAGAGCGAGGATGATAGTCTTCATCTACAGACTACTCAAACAAGTGCTCAAACGGGTTCTCAGCAGGACCCGATCTGCACCTGCGCATCAACCCCCGACACTTCTGGATCTCCCAGTGGACATTCTGGAACTTATCTTCCAAATACTTCTCAATCTTGAAGCTATGGAGGAGCCGTACGACCACGAAGTTTGCAATAGGGCCCTTCTCATTCCACTTTCCGAAACATGCCGATGTATGCGAACCCTAACACTTCCATGGATATTCCGTGAAGTTTATAATTGGAGTCGAGCTGGCGTCGCTGTCTGGCCAGAAACGTTGTGGCCCTTCTTCGTGTAAGATCAATTTAATCCGGGAGAACTTCAGACTAATCTTCTGGCTGTCTAGCACGGTTCATATTAGAGACCGTTCAGTCAGGCACCCCGCCGAGATCCCGATATCGCCTCAGCTGTTCAGGGCGTTGCCAAGGATGCTGGCGTTGAGAAAAGTAACTTTACGGCTCAGCGCCGCTGTCCCCACAGAGTTGCTTTCCGCGCTCTCATTGGCACCTAACCTCTTCATGCTCGAAATCCACCAGGCTCGTCTGGACGCTCTGCTTCCTCATACCGAGCCGTCCTTCGCATCACTTACCAGTCTGTCCATTTGCATTTCTGGGTTCCATGGCGTCATTCGAGTTCCCAACATCGATGGTGCTGCAGAAGTTAGCAACATGTTGGCTCTACTACGTATTCTGGCCAACCAGATCACGAGACTGCGCATCTCGGGCGATCTCCTTCCGCCCGAGTTTCCTGCACTCCACTGGCCAAAACTCCATGATTTCGCTATCACGGACCACACACCCACGCCGTTTATTTCCGTTCCAGAACTAGTGGCGCAGATGCCTGCGCTCCGAGTCCTCTCTGTGCTGTTCACCGCTGACATGACACGGCAGCGCGGCGAGCTCTTCCCTCCCTTCATACTCGGTGTCACCGGTGGACAGTTTCTGACGAATAGCTCCCTGCATCTAACCTCGGTCACGCTCTCCAACTTAAAACCCGAAGATCCAATCTTTGGGCAGCTTCCCAGGTCATTGGAATCCCTGCATTTGTTGGCAATGCGTGACTGGTATGCCCCCACAGTCCGGTGGCCTTCAGAAGAACTAGGAGATGCACCACTCAGACCTCACAACGTATTTGGTGTCTTAGATCGACTTTCTCATCTCGAATGTCTGGTTGATCTTTCGCTGACTCTTGGTAACCTTTCCTCGAGCGATTTGATCAATACCATTGCATCGAAACTTCCACAACTACAACGCTTTCAGCTAGGACACCCAATTTTCTCGGACTCTGAGATTCATTTGATTGATTTCCGCCATGTAAGTGCCGTCCGTGAATAGGTTCGACTCTTTCTTCTCATCAAGGTTCCAGGAACCCTACCTGGAGGCCCTACGGCGGTTCCAGTTCCTCCAGCATCTCAAAATATCTCTCGATATCCGAAGGCCCTCATATGAAAGAGGACCTCCAGCCAACGCAGCCTACTGGCTTTTGCAAGACGTTCCTGGGCTGCAGACGGTCTCCTTCCGGCATTACTTCAGCCCAGGGCCTGCTGTATGGCACACGTGGGATCGAAGCTTGCTGCGCCATCCCCCCCCTCATCCGCTCCCATTGAACACCGACACTATCACGATTCAACCGATAAATTGATGCACACGACTACTGCGGTAGATTTAATCTGATCAGACAGACCGTAGCAGCGACGAAGGCCGGGTTGAGGACGTGGATCACCAGCGACGAATCTGAGCCAAGGAGGAGTCATATTGAAGAGTGAGCTACAGTAAGCATCAATAGTAAGGTCGAACAGGAGGGAAAATAGATGATGCTATGTCTGAGACTAAAAGGCTGTACTAAAATAAATAGAGCGGGCTAAAGTAGAGGCGAGGATAATCGACAAGGAGCGGATGGCGGCGCGACGTAGCGTGTATTCGCGCCGGGGGCGGTGACTGCGGGGTGAGAACAGTCAGCCATGATTCGTGGATGGGCGAAGGCAGAAGGGCAACGAAACGGGAGGGCGGCGACAGGAAGTGAAAGGTCGAAGGGAAGTCAAGATGGACGTGGAAGTAGACTAAGGCGAGGTGGGGGGATGGAAAAGATGAAGACACGCACCACCCCCCTGAACGACGGCTCTCCCCAGCAGCAAGCCACACCTCTCCAGATTCAGCGCCGCATTCGCCAGAATCTGGGCCGCGCTGCCTGCGGGAGGACCGCCGTCCTCAAGCCCGGCTATTTCTCCATCTCCCGCGCAGTGGGTCAATTTCACGGGTCAGTCGGCACGTGACCGAGCGGAATGACCCGAAAGTCACATTTGCGTAATTAACTGGTTGAATGAGTCGAGGACCCAAGGGTCTGGGCGAAGGTAAAGGGAAGAACATGCTGAAAGCATCCATTGAGATTTGAATACATGCTGGAAGATTCCTGGTCAAATTGAAGCTGCTGCCCAGGACCGGCTTGAGTTACTTACTTGTCTTGAAGAAATTTGATTAGCGTTGGGGTAAGGCGGGCCAGGTGACCCGGGTCGTGTTCATGCTGATTCGGGTGTTGTACCTCATCTACAGAACTCTTGAAATGGACCGGCGACTTGAGTTTTAGCTGAAATAGAAATCGAAGCTCACGAGGTTATCTGTTGGGGCCCATGCGGTCCCGGCAAGGACAGGGGGGCTGAGTTTAGACCATGTGGAGATAATAGCGTGCTGCGTTAGCTAACCACACAGTGAGCAACCTTGAGGTTTTAGACAAGAAGTGAAACGAGCGCCTGACTTCTCAATTTCACATCACCACCCGTGTCGTCCCCGCGGCTCTACAAAGGAAGGAGACTATTCATCTGTGTTGTAACTGCAGCTTTAATTCCCGATATTACTTCCGAACTACAAAGTTCCGCTGGGGCGATTCTCATTCTCCTTGGTGCGCCTTCCAATCTCTATTTCCCAAGCCACCCATTGGCCGATCCGGAGAATCCAGGGCCCTGGAGCACAAAAGAACATGCCCTGGTAGGTATTGCTGCCAACGCCGGCATTCAGGGCCAGTGGTCGACGTTCTTGCCAAGTAAGATTATTTTTAACACGCGTCGAAATTCACTCATGAATTCCTTTAGCTAATGCGAAGCTGTACGAAATGAAGAGGTGCCCTTGGAAGAGCAATAGACTAACGACCTTGATCCAGTAGGTACTACGGAATTAACTGCCACCATCGAACCTCTCCTCCCTTCGCCTCTGCTCCTCCGCCATCGACGGCCTCATACCCGCGTTCCTTCCCCCGCTCCTCAGCACGGCCGTCCCGCACCTCAGCTCCTACCACGACCCCGCGCACTTCGCTCCCGCCTTCGCGAATCGCTTTGACCCTTTAGAAATAATCAGAAAAATGGATGAACAGTGTCAGAGAGAATCACGTACCAAGCGTCATATGCCGCGAGAAACTCTGCTGCGGTAGGAAGATTGTTCGGCGTTGCAGCTGCATCTAGATACGCGGGATACCAGGTCTAGTTGAGCCAGTTAGTGCGAGGAGCCAGTGTAGAAAATTCCACACACGACGTGCATTATAAATGTTACAGATACAGCCGCGCTTTGACCCTTCAAAACTAATCAGAAAAATGGATGAACAGTGTCAGAATGAACCACGTAACAAGCGTCATATACCGCGAGAAACTCTGCTGCGGTAAGAAGATTGTTCGGCATTGCAACTGCATCTAGGTACGCGGGATATCAGGTCTGAGCCAGTCAGTGCGAGGAGTCGGTGCAAAAAATTCCACACACGACGTGCATTATAAGATACAGCCACTCACTCATGCTTTGTTCCTGCGATCAAGGTTGTTGCGAGCGTCTTGGGTGGAAAGAGAAATACACTGCACACCCATAAACATGCTCCCTTGGGAACACGTGAGTTGGGTGGCATCCCCACGGCCGGAGGATATCGTACCGTCCGTAATTCATCAAGCCCTATATTGTTCAGTCAAATCAGCAAAGAATCAAGCGCAAGGTGATGGAAGCATACATTAGTCGTTCCACCCAATGAGGGAGCGCCGCCCGCGCTAACGAAATCTCTAAGTAAGCATATAGAATTGCACGGGAGCCGCAGCGAGTGGGCTTGGCAAGAGAAGATATGATCTTGCACTTGAAGTTGAGGTCGTTTGCAGACAAGGAGTCCGGCAGCGCGCCCAGGATGTACGCGATAAGCGAGACTGGTTGATCATGAAGGCGCTCTTCACCGGTTAGCCGGGGAGTATAGGATGTGTATTTTGAGGTGGTGTGATGAAAGCGGGAGTGAAAAGCCAAAACCGCACCAGGGATTTGAATACAGTCAATTTTGTGAACACCAGCAATAGGGGCCGACAAAGATGAAACACACTAACGAAAATAGGCAAGGAAATCTTGAATGCGGATTTGCCTGGGCGTGGGTGCGCGAATGAATATCGAGAGTCTCCATGCGCCGACGACGTAAGATAAAGGGGCTTTCTTCGCCAGAGAGAGATCGAGAGTTGAAGCCGAAACTTCCCGCACTGTTATGGAGTCATGCCGAGGAAGGTTTACCTAGAACTATTGTTGTCTATTTCGAATATTCTCCAGAACTCCATGGAAGTGAGCACAAATGAGGTCATGCAGGGACAGAGCACACCAAGGGAAATGTCCTAACCCCGAACTACCACTTGCTGCCCACCTGCCTGTGGGAATGGCGCTGTTCGAGGCTCCCAAGCCAGTTTCCTCCCCACTCGACCGACATAAACTGCCCCTCAACCCTTTGTATATGCGCAGGGTTGGAACTCGCTCATGCTGAGCTTAATGTATTGGATCGCTCTCGCGCGCGGTGTTTTTCGGAGACGATCATGCGTCGGACCTCGGCTCTGGAATGGGATTTGTCGGGCAGATATTCTGGGGATGCTGAGTGGGCCATCGTAAATGCACACAGAAGAGACGGGACGTATCGAGCCCAAGGTATCCCATGGCCTCCTCGTCGAGATTGCGAAGATTCCAGTGACAGGAGGTGCGTGCAGTGGCGGGCGAGCACAGCAACACAGCGGAAGGACGAGAGCGGGAGGGCGAGGGGATGCGTTGACTAGCCGATGGAAGGGAGAACTGGAGCCACGTCGACTAGCCAATGGACAGGAGAACTAGGGCTGGATGCGCGAGGGACACAACGGGTGGGCATATACAAAGCTGGACTGAGCTCATCCAGAATAGGCTAGAAATCCGAGATGACGACGAGACGCAAGAGATCAGTGGCGTGAGAGATCAGTGCCTGTCAATCACCTCTAGGCGCTTCCACGAGATCTCTCTCGTCCCACCGCGCAATCCTGAAATTCACGCCTCCACACACATCTCCAGAGCATGCATTCCGAGAATACGGGTCAAATACCTCTATCTACGAAACCGAGCACGGACGCGCAGGACACGGCGACTTCCCGACTGGAATACGTCCCACCGTCGATCTACATGTCGGACCCTGGTCTCTGAGAGTCTTCGGGATTATGATTCGACGGTGTGCGATGCTCGTTCTTGGCTTTCGACTTGCCTAACCTCGACAAAGCCAACCATTTTGTTCGCGTCCGATATTCCCCTGCATGCACAGCTCTGCTACTAGCACGAAATCTGATGCGGCAATCACTGTCTTGCCGCCTTCAAGCACGGAGTCGGGAACGGAAAGCCGGAAACGGTAGCTCATTTCCAATTCCTCGGCAATTTTCATCGCTCCGCTCAGTTTCGGACTCGTGGGATGCCCTTATGGTTCGTCCCTGAAATCCACGGAATAAGTAGCTAATAAAACTCGCGTTAACAGCGACCTAACCTCAACCGATGCCGCTGTGCTATCTGGTCACCTCAAGAATTTGGCGCTCGCTGAATACAAACGGGAGCTAGGAGAAGGGGGATGCGATGCTTCGACTCGAGCGTCGCTGAGTGTGGTCCGATACTGGACGCAGCCAGAGGTATGCCGCATTCCCTGGCGTCCGTTTCTGTTGTGCTCATCTTGTATATAATAGCACAAGCGAGTAGCCGCACTTACATGTCGCCCGACTTATGTCGTCGCTCTCGGTGGGCCGTGGCTGGCCGTTCTCGGACCTGTGATAACGAGCCGATGCATGGTGCAGAGATTTACGGATTTCATGTGGCTGGGACCCCGAAATGCCCTGCTAAACGACGATTATGTCCGCCAGGTCGCCCGCGTTCTCTAAGGGGCGATCACAGATTCGCAGATTTTCCAGGATTCCCTTCCCCCTTCCCCTTCCCCTAGGACGTCCGACGAGCCCCTCCCAGCTCGGTTCTTTCCTCATGTCACCTCTTACGTGGGCGAAGACAAACAGGAAAAGAGCTTCAACTACGTTGCTCCACTCGAGTGAGACCCTACATGCGTGACTTTTCATTGTCGGGCTCTGGAAGATGATGCAGACATTGTTGTCAAGTTCGTGCGATCGTACGGCGAGGTCGCACACCGACTGCTGAGCGCAAAGGGCCTGGCCCCGCAGCTCCTATACTGTGGCCCCATCAACTCCGAAGCCTCATACGGTGGGATCAAACTGGTCGTGATGGGATTTGTGGCGGGGAAGACACTGAGCTGGCTGCAGCGGAAACGACAGCCGTTGCCGAACCATCTGGGGGACGAGCTTGCGAACATTTTGGATGTTCTTCATGGGGCTGGCTTCGTTTATGGGGACCTCCGAGGACCCAACATTATGTTAACTGATGCCACGAAGACGGTCCAGCTCGTCAACTTCGACTGGGCAGGCAGGGCTGGGGAAGCGCGCTACCCCATTAGCCTCGCCACGAGCGTGAAATGGCCTCCGGGCTCCGAGGGCCTTGGCCTGGTAGACCCAGCGCATGATATACATATGCTCGCCCAGATCAAAAAAAAGTTGTAGTTTACCTGGCCGTTCTTCAACCGTTCTTCTCCTCTTCGTATGCCTGATATCTGTAGTTCATAAAACTTAGTGAAAAAACGACTTTATATTGTTATTGCGGAGAGTACCTAATGGACGAACAAATGGGTAACTAGAGCTGGACGCTGTCCCCGTTTTTACGGGTGAGACGGGTGCCGCTTGCGGACATGAACAATCACTGGCAGTTTGCAAGGACACCTATATAGTGGTCAAGTAGAATAGTAAAAAATTGACGTTGAACCAGACGCTTTCAAAGACAGACAAATCGAAGATACTGATCAGGCTGTGGGTCTGACCATTGTCAAGCACTTTTTGAGTGACATCCGTGAAGGGTTAGCCGGTGAACGTGCGCTTCTGATGGAAGAAGTTAGGACAACCGAGGACAGTAAAACATGGAAAACATGGACGTAACCTGGAATGAACGTGGAATTGCGGCCCTGGAAAGCAAGAGGAATGGTACTTCTTCGGTTCTTGGCGGGAACTATTCTCTAGGCCGGTGGGATTTCGTGTCGGAAAAATCGAACATTCCGAGGGTTTCAAATAACCGGAAATGGCCTCAGATTGCCAAGTGTTTTCCGAGCCGACATCTTCGGTTTTAATCGGTCTTGCGACCGATTTACCATCACCCTTGGAATGGCGGGGTTGCCGTGGCAGCGATGACGGGGTGTCGACCGGTCCGGTCCTGGATCGTTACGGCACCCTGCGTGTCGTCTGCTTGCCTCTGCTCTTCCACCTCGACCTTAAGCTTGCTTCACTGTCAGTGTAACGGCTCGAATTCCAATCCACATGACAGGTCGTCTCATAATTGGCCCCCGTTGACGTCATCTTCCGCCCGTCGACCAGGCTGCGACGCTTTTACCTCCAGACTCCGATTGTTCTCTCCCTGTTGGCCTTTGTTCCTCTCTGGCGCGTGTCCTATCGTGTCTGTGATTTCTCGGAGGTCGAGACGGATGCAGACAGCAACAAATGATGCGCTTTGGGCTTTCTGCATTTCACGGGTCATCATTTTGGCTACCGTCGCCCGGCTCAATTCCGCTGTGGTTTCTTCTGTCCCAGTCCATTTGCGGGCTTCCAAACAGACTCCCTGAATCAGAAGGAAGGTTCTAGCGATCCTCTCCCTGGCCCGGTATTGCTAGGCGAGTATCTGGACCGAGGAAAGACACCGCTCCGATGACTCGACGATCCCAGTGCGCCAAGCGCTGCTAACCCATGCGCTCCATCGCCCGCTTCCCTTGGACAATCCTGCGTCTCCACTTCGCTTTATGTGCAAACGACCGGAGAAGGAGAAATTTATAATTCGCCGTCGTTCCCAAAGACCTCAGCGGCGAACGTATTGCTGCAAATCTGAAATTACCTTCATCTGCTGTGCATGCCTCTTTCCATTGGCCGCCGTTCTGGAAACAAAACCCGACGTCCGCTTCAAAATTCTGCGCGATCTACTCTCAACCTCGAGAGCCCCACCTCCTTCCAAGTCCCACTGTCTTCAACTCAACAACTCTCTTCAACTGAAAAGTCTCCCGCGGGACAAAATCCTGCGTCTAATTTCAGGCTCTCTTCAGGGATTCAGGTCACACAAATCGGATCCCGAAGGTTCCACTGGCATGCGACGCTGCCGGCGGCTCTCAGTACGATCCAGCAAAAGTATTGCAAATCTGAAGTAATATGCGAATCGTCCCCCTCTCCCGCCAAAATTTCCCGACAAAAAATCCAAATCCCAACGTCCACGGATTCAAGCCCGATTTACCCGGAAGCGCTGGAGGCACACGATAGCCTGCCTACACCTGCATTTACTCCCTCCCTCCCGCCTTCCAAGTCCGTCCGACGTCTTCAAGTGCAAACTCTCCCGTGGGAGGAAAGACGTACTTGAATTCCTGCCGAGCTTCAAGTCGCATGCATCATGTTTTCGGTGGACGACTACATATCGCACAGCTCTGGGGAGTCTGCCGGATGATTTCGTAAGCAGCCTGATATATACTGTGGTCGATCCACGGCCAAGAACGCACAACGAATCGAGACGCTCGCTGGCAAGTACTACTACCATTCGAGTCTCATGCCAGGAATCTGATCAGAGCTTTCAACCAACTGCCCATGTATTCAACTTGTGCCGTTCTCCTTCCACGATCATTCGGACCCCCTCCAAACTCGCACGTGATAGCGCCTGCGATGAACGTTGAATTGGGTCTAGCTGGTAATGCCGCAACTGGCAGGACTGGGCCGGGGTCGCGGCACTCGAGTTGAATTGAGAATCACAATAGCTCTTGCCCAACCCGCGAACTCAAGTCCGATTTACTTGCACGTTCACCCTCCTTCCAATTCCAATTCCGCCTCGTCGTTCATCTACGACTCTCTGGTGAGACAGGACACAGGATACAGCCGTGCGGAGTGTCTACCGTCAAGACTTTCAAGTTCGATTCAATTTCCTGATGCGTCTCTGTAACGATACGCTCATGCCTTCACGCTCGTTTATTTTCCCACATCACTTATCCCATCAATCTCTCCTTCCCTTTTCGCTCTCTCAATGTTCACTTATTTACTTCTGACATTCTATTTTTACCTACCTATAAATGACCCGACGTAGCCAGATCGTCCTTTGGTCAATCCTATTGTTACGCCACTTATCTCGTTGGACCGACCAACCAACCACCCTCTCTCTCGAAAACTCTTTGTGCCGGGACTAGCCGCCGATTTCTTGCTGACAGCTCCCCGTCACAGTCTCCGTGTCATAAATACCGACCGATCTATCGCGCCGATCCGGTGAACAATTTCGTTCAAAACATTACATTTACTTACGCCCCCGCGCAATCCAAGCTCACGACCGAGGAATGCTTGAACCAACTCAATCCTCCCTTCGTCCTTCGTCGACAACCAATCAACACAATCTGAATCTGGTGCGGTCAAGCTCCCCCACTCGTCCCGTTCGCATTCGACCATGAATCAAGTTGATTATTTATAAATCGACCCCTCAAGATCGTCTCCGGGAAAAGTACGCTCAGTAAGATCATTATGTGACGCCCAGTGATTATGCAAACGATGCAGACGTAAACGGAAATGCAGACACACTGGCAAACGCAAACGCAAACACAAACGACGCTCTTCGGGCAACTCAACTTTGCTCGAAGTACCAGTGCTCTTCAGATCTCGGTTTACAACGCGGACGGAAGGCAGCGAGGTGGGGAGCACGCGGCAAGAGTGTGCCGACGGTCCGGAGCAAAGACGAAAATGTCTCGTCCGTACACATCAGTGACTTTGCCTTCAAACCGAGCCAAGGAAGGACGCCGATGGGAGCGATGCAATGCGCATAGCATTGGTTGGATATTGATAATGTTCGTACAAAGCAGGCCTAGATGATAAACTCCTCGCCTATGATCTCCTCCGTCACCTTCCAAAGCTTCTCCGCGTTAGCCTGCCGGTGTCAATAATCATGAGGTGCGATACCCTGGTGAGAGCTAGGTACGACGCACGGGATCAGAGTTTATCGCTGTCCGTTTTCCATTGGCCACGACACAATCCTCGAGGAAGGAGCCGGATTTATCTGTGAACGAGTCAGTTGGAGAACTCAGACCAGAACTTGAAGGAGGATGTGACCATTGAGACGGGGGTCGAACGCAGCGACGACGGTGCTAATACAGCGCTTGAGCTGGATAGTGTGAAGCTAAGATCGTACTACATACGTCGCAGCCCCTTGAGGGATCGTTTTCCATTTAAAGGCACTCTCGAGGTTCGGCTGGCCGTCTTCCTTGAGAACTCCTACGAATTACGCGATATCAGCCACCTCATCGGACACAATTCAGATATGTGGGTGGGTGAACTCGCCAATCGCTTGCAAAGCAGGAACCACTGCCTCCTTGGTGTGGACGTTCGTGAAAATGGCTAGCCACACGGTTGAGTTTCTTTCGTGATCAAAATAATGCAGTCCGAATCTGACGCACTACCGGGATGCAAACTGTACGCTCGCAATTTGCCGGCCCCGCGCTTCGCGAGTTCCAGCGCCGTGAGCACGCCCGCAGACTTGGCCTCGTGGTAGCGCAGGAGGACATTTGTCTCTTGCGCCGAGCCGGGCGCAGGCTTGCGTACTGCCGAAAGATCGATACCGGGACCCATGCCTTGGATCTCGGAGGACACGACGACGACGCGTGGGAGCGAGGTCGGCGAGGTGGAAGCGAGCAGTTTTGGAAGGAGGAGTTTCGTCAGGAGGAACGGGCTGACGTGGTTGATGGCCATTTGGCTTTCGATGTCATCGACGGTGATAGAGTAGACAAGGCTGGTGTGGGCCGCATTGTGGATGAGCACCTGTGTGGATTAAAATAAACATTTCAGAGAGCTTCCAATGGTGGAAGAACCCCCCCAAGAAAACATACATCAAGCGGTTCGGAGTAAGCGTTAATTTCTTCGGCGGCTTTGCGAACGGCAGCGAGCGACGAGAGGTCGAGCACAACGGTGTGGACATTAGCCGTTGGAACTTCCTTGCGAATGGCGTCTGCGGAGAGCTGAAGTCTCTCCATGTTGTATCCCGTGATGATCACGAGCCCAGCGTATTTCGCAATCGCGCGAGCAGTGTCGAAGCCGATTCCGTTCTGCGATGTTCCAGTGACTAGAACTGTAAAGAATTCGACACGGGAAGCACGAATATAACGTGTTCCACTCGCCGTTCTTGCCGGCAATCTCGCTAGAGAGCGCCTCGGCCACCTCGTCCGACGTGGTGGAAAAGCCAAAGGTGGGGAGAGACATGTCGACTCGATTTTGGTGAAACGGTGATTGGTTTGGTGACCAGCGGCTTCCCTGTACTTGTACTCGTCGCGGCCCCCCTGAGTCGGCGCTCTTCGAGCTGATTCAGCGAACCTTTGGCTGGTTCAGCGAACCTTTGGCTGATTCAGCGAATCATTAGCTGATTCAGTCCGGGCTGATTCAGCGAGCTCTTCACAATTTGGCTGATTCAGGTCGCCTTCGTTACTTAGCAGATCGCGGAAGACCGCTCCCGCGACCTGACTGTTGATCTGAATACGATCCGATCAACTGCGATTGGATGATCAATATAGGCATCTGAGTGCCGATTACAGTGTTTGGGTCAAATCAAGCTGGGGGGAAGCTGGGAGGAAAATGAAGAAATGAGGAACTAAGAGGCGCCGGAAATGTGTACTATTTTGGACTGGGTAGTTGGCCACTCATCAGCAAATTGACAAGTTCTTTTTGAGACCCTTGGCCCGTCTTTGGGAACTTTTCGTAGCTTTCCCCTTTTTTGGCAACTTTTTCAAAAGTCTTGAAAAGACTTTTATCTCTTTTATCTCTTGGCTGGTCTTTTAGAAATTCCGCTTGAGAGCCGGTATTCACGGTACCATACAACTATACAATTAAAAGGCGATTTGATGTGCATGATGGTCTGCATACTTATTTACATAAAAAAACTGAAAGGCGTCCAATGAGTCTGAAAAGGCAAAATTGTACAAAGGAACGTGGTCCTTCCCCACAACACCAATGAGATGTGCACCACGCAAAATAGAGTCCATATGAACAACTGCAAGACCTGGTGTCCCACGGTAGAAGTCCGGCTTGACAATCCACATCCCAGTATCTTGGCATGGCTCATCACCCCAAGCCGAGAACCAATGAATGAGGGCGCATGGGTAGTCAATACCGCGGAATTTGAATCGGAAAAAAAGATATACTCGGGCCGCGTGCAAGCCACGGAACCCGGGGGCCGTCTCGTCGTGTTCAATAAACACACAGTCGTAACGGGGAGGTCCTCGGTACCAGGACTTCGTCGCTCGGATGCGCTCGTGACGCATGCCACCAATGCCGCTAACATCGCTCGGAGCATAGAATACTGCCCGTGCCGAGTTGTAAATGTACACCCGCTCCGAGAAGTCGGGGCACTCAGACAACGGGACAGTTCCGGAGGTGTCTACGGCACCCGGGTTAAGCTGCTCGAACAGAAAACGGCGGATGAGTTCATAAAGACGTGGCTGCTGAATATATTCGGCGAGTTGATGAACATCTCGAGGGACTTTCCGCACTACAAGATAGTTTAGCCACCATGAAGAGAAATCGGATTAGAAGGACTGGAACCGCACCGTATCTTCGAGCTAATCTCACTTCACCCAGGCACGTAGGACCGGCAATTTCACCATGATCTACATCTTCGTCGTTCGGGTCAGGGGGTGGAGTCTCGGAGTCGCGTTGGGTCAATGGAGGTAATGATAAGAGAGCACCGCTCATCATTCCGCGGGAAGTAAAATCGATGCGTGCCGCTCCTAGTTTATCTAAACGCTGGTTGGTGAGAAGAATTTGACCGAGTGGTTTATTGCGGTTGGAGCGTCGGTAGGGCTTTTTGACGGCCTTGATGTGTTTAGACTCCGTAATTGATGAACAGAGTCCATTCGGCGCCCCAAACATTTGGATGAGGCGCCGATAATGGACCATCGAGTGCTGACGGGGAAGCGAAAACCCATCGGGCCGAACGAGACGAAAGGCCTCGCGATGGATGTGGAAATCCGAAACGGCTTTGTCAACAGCCGTGAGGGTATCTTCGTCGATTACATCCCTGCGTACGAGATAGCAGAATTCGGCGACATCTGCGACGGCCCGAACCATCTCCTTGGGAACATGGCCAGCAATCGCAGGGAGGTATACCTAGGCCACATATATTTCTGCATGTTATTCCTGGTGCAAGAAACTAAAGATGTACCTTCATGAGACCCTTTGAGTCATCCCCAGTCCACTGCTTGAATCCTCGGCCAACGGGGAAATGGCGAAGACCAGGGAATGGTGGTGTAACAGAGATACTGTGAAACATCTGTGTTACGGCGTTCATAATGGTGGAGTAATGCAGAATTTACCGTCGATCAATATCTGCTAAGATCTTCTCTGCCTCTCCCTTCTCATGTACGGTCTCAATATACTGAACCACCCAGTCGACAATGTGATCTTTGAATGTCCCTTTGATTATCTGGTGAAGTAAATCCATCGAGATCAACTCATGAATATCGGCACGAGGGAACCCGGCGGTGAAA
Source organism: Mycena maculata (assembly GCA_029448575.1). Lineage (NCBI taxonomy): Eukaryota > Fungi > Basidiomycota > Agaricomycetes > Agaricales > Mycenaceae > Mycena > Mycena maculata. Next base: position 249,781 of record JARJLG010000049.1, on the reverse strand, counting down.
GGCTGCAAGATTCGGCTTCAAAAAATGGCTCGGTGTGTTGTCATTGACTTACAATAATGTCGCTGACAATCCCAAAGTCGTCCCAGAGCTCTTTCATGGTCAGAGTGTCCAGGAGGGCATCTGTATGCTCCTGGCTCCGCCGCGCACTGTCTTTGTCGAGATCATGGGCCGGCGAGAGACATCTGCAAAGAAAATAAGTTCGCCTCAATGGAGAACATGCCATCGACATACCGCGGACAATAACCTTGCACAATGCAAGCCAGAAGGGCTTGCTCCGGATAATCTGCGATGTACGGTCCAAGGCCATAAATGGCACGGCGAAAGTGGCCATCTGCGCACCGAGTGACCCGAGGTTTCGTCATATGAGGTTTGAGTGGCTGAAGAATCCGCGCAATAGAGGAGTGAAACAACTGTCGGCGAAATTTACGAAATTCATTACTCCCCGCATACTGTCGTGTAGCTGGAAAAATGTGAGAATGGTGTGATTCACCACTGTAGATAAATATACTCTTTCGGATAGATAAAAAAAGCCATCACGGAGAGGCCCTCTCAATGTGCTCGTCACGTCGAATTGTGAATATTACCGATTCCGCCGTAAAATGGATAGAACTCGGTATTTCCGGTCCCAACCGAGACCGTGGTTTTGTCACTCCCAAATACCCCGGGGACAAACATCGCACCGTGGGTTTCCGGATCTTCTGCAATTTTATCCTGGTAAATAATTGGCCACACTTTCAATGTGAACAGAAAATGAAGAGTATACCGCCTGCTCCCAGACCCAGTTCCCCGAAAACAAATCACAGAATTGCCGCTTTCCGTCCTTGAAGATGCGCTTTGGAGCCCAGTCCATTTCATCTTTAAAATCGGGATTGGCAAGTTGCTTCTCAAATATCCCGAGCGGTGAGCGAAACCAGACTTCATAAGTCTCGTTCATCCACACAGGAACTGTGCCTGTCTCGGGGATGGGACCTGTATATTTTACAGAAAAAGATTCCCAGGGGACGTCGCCTTGCTGAATCGAGTCGATTGTAGCATACAAATCTTTGTGATCAGCAAAGGGAGGATCTTGGCCTGCGTATAGACCCGCAAGAAGCTGGGCTAGGCGATCAATACCTTTCCCGGATATTTCTTGTTCGGTGTACAAAAATTCCGCAAACTCGAATTCGGCACGGCTCACGAAAGGAGAATAGTCATCGGGCGCACGCTCCTCACGGGGAGGGGCTGCGGATCCCGGTGGTAAATCATGGCCATCTGCGTCGCAAGGTGTGCCTGATAACAACCGGTTAAAAATATATCCATGGAGGAAATTACATTGTAACCACCGTCTAAGATTGGATGATAATTCTTAATAGTTCCACGCCGGTTCTCAGGTATAGTTGGACGCAGAGGTGGTGACGCGGGTGGCTCAGGCGCAGGTGAGGGAGGAGGGCTCTCGTCGTTGTCTGGACCTGCGAAATGCGGCGGAGTGCCGTTATCGGGGCCAAGTCCATCATCTCCACCATCATCTCCATGATGGTGGGCAGGCGCAGCACCCGCCGGAGTCGCGTGGGGCGGGGTCGGATGGGACGTATCTTTGTGTTTCTTCAAGCCCCCCGGAGACTTGCAGACTTTGCGGCAATGGGGGCAGGGGAATAATGCTGCTCTGAACGGCCGACGGGAGGACATGGCGGCGGGAGCAGCAGGATGCGGTAGTAGGAAAGGAAAATATATATTGATAAGCTACACATGGCACTACGCATCACCGTCAGACAAATTCGAAAAAAAAGGTCACGCGACATAAACGAACCATCCTCACCTCTCTCTATCACTTCCACCATGGCCCCAAAAGCAACACCAAAAACCTCACCCAAACCGAGGCCCTTCGCACCTACTGTGTCGATGGCGCTACGCCCCAAGCGGGCAGCTCAGCCGGGTGCTCTGGACATGCCGCAGGAAAAGCGCTCGCACGAGCAGACCCAGAAGGACAAGCAAGCCGAGGACGACAAGAAGCGCCAAGCTGCAGCCAAGAAGAAGCAAGGTATTGTCAACGTTGCCGCTATCGAGAATAAAACAGCTGCCGAGGACAAGACCCGTGACGAGCAAGCCAATCACCCTCCCACGACATTGATGGCCAAGGTCCTGCGGCGTCGGCCGGAAACAGCACCCAACGCTGAAACACTGACTACCTGAACAGATGTGAAATGTAGAATAATGTCTATCAATGCCTGAGCACTAACAAACACTAAACCAACACTAAACACTAATCCAAACAATCGAGTGGTGCGAGTACAGGGTTCCAACCAAGTATTAGGTTGATATTTGAACTAGATCTGGTAATAGCTATTTACACGTAAATACTGGGAACGCTCCAATAGCCGATCCAGAGACTCTAATGAGGTCTAGACGAAGCAGAGAGTGGTTTTATCTCAATGGGGTGGTGTGGGGTAGTGCTTGGTAGTCAATAGACTCAAGACTTGTGATCCTTCAATGTCCTCAGCTGTAATATTCGTGTTCTGTGTACCAATCCGTGTGCTTTTCCCAAATCCTTATGAAACCCAATATGACCCGATACGACCCGATATGAAACCGATACGACCCGATACGATTCTGTTTCCTTAAGATTCTTTAACAGCACATAGATCCAACAACCAACAAATATATTTGACCAAGAATAACAGAAAGAACTAACAAGTTCCCAATGGTACTCCGAATGAATCCAAGGCTTCCCAAGCGACAATACCAGCTGAGCTGAGTACGTCTAGCAAGAAGGGGTGAATTCACTGGCTTTCCACTGGAACCCTGGCTGTATTTATACAAACAATAACATATCACATGATAAAAGAAGACGGATAAAAGGCTACGGATAAATGGTGTATGTTTCCCCTTTGGGATGCTTCTAACGGTTAAATAGCTACTCTGTTCCGAGATTTACACCCGGATCAACTCCATCCCCTCCTTGGGACACTTCCTACGGATAAATAGCCCTTTTGCTCCGAGATCTTTGATGGTAGTTCAGTCATCCAACAGAACCCTATTCACATGCCAATTCCTGAGGGTTAGGGCATTCCCTTGTCCCCAAACCGAACCCGAATGTCTCCGAATAATTCCTGGGCCCTCCGAGGCATCTAGGCTCATGTGAATATAGTCACAGTGACCAAATATGTCACAAATATCGAACTTGTGCCCACAACTGCACCAATGACTCTGTCAACTTGATTTGACCTGCAATCTTGATCCCTTATGAATTCACAGTCTAGATGGATGGTATGTGTTATGTCCTTGATATATGACACTTTTCCTAATGTCCCAATTCAATCGAATGGTTGAACATGGAATTACGCGAAATTCCATTGTAGCTCACCTGGCCGTTGACCCTCGTGGTATCGGTGACCAAGCAAGTCTATACAATGTAATCTCTTGTGAAGTGCCTTTAGCCAACAGTCCGGACCTCACTATGGCTCTCATTGTGGGCCAAGTAATAAATAAGCATTGTTCTACTTCAGTAAGTAGAACAAGAACATTGAAATTGATAGATTTCAAGTCTGGTCATTTTCCATGCTTATCAATGCTGCTACACGTAAGTCTTGATCTCTGTGTCCATTTCGTTCTCAAGACTTCCGGTTTGTTCAGCCAACATCATTGAGGGCGAGATTATCGATCCAATCTCCGATGGCCCCGGCAGCAGCGACGAGTACCGGCCCGACAAAGAAGATGAAGACGAGCAGATGGACCCATCTGAGGATGAACAAGGGGCTGGACCCGCTCCCAAGCCCACCGGACGGGCCAAGAAGCTTCCCAAGGGTGCCTACCGCACGGCTGTGGATGACGAGCGCAAAAAGCAGGCAGGTAGTACTTCCAGCGAGGCCCAGCCACCACAGTCCAAAAGGAAGGCCGTGACTGCCGAGTAAGTTGTCAGTCTTTGCAGGAACACGTCGTGATTCTTCGGTCTAGTGCGTCCAAAGCTCGTGCGACCAAGAAGATCAAAGAGACTCCAGTTGGCGGCCTCCGAGATGGCTGGGGACGAGGTAGGACCCCAGCGGTCGATTCATTCGATGCCCGCAGTGCCAGCTCCGCGATGTCTGTTGACGCCCGCGGCCGTTCCAAGTCAGGTGGCTCCACGATGTCGGTTGATCGTGGTGGTTACAGCTCCAGTGACGCCGGCTTTGGGCCCACCAGCGATGCCAGCAACTTCGGAGGCATTGAATCGGACGTCGACGATGGAGAAGAGCAGTCTGAGATGGCAGACGAGAAAGGAAAGTCAGCTCGCACGAAAGTACGTTACCGCTTGCGTAACGTGATCTTCCGCTCATCTCCCCTCTCGTCATCTCTGCTCGTTGTCTCTGCCTCCAGGTCTCCTCCCTCGCGGGCATCGTCGACACTGATGCTCCTGGTCTGGTTCCGCTGCGCCATCAGCCCGAGCAACGTCTTCAAAAGTCCAAGATCAACCTCAATCACTTACCTGAGGCCATCCGCGCGGAGTTCCGCACATCATTCACGCCCTCCCTCCTAGAGCATGCCGGGCGCATACCTGCATGGACTGACCCTAGTCCTGGCGACATTCTGAGGATCTGGGAGACTGTGTTCCCTGACTACGCACCGACAACGGAGCGGGCTAAGATGATCGTTCTCAAGCTGGTAAGCTGTACATATCTTGTCTTCATTCAGTATCCTCACGTTTCACAGGCCGAAGACCGTATCTATTCCTGGCGCCACAACCTTGCCGATGTTGGCGTAGATGTCCTCCAGAACACCTGGATCGAGTTGGAACTGAAGAACCCCGAGGAAATCAAGGAAACTGTTGAATTCTATCTGAAGGGTGACAACGATCGCTCGCGTGTTTATTACTACGAGACATACGAGAACGAAGATGGTGAAGTGGATCCCAAAGTATGTTCTTTATCCATTTGCGATCAGCGCCTAATATTTTTTCGTCCAGGGTATTTTTCGCGCGAACTTTAGCTGCGCACTTCACCGCCATTGCCAATTCCAAGATCGACGAGACTCATTTTGATAGCAACAAGCCGAGCACCTATCCGAAGGGTGCAGTGGTCTTGGTGGCCCAGGCGGTATGTTATCATCTCTTCTTGCACCGACTGCCGACTAATCTCGAGTACAGCTCAAGCGGGGAAACAGAATTGGGGTGACCACACCGAGTATCATCAAGGGCAAGCCATCGAGATCACAAGTACCTCCACTATCGCCGGCGTCATCGACAAACTCTCCGCCAACCGATGGGAAAGGATCGTCGCTGCGGCCAGGTCTATCGCCTCGAAGGGGAAGTCCAAGCCCAAGCAGTTCATTACTGACCCCATTTCGGACGGAGCTAGCTCCGAGGATTTCGAATTGATCGACAACGAGTCTGATTGGTGAGTTCTCTTAGTATGTACGCCACTATCCTAACGCCGCTGCCACCTCTAGATCCCGTCTTTTGGTGTGCCGTTATTCTATTTCCCACGTACATATCTCTGCGCGCTCGTATATATGCTGTTCTATGCTTCACATATGCCCTATGCCAATATATATCTATGATTATGCCTATTATGTGCGCTTGAGACACCCTTTTTTCGGCTTATAGTGAAGCTTGAAGGCGCACTTTTTCGTGTCTTAGCGACGTCTTTTTGCCTTTTTTGGAAAAAGGGACTTGGCCTAAAAAAGTGAGCACGTCTTTTCGGACCTTTTTTCTTTTTGAAGCTTTTATGTCTTAGAAAAGTGGAAAAAGCCAAGTTGTCAACTTGCTGATGCACATTGGCATTCGCGGGCCCTGTTACATGGCATTGCTGAGCGTATAATGTATTCGATGCCCGGTATATTAGAACAATGATAGACGTCCTAGGAATGAATCCAGGTGGTTTTCACAAATTTAAACTGGGTGTGAGGGCTGTTGTGAATATTTTCCCGCCGGCCAGCCAACAAAAGTAAATAACTAAGTAGTTGGCCACCCCTCCAAATAAGCCGCGGACGTCCAATCCGGCAGCCGTATCGCTCAGGAATAATACATATTGAGCTTATGCAGTGTTCCGTGTAGTTGGAGGCCGCAGACATAGTCAGTCCACGTATAAAATTTTGACAACGAATGATATGAGGAAGGTGAGAATCCCCATCCCCAACCTTTCGCGTGCCGCGTGAGGGATACGGCCATGGGGGGACCAAAAAAACCTCCAGGCGAGCCAATGGAACATATTGGTACGTACCTATATGAAGAAAAATCCGAAGATCTGAAACATCAAAATTGGGTGGTCTGCGGTAATGGACCGTGGTGAGAAGGAAGCAACATGAGTAAAATATTGGCGCACATATCTGGAGGATAGTTTCATCAGCATTACTGCCTCTGCGAAATTTCAGACCGGTAGCCCAACATAATTGTCTCATACCGAGGTGGTCATTTGGAGCCACTCAAAACGGAAGGGAAGTATTGATCAGTGCCTAGGACCGGCGGTGGTGTACAATAATCTCGCCCGAGGATGTGATAGAGTAAAGCCCCACTTCTTGGGAGTAGAACGAGTCCTGGATCTTGTAGATTGAAGAAGATTTGGTCGAGAATGAGTCGTCGCCGTCGTCCGTTGGCCATCATCAGGAAAAAGGCGCGACTCAGATTCAGCCCGACAAAGCTCTATGAGAGGGCCGCGCAGGCTTAAAATCAACCTATGTTTCAACCAATAGTAGGATGAAACAAAGTTGTCTACAGGTTACTTTTAGGATTAAAATCAGCAGCCTATAACTAGGTTGAAGATCCTCCTAAAACGGTCAAAAATAACCTATCATTATCCCGCCCCTCCCGCAGGTTTATCAACCTATCGTAGATTGAATGTAGTGTATATACCACCAGGCCTGCTTTGGTTGATTTCACCTGTATTTCACTCCTCAAAAAAGCAGTAGCCACATTGAATCACAACGAAATGAGTGAATTATGAAGACAACGCATACAGGGGGTACAGATAAGGATAATTACGAAGAAGGGGGCTGAGATAACCAGCCCACTCGGCCGCATCGAGATGCTGGAATGGGACATGAAGGGTGATGTTGAAACGGCTCCCGGTGATGTGGTGGGGTGCGTAAGGTGGGAAGACTGTTGTAACGATGCGAAGCATACATACCGCGCCGTAGTCGGGGGCGCGGCAGGGAAGGTGGGGCCGAGGGTGAACAGTATTTAGCAAAGATATCAGAGTGAGAATGACCTCGTACCTAAGCAAATGTCGCGTCCCAAGCGACCCACGAGACCCTTTCTAATACACCAAGTCTCAAGAAAGTGTAAAAATCTTGCGGGTACAAACAAGGACTTGAAGAAGCAGTCACGGGCCAGAGATCAAGCGTAAGATACAGCTGCAGAGACCAAGAAAAAGGAGGGACTTGAAGGATATCCTTGCGAGACTTCAGGTACTGACATTTGGCCGAGGAGTGCGCGAGGGATGCTTCAATGGATTGGGAGGGATAGTGAGACAGAGACAGGTGCCTTGAGAGGATTGGAGGGATGACTTGAAGACTTGAGGCATGCCTTGAAGGAGGGTCTTGAGGGTATCTGGCGACGGGCGAGTGGGAGGGAAGAGAGAAGAGGTGATGCAATGACTCCGACTCGTTCGATCAACCGTCGAGCACGCCATCTCATGTGATCGATTGGAGTTTGAATTGACTTCGCAGATTTTCATGTGCTAATCACACTGTGCTAGCCATAGTATACTTACTTGTTGGAATATTATAATCTCTCAGGTTTTGCTGGGGGCCTAACCTCCAAGATTTTAAAGCCAACTGTATGATTTTACTGCTGCTGTTGTTGATCCTAGGGTAGGTTATTTTGAACGTAGTGGAATTTCCATCGTACAGCGTGCCAGGATGGTCTCGCAAAGTCAAAATACACCAGATTTTTTGTCCTCCTACCTCGGATACCCTGCCTGAGCCCCAGGACAGCCCGCCTGAATTTCAGTCAGATATAGGTTGAAAGTGATTGGTTGTTGTTCAACCTACTCCATAGGTTGAAAGAGATCAACCTATAATCAACCGAGTATAGGTTGAAAGCTATTCTTCAACCTATGTTTAGTTGAAAATCATGTGGATATACCTCCATAGTGGCTGAGCACTTCACAGAGCTGAAAGTGAAGCAGATTTCATTGCAAGTTCGCTTGGTCACCTCGCGCTCCGGGCCTTCAGCACAAGGGGGCAGGTGAAATATGCGCTGAGATTGAACTTGAAGCATTTGATCCAGGCCCGCTCAGACGAAGATTTGGGATGAGAGACGAAAGCAAGAAAGCAAGCGATTAGATCAATGCCGACGGCATGCGAAAACAACATCTATCAACAACCGAGCTCTTTCCCTCGATGTCCCATTTGCTTTCTCCTGAGTGCTGGGCCCTCGGCTCTACCGGCACCGCCCCCCAGCATGGTCTTTCGTCGTTAACTCACACTGAATCCTGGACGGGGCACTTTGTTGTTCTGCTATCGCTCCCGGATGACTTGGTCTTAGAGCTACTTGAAGCTTTCGCAAAGCTTTCTCCACTGTCCGCACAACCTGCTTCGTATCAAAAGGGGGCTCCTTCCCCGCGTCCTTCACGACGGATTCCTGCATTCCCGGACACGATTGAGCCCTTCAGCCCCGGAACCCACGCCGCGCACTCCGCGTACCCATACCCCCGAAATCATCGCCCGTGTCTGCATCTGCGACGCCGTTCGTCTCCTCTGCAGTGCGTGTACCAGCATGTCCTTCTCTTGTCCTTACTTACAACCACCGCGTCTAGACATCCTCTCGCTGCGAGTACGAGCCGAGCCACACACGTAGTGCTGCCGCGACACCGCGACCAGCTCTGCGTGCGCTGTTCGTCTTGCCCGGCCGCCCATACACGTCCACCCGGACGTCGCAGCACGTGGTGTCGCAGGTGGCACGGGCGTGCAATCGGCGATCGGCGGCTAGCGCTGGGCCTCTGCTCGACCTTCGCATCGCCGTGGCGCGGATTTGCATCGCCCACCAGCGTCATGGGCACACCTCCTGCAGCAGAGAGACCGCACGGCTTGTCTGCACTTGCGCACTGTCCGGACGCGACCCGCGCTGCCCGTAGCTGCCATAAACAAGTGTAGAAGGCAAGCCATGGTACGCAATGTAAACCAGAGGTCATCAATTGTCCTACTTCTGTACAGATTCAAGTGTTACAGTTCATATTAATGCTCATCATGTTATAGAACCCTTTGCATTGTTCAAAAACACGGTTTTAAAGTATGGCTACAGGCTGCGTCACTGCCTCAATGCGCGGCGGTGCATGGCAGCCGTGTCATTTTCTCCGGACCGTAGAAGGCTGTATCTCTATATGTAACTACGTTCTCTCCATCCACCATCTCCGCACCTTTGGGATCGTGCCACCTGGCTCTCCGCTAATTTAAATTACGCAAGAGCTTCGTTCCTTGCATGGCACCCTCCGCCGCCGGCGCATAGGTGAATTTGACTAACTCCAGAAACCATTTCGAGAATCCCCAGCCCTGGATGACACCGTGTACTGTAAACCTAAATAGGAGCCAACTTCATCGGATCCCTCCGCCTTTAAAAACTTCTTGGGCTTCATGTGATTCAAGTAAATCAGCTTGTGGGCCGAATTGATTACTGCGGGTGTGTTATCTCAGGCATGCTCGAAATTTGTCGCTCACTCAGCAAGTGTAGCCGTCGAAATTTAGGCTATACCATCGCGGACTCTGCAGCACCCTGACTGCAGACTGACAGAATGTTGGACGTCGCCCTCTACGAGTTGTCAAGTGCCCTGACTTTGGGTTTATCAGGTCACGGACTGTAATCTGTCTTCGTCTGGTATCCATGAATCCGCTCCGACAGCGATCCAGAAAGCTTAGTCCTTGAACCTTTTAAGACCGCCACTGCTCCACGATTCCTCCCCGTTGATTTCAAATTTCAACGGAATCCGCCACAAAAACCGCAATTTAACCAACTTCAGAAGAGTGGGTCAAATCACTTTTCGGCTTCCATGACCGACGTGAAATGCTGGAACTATACCAGCATCCCAGTCGTGTATGTATGTAAGAACATCAATTATTCACTGCTGGCCGTCAATTTTCCCTCCTGAAACCGTACCAACAACTACCTATCGAATCATGCAATTTTTGACCCTCACTATCGTCGCCACTGTGTTCGTCACGGGTGTCCGTCTCTCCCTGGTCCAGGAGATCGGGGTATCAAAGAGAGCAGTGAACATGCCGCTTTCACTGTCCTCTATTTGATACATACAGACATTCTTGTGCAGACAGTGAGTCGTCATTGAAGTGCTTCTCCACACTGAACCTCATGGCTCCGGGAATTTCAGGCGTAGTGTGTGTGTCGTGGCAAATTGGCCTTCCAATTCATCTACGATGAATTCCATGGGCAGTGCGTCATATAACTCGGATCCCTACCTGTCTACTTCTGCCCCCCCCCCCCCCCTCCTCAGCACACCATCGATTCAATTGATTCTACGGCTCGCTCACTCCCGTGCGTGGCGAGATCCCAAAGTGCGATGTCATCCAGCCTGAGCAATAATTCGCACGTCCCGCACGCAGGCCGATTCTCCGCTTGCTGGTGGATAGTGCTGTACTCAAGACGCGTTTGCTTCATCTCTTGCCTGTTTCTCACTGAGACGTTCTCAGTGCAGAAATATCCTCGCCCAATAGCCACAAGCTCCGTGGCGCACACCGAGGATGCCGCCGCCTACGGCACGCCTCTGAAGCCGGCGCACCGCCACCTCGTGCACTCCTGCTGTGACGACACGAGGGAGAGGTCCGCATGCTCTGAGCTCACTCGCACAGCACTGTCATTTATTTCTTCCATCCCACCTTGTTTCTTTCTCATTGGTTATCCGGCCTTCTGCGAGGGACACCCAGCCGAGCCATGCCCACGCTCTGATTCTTCTGCAGTGAGATCCGTTTGTAGTGTGGCAATGTTATGACCATCGTGCAGGTGCGGGACTTCTTCTCGTCAAAGTGTCATACCAATTAAATTTTCATAGGGCGTGAACGAGACGGAGGATGGTCAGTGCCTGAAAAATTATTCGCTTGAGACTCAAATTCACCCCAATATCCAGGCAATGCCGACGCATCCAAGAACCCGCGTGGGATGCACAGCTCATCGTAAAGTCCGAGCGAGGGTCAGGGGCAAACCGAAAACCACCATCCGTGTCCACGGAATTCTTCGTTATTCTGGTTATCACTGATCCCATGGCCCGCGCAAAACATCTGTGATCTGTCTAGAATATAGCCAGGTCTGCAGTTCCTCACTACACATCCTCCACACTCGCCATATCATCTGCGACTGCCTAGTCGGCCAAACTAGGTACTCGGCCACTCGCACGATAGAAGATGTAACTGTGCATATGTCTGCTTCCATACACTTGTATGTTAACATACGAGCATCGTGCTACGCATGTCGCTAAGCGCGTCGCACGTGTCCGTGACTCCGCTGGTCGTCATTTGTTCCCATCTTTTATTTTTTCTCTCACTGGTTCTTACGGCGAACTACGTGAGAGGTGAATTAATATTTATTGCATACCTTTACAGTTTACTCATTTACCTATAGCTTGTACTCACAGTATTCGTACAGGTTACCACAGTTCACAGGTTATGGGCCCCGAACAGCGTTAAAACCATCACGCACATACCAGTCAACCCAGATATTTTCATAGACCTCTTTTTCGAGACATCACCAATATCGGTACTTGATCCAAAATGGCGGCTGCGAGATTCCAGTCGTTCAGCACTCTCACATATGGGACGGAAACTACTCCGGACACATACCCAACCTGGGAAGTGAACTGCAAATCAGCACTTGTCCTCGCTACGTTGTGGGGATACATTTCAGGCCGCGGTATTATCATCCCCACCGAGACCATTCCAGATTTGACGAGCACAACTACTCCCCCGGCGCAGATTCCCAATCCCCGTTGGGAAGACTGGATTGACGAAAATCTCATTGTCCTGTCAGGCATACGACTTCGAATTGGGGACACAGATCAGCGACTTATCAGAGATGACACGATCACATCCGTTGCATGGGCAAAGCTCAAAGCGGCCCACCTTCCTTCCGCAGCACTCTCACAACTCACCATCCTCCAAGAAGCCCTTGCTCTTCGTTATTCACGTGATACCCCATTGAAACAGACCACAGACAAGATCCAGGCACTCGCCGACACATTCTTCTCCATCAAACCTCCAACCGAGGATGATTGGAGGTGTCTACTGTTCCTCAATGCCATGTCCGGATCCGCCGAATTCAAGGAAGCACGCGGAGCACTTGATACTCTCCTCAGCGCTGGGAGCTTGGTCTCTGCCACCGTCGTCACACGCATCAACCACGAACAGATCCGCATCAACGCAGAGAATGCGGAGGTGGCCTCGACTGAGGCATCATTTGCAGCTTTTAGAAAGCGATATGAGGCGCAGGCAGGAGCATCCAGGCCCGAGTACCCGAATGGGCAGGGGCCGTGTGCGAATACGCAATGCAAAGGAAACACAAAGTGGTACCATGATTGGGACCACTGCTATGGCCCCGGAGGTCGCATTAAAAAGCCTGAGGGTCGCAAACCGCGCCTGGGGAAAGGAAGAGGAGCCGCCAAGAAGGGGAAGGCCAATGCGGCTGTGGAAGATAGCAGCGACGAATCAGATGCGCCCGGCAATAGATCTTTTTTCGCCCACTCATTCCCAGCTACCCGCTCCTCCCGTGAGACCACATCAGTTGATTGGTCCACTAATACGGTCGATATAGCTCACACCTCACTCAAGAAAGCAATTCTTTACTTGGATACCGGGGCTACGAGCTCAATCTGCCCAACACTTGAATACTTCACCAAAATTACTCCGTGCATGCGCAACATTTCAGGCGCTGGTGGATCAGCCATCAAGGCAGTCGGGATTGGAGAGGTCAGAGTGCGAGTGGGCAAGGGGCGCCATTTCACTTTGAAGAATGTGCTCTACTGCCCTCAAGCCGCAATCATTCTGATATCCATCGGACGGATCTGTGATGACGGTTATCATGCGAACTTCAGCAGCACCGGATGCACTGTCAAACATCTGTCTGGGAAGGTCATCGCAACCGGCACCCGCTCAGGTGCTGGACTGTATACACTCGATTGTGAGGCCCCCATCTTTACTTTGACGTCGGATCGCACAGCCGCATCGGCTCGCGACAGAATATCACACCTCGCATATGAAGCAGTCGCTAACATCACCATGAAAGCCCACGCTACCCTCGAGACCTTGCACCGTCGCCTTGGACATGCGAGCATGGAAACAGTACTAGCCATGGCCCACGGAACCGCCGTAACTGGTATGGACGCCGACCTGTCACATCTCCCACCAAAATGTGCTGACTGCATCCTCGGCAAACAGAAGAAAACCCCTGTTCGCAAGAAGCGTAAAGGGCCGAGGTCGACACGGAAGTTGGAGAAGGTGTTCGCGGACCTTGCTGGGCCACAAGCCGTAGCTGCACAGGGCGGATATTTGTACACACTGCAATTGATCGATGACTACACCCATATGCAATGGACGATCCTGCTTAAAACCAAGAAGGAGGCCAAGCAGAAATACAAAGAGTGGGAGGTGGTTGTGGAAGCAGAAGCTGGCGTAAAAGTCGGGATCCTTCGCGTGGACGGCGGTGGAGAATTCAGTTCTGCCGCATTCATCAGCTACCTACGAGAGCAGGGTACCAAAGCGGAAACTTCAGCGCCTTATTCCTCCGCTCAGATAGTTCTCATCGAAAGAACACATCACACGCTGATGAGCCGTACCATTGCCTGTATGTCATCTGCTAAGCTCCCGCCACACATGTGGGGAGAATTGATGCTCACTGGGACCTACGTGACACATTCCGAAATCCAGATATAACCCCCTGGGAGAAATGGTCTGAGAAGAAGCCGGACTTGTCGCATATGCGTGAGATCGGTGATAAGCATGGAAAATGACCAGACTTGAAATCTATCAATTTCAATGTTCTTGTTCTACTTACTGAAGTAGAACAATGCTTATTTATTACTTGGCCCACAATGAGAGCCATAGTGAGGTCCGGACTGTTGGCTAAAGGCACTTCACAAGAGATTACATTGTATAGACTTGCCTGGTCACCGATACCACGAGGGTCAACGGCCAGGTGGGCTACAGTAGAATTTCAAGTGATTCCATGTTCAACCATTCGATCGAATTGGGACATTTGGAAAGTGTCATATATCAAGGACATAACACATACCATCCATCTAGACTGTGAATTCATAAGGGATCCAGATTGCAGGTCAAATCAAATCGGCAGAGTTGTTGGTGCAGTTGCAAGCACAAGTTCGACATTTGTGACATATTAAGTCACTGTAACTTTAATCACACGAGCCTGGATGCCTTGGAGAGTTCAGGAATCGTTCAGGGACATTCAGTAACACTATCAGGATCAATACCTGCTGTGTATTTACGCGTAAATCATCAAGATTGTATTTACATGTAAATCAAAGTCCAACCATTCGGTTGAATTAGGGCACCATGGGAATAGTTGGGTGACAAAGGTGTCATCAGGTAGAGATGCAGGACAGCCAGTCTATCTATAAGGCTAAGCTGGCTGGCCCGGACAATCTCTACTACAATTTATCCGGACACGCTATACTTGGCACGTCTAAAGATAACAAGTCCATCAAGATATGATGGCAACACCTTAAAACAGAAAGATAGACGCACAGCTCTCGGGATAGAGCACTTATTTAGCCGTTTAACCGGGTCTTTGATGCATGTACCTTTAAATAGCCAGGTCCGTTTATCCGTATATACCGAAGTGGACTGATTGTAGTATTTATTTATTTTATCATGTGATGTATAATTCCTGTATAAATACCGGCAGGTTTCGAGTGGAAAGCCAGTGAATTCACCCCTTCTTGCTAGACGTACTCAGCTCAGCTGGTATTGTCGCTTGGGAAGCCTTGGATTCATTCGGAGTACCATTGGGAACTTGTTAGTTCTTTCTGTTATTCTTGGTCAAATATATTTGTTGGTTGTTGGATCTATGTGCGCATAAAGAATCTTAAGGAAACAGAATCGTATCAGGTTGTATCGGTTTCATATCGGGTCGTATCGGGTCATATTGGGTTTCATAAGGATTTGGGAAAGCACACGGATTGGTACAGATATTACAGCTGAGAACATTGAAGGATCACAAGTCTTGAGTCTATTGACTACCAAGCACTACCCCACACCACCCCATCGATATAAAACCTCTCTCTGCTTCGTCTAGACCCCATTAGAGTCTCTGGATCGGCTATTGGAGCGCTCTCAGTATTTACACGTAAATAGCTATTACCAGATCTAGTTCAAATATCAACCTAATACTTGGTTGGAACCCCGTACTCGCACCACTCGATTGTTTGGATTAGTGTTTAGTGTTGGTTTAGTGTTTGTTAGTGCTCAGGCATTGATAGACATTTTACTACATTTCACATCTGTTCAGGTAGTCAGTGTTTCATCGGTTGTCAAGCTTTTGTGCTGAAGCTACCCAAGAAGTCTAATCCAAAGATCTTTAACCACTCAATAGAGTGTGTTATGGTCGGCTACTCACCTTCTTCAACCGACATATATCGCTGCTACAACCGGAAAACGAAGTGAGTACATGTTACACGGCACGTCGAATTTATTGAGTCCCAAGATCTAGTACCACGCCCACTGGGAGGCACACAGTCACGGGAGAATAATGTTCCCCCACCCAGAGAAGAGCTGCCTGCCTCAGAATTCCAGCCGCCACACCACATCAAACCTCCCGCAGATGACGCGGGGAGCGAGGAGGAGCTTGAGGAGGAGCCAAATAATCCTCCCATCGCACTGGAACCAAGACCAGGTCGAGTAAGCAGGGTACGAGGCGATGACGGAGCCTTCCCGGATGTGCGCAAAGATGCAGGTGTGGCTGAGGCCCGTGCAGCCGAGGTTCGCGCGAAGGAGCGCCGAGCTGAAGCGAAGACTCAGCGAGCCACAATGGAAGATGCCGATGAGGCAGAGGCCGAGGAGGAGCTAGCGGCCCTGGCCGATGACGACGAGTACGAGTACTGGGCATTGGCTGCAACGGTACCCTCAGATGATGAGCCGAAGACCTGGAAACAAGCTCAAAACTCACCTTTCTCTGAGGAATGGCGAAAGGCGTACCAGGCCAAGCTCGAATCCATCAAGGAGCATGACGTATATGAGCTTGTTTCCCGTGAATCGGTCCCTCACGGGCGCAAGATCATCCGCTCAAGACCGGTCTTCAAGATCAAGCGGGGAAGCGATGGCGAAATACAGAAATTCAAGGCACATTTGGTGTCTATGGGCTATGCTCAGGTCGCTGGCCAAGATTACCAGGAGACCTACGCACCTACATCCCGTTTCGAATCCTTCAGGATGGTCCTGCACGCCGGAGCTACGCTCGATTATGAGATTGACCACGTTGATGTTAAGACGGCCTTCCACAATGGCCTGCTTGAGGAGGAGATTTGGCAGGAGCAGCCCAAGGGCTTTGAGGTTCCTGGAAAGGAGGGCTGGGTCTGGAAATTGAAGCGCGGGATGTACGGGCTAAAGCAAGGAAGCCGGTCATGGAATCGCCGTCTTCACGCCGCGATGACCAAATTGGACTTTGAGCGGATCTCTGTCGAACACAGCATCTATTCGCGGCGCCGTCGCGGGGAGGTTTCTCTTGTGGCCATCCACGTTGATGACCTGTGCATAGCAGCCAGCTCCAAAACCGAAATGTGCCTCTTCAAGAAAGAGCTGAAGGGTGAATTTGAAATCACCGATCTTGGCCCCGTGAAATGGATCCTCGGTGATAAGCATGCAAAATGGCCAAGCCTGAAATTTACCAATTTCTGTGTCCTTGTTCCACTTACTAAAGTGGAACCAGAACTTATCTATATCTTGCCCATAAAGAGCCATAGAGAGGTCCGATCTGTTGGCTAAAGGCACTACACCTCTAGTTACATAGTAAAGACTTGTCAGGTCACCGATACCACGAGGGTCAACGGCCTGGGGAGCTGCTGTGTATTTACGTGTAATTCAAAGTCCAACCATTCGATCGAATTGGGACAGAGATAAAGTGTTATACCAAGGACATACACACACCATCCATTCTGACTACAAATTACACCTGAGAAAGTACACTACTGGAGTTGGGCATCAACGAACAAAGGAACCTTTGCTGAAAGTGGAACACGGCCCGAACAGTCCGGCAGTAGCCGACGGATCAATCCACGGCATGTTTGATATTCAACGCTTAGACCGAGGTCTGGATTGGGTAGCGCAGTTGTTGCCTAGGGAAGATTGATCCACTAGCTCCATTATTCATGTGCTGGAGTAGTTTATCCGTTTTCCCGCACCACAAGTCATACTATATGACCATTTAACCGTGATTCTGCAGAGAGGGCTAGACACGGGTAAAATCCACATCATAATATGATGCCATCTCTGGGATTAGAATCAAATCAGAACATAGGTCTCGGAACAAAGTATCTATTTAACCGTTTATTTAACCGTTTGTATTCATTGCGTGCTCATTGCTAATTATTCATGTACTATTTATATTTTATTAGTCCTGCATGTTGTGTCACTCGTTTGTATAAATACAGACAGGTTCAGAGAGGGAAGGCAGTGAATTCACCCCTTCTTGCTAGACGTATTCAGCTCTGCTGGTATTGTCGCTTGGGAAGCCTTGTATTCATTCGGAGTACCTCTTGGAACTTGTAGAGTTCTTTTAGTTATTTTGGTCAAATATATTGTTGGTTGTTGGATCACATCACGCGCTAGAACCTTAAGGAAACAGAACACGGAACGGACTCATAAGGGTTTCGCAAGGGTTTCATAAGGATTTAGGCAAACGGACTTGATAGAACAAGGAACAGAATCATAAGGGACCGAGAACACTGAAAGGATAACAACGTCTAAGGACTAATCCACCCACCCCACGAGATAAAACACCTCTTGGCACCTTCTAGACCTCATCTGAGTCACTAGATCGGCTAATTGAATCAAATCAGTATTTACGCGTAAATAGCTATTACTTATATCTAGCATAACCAGAGACCTAATACTTGGTCCGATCCCCGTACTCGCACCGTTTATTGTTTGGATTTGTGTTCAGTGTTGGTTTTGTGTTATTAGTGCTCTAAGCGCTGATTTACATTTTACTACATTTCACGCTTGTTCAGATAGTCAGCGTTTCATCGGATCCGAGTTATACGCGACCGGGCTGCGCGTACAATCTCCTTGGATCAAGAAACATATATCGAGAAAATGGCAGCTCGTTTCGGTCTGGAAAAAGCCCACCCTGTCCGCACTCCCATGGTACATGGAGAACCTCTGTCCCATTCAATGTCTCCAAATCCCATTTCCTCCAAGGCTCGCATGGCCGATGTGCCGTACCGTGAGCTTGTCGGTTCCCTGATGTACGCGAACGTAGCCACACGCGCTGACATTGCCCACTCTGTGGGTGTAGTCAGTCAGTTCTGTCAGAATCCTGGAGAGCTTCACTGGCTTGCAGCCAAAAGAATTCTCCGTTATCTTATTTGGACGAAATCTCATGTGCTCGTCCTCGGAGGCACCAGACCTATTCGTCTTGAGGGTCACTCAGGTTCTAACTATGCACCCCCCGGTGATCTAGACAAACGCAAGTCGACATCCGGTTATTGCATGTCCCTTGGCAGGGGCACAATCTCCTGGAGCTCGAAACATCAATCAACGGTTGCGACATCGAGTACGGAGGCCGAGTATATGGCTTGCTGCCACGCTGCCAAGGAAGCTGTCTGGCTTCGCATGTTGCTGCGAGCTGTTGGCTACAAACAAAACGGCGCGACAGTTATCCACTGCGATAATCAAGGTGCATTGATACTCACTGCCGACCCTTCATTCCATTCTCGTGCCAAGCATATCGATGTGCAATACCACTTCTCGCGTGACCGCATTGAACGAGGGGAGCTGACATTCACCTATGTCCACACTTCCGAGAATGTGTCGGACATCTTCACCAAGGCACTCCCGGAGCCGCTCTTCAAAAAGTTCAAAATCATGCTGGGCATCATTGGTCGACTGGCATGCGTTTAGCACGCTGAGGAGGAGTGTTAACATACGAGCATCGTGCTACGCGTGTCGCTAAGCGCGTCGCACGTGTCCGTGACTCCGCTGGTCATCATTTGTTCCCATCTTTTGTTTTTTCTCTCACTGGTTCTTACGGCGAACTACGTGAGAGGTGAATTAATATTTATTGCATACCTTTACAGTTTGCTCATTTACCTATAGCTTGTACTCACAGTATTCGTACAGGTACATATTAATTCATTGACTGGTTCTTGCGGCGAAATACGTGAGAGCTTGTACTCACAGTATTCGTACAGGTTACCACGGTTCACATTGTACTGTGGAAGACAACTTGTGAGGACGTTGTATGTCGAGTTTGGACCCAAATTGATGCGGCCCCAAAGACTGTGGGACTTTTTATGTCAAGGTGGCGGCGTGTGAACATCATTTTTTATCTCCGAACTGCCCTCGCATTCGGCTTTTGCTCTTTTCTCCACCAATTCTTCGCCAATTTGCAGGTTTGGGGGCCCGTTTTCATCCCTGGATTCCGAGTAACAGATCCTCCGCAAAACATGCACGAGGAAACTTCCCCCTCGCCTCATGGACCATCAAGGACATCTTGACCTGATTCTAGGTGGTGAAATCCGGCCACCCCTCTAGCGGGCTATCCGTGTTTGATATGGACTAAGGATTCGGATACTTATTCGACGCAAATATCTCAGCATTCTCCCACATTGATTTGGCTTTTAGCTACTCAACTTCCTCTTCACAGCCTGCCCCTACCTCAAACCATAGAATTTCACTCGCATGGAAAGATGGATTTTGTTGGAGGGGTTATGGGTATACGGGAGACGTCCCGTGGCCATGGGTGTGTTGGAATACATCCTATTGAGTATTTTCACCCTCGCTGGGGTCCTCGATAGGTTCCATCCCTTGCAGGGCACCACATTCCCTCCGCACCATCCTCTTACCCATTCAGGTCAGCTTGAAACAGAAATTATTGCTGTCTTGCTATAGCTCATATGTACATTTTGAGTGTATAGAATGGGGAAGCGGCATCCTTTGAATCATTTGGGCCACAGTGGGGTGGAAAGAACCAGTGCAAACGAGCGAAAGAGCCGGGTGGCCGACTAGCCCGTTTATTGCCCCTTTGGGATTTCGCCGAAAAGAAAATTCAGTGAGGCATGGAATCGGCATGTAAATTCACGGAAAATATCTGAGATCACTCTTAGGATACATAACTTTGGTTCAGAGTCCATACATTCATACCTACCAGCCTCAATGGGCCTAACCAAGCCAAATTATGCTAAGGTGGCCGAGTACCCGGTCTCTGATAATAGCCCTCAGATACTCCTTCGATCTTGGTGCAATCTTGGCCTTTATCTTACTCCTTTTCTGGGAATACACAGCCGCCTCTCGCGTATCGGTCAGTCAGGTTCAATTGCGAAGCAGAAAATCGTTATCTGTATCAATGCATTCGAAAGTATTCGAGCAACCATTAATACTGTCGTCTTCGTGTCTCCTGTGCCTCGCACATCGTGGTGCTCGAATTCCTCCGGACCCAGTGGTGAGCAGCGCCGGCGCCGCAGCGTCCATTGCGAGTGTAACCAGGCGACTCTTCCGGCTTACCACGGGATGGAACCGCGATGCCACTCAGACAAAAACAAAAGCTCCAGAAGAACCGAAACGCATCCGGTCTTCAAGTTGGTTTTCCTGTACGTGAATACAGCGGTGGCTTGTTTACCCCCTCGGTCGTTGGGGCAAGTCGTATATATATGTTCTAAGGCTTGTCTAAGGTTCCACATATTGTGAAGCCGCCAAAGCCCGACTCCGATTCTTAGTATAATTTGTGAAAGTAGCGTGAGCATATGCCCGACCTAAAGCGGCCTAACTACCATCTCGGCAGCAGTGGCCGCGGGAGATCTCTGTGTCAATTCTAAGCGTTGATAGAGAGCGACTCACAAAATCATCTCTTTCTTTCCCAGTAATTCTCGCAATCATAGCTGGGATTCTGGCCTCGATCCTGGCGCCGTGGCCCTCCTTATCCGTAGCAGCCGGATGCAAATTCGGAAATAACGTCGCCTCGGTTTGTCTACTCATTTGTATACGTCGATTCCCCAATATGCGGGAAATCCGGCGCCCACTGAATCCAGATGGCCGTTCACCACGATCAGCGCCCAGTCAGCGAAGATCTGTTGGACTTATACGTGGATCAACAAATCGAACGGGGATCTGCCGAGACAGAAAAAAAATGAACGAGAAGGATGTAATAGATACAATAAACCAGGCAAAGATTCGTTGGGCCAGGAATATTTAGCAGTAGCAGGCCCGTTCCAAACTATGTTAATTGCAAATTGAATAAGACAAGCTAGAGTACCTAGTACGTGTCAGTTTTCTACGTATAATTCCCCGAAGGAAGGCCTTGTGGCTGGAATGGTCGCTGCGAGGCATGCTACGCCTCGGGTATGGATTGCCTAACCCTGAGATCTGAGAGACGGGAAGAGAAAGAGGAATCAACCAAGAATCAACCCTGAACACATGCCGAGTTGCCGGCTGAGTCATCACTTGGCATCAGCTGTCACTCCGACTCTCTTGCCTTCTGCCTCAATCGACTTTGCTTTGGCCGGAAATCGTAGCCCATGGAGTCGCCCTCCTGGATCACACCCCTCCGTGCGAGCTAGAACGTAGAATATTCGAGGTCTCCGCTCTCTCGCGACCCACGACGATTCCAAATCTCATGTTGGTAGCGCGGCACGTTAAAATCTGGTAGTCATCCAAACCACTTTCTGTGGCGGTCGATATCAATCCGCAGCTCCCCAGGGTTGAGCCTCTTTTGTATCATGGCATATTACTGTCGGACACGGTCACGGCAGTCCAAGGGTTTCCCAAACTCGATCTGGACATCGTCCTCAGGGCAATCGATGAGAAACCGCCCGAGTTTCTCAAATATGCTGTGAAACATTTGCTCTTGGATTCTCATCAACAGTACTATCCGTTGCAACGGACAGCCCTGTACTTTGACACCATTCTCAAGGCATGCACTGGCATCACCGGCCTCGTCGCATGGACCGGAGTCAACGACAACTTGTCTACTCTGGCTTCTTCGGAATCCCTTCGCCGTCTTACTATCGATATCCCGGAGGTTTTTGGGCCTGATCCCCAGAACTGTTTCGCCCACTCCTTGTTTCGACATATCACGCATCTCGAGATCGGTGATTTCCTTCCCAGCGAGTTCACCGGGATCGCCCTTATCCCTCATCTCGCTCACTTTGCCTTCAACGCTGTTGGGCGATGTGATGTTCTGCGCCCTGCATTCCACTCTTGTGCACGATTAACGTGCATCGTATTTTTGTGCGCGGTGGTAGTAGCGGAAACCAAGATATTCATGAACTTCGTGCAGCCACTGCTGGAGGACGAAAGATTCGTCATGATAATTTCTCACCGTGACTTCTGAGCGGGCCGGTACCGTACCGCGTGCGCGGGAAATGACCATTGGACTCTGGTGGATGTGTTCCTTGCGGCGCGGCGAGCAGGAAAAGTCGATCGTGAGCCTTCGTTTTTCTGGAATCAAATTTCACTAATACACTTCTAGGAGATCACTTTATCATCTCCCACGAAGACGAGTCGTGGTTTGAGTGAGGAAGTCCCTTATTTATTTGTCTCAACACAATATGCAGTCAACAATGCCCTAGAGCTTAGGCCCCCTACGTTTGATTAATGCCTAGAGTTCAGGGTCCCCCTAAATCCGCCGGATTCTCGGCCGAAGCCTAGGTATTAGGGCTACAATAATATTTTTATAATATTATGTTGTGAACCAGGTAGGTCCAGGCTCATGGGTGATTTTTCTATGGTTGGGTGCCATTATTCTGGTTTCTGGGAGCACCGGCACCAGCCAAGGATAATAATATTATCCACCCAAGGTACCAGGGTATAGCCCATCCTAATAGTATTAGTAGCCCAACTTGGCTGAGTTCAGCCGATCGCAAGGATAATATTCTACCTCGAAGGAACTCAGGCATCAGCTGATGGCACACATAATATTTCCAGCCCAGGGTACTTGGATTCGGCCGATTGGTTTTTGATAGTCTGTAATATTATTAGGCTTAAATATCTGTGTTCAGCTGAAGCAAGCAATAATATTCTTTCTTGAGGAGGGCAGGAATTGGCTCATAGTCCAGAAAATATTTCTAACCCAGTGTACCTGGACTCAGTCGACTGTTCTTTTGACAGCTTACAATATTAATACACCTGAATAGCTGGGCTCGGCTGAGGCTGGGGATGATATTACTGTGCCTGCTGACCTAGGGTTGGCTAATAGGCGAAAGTAATATTATGTTGCTAGATGGGTAGGATTGGGCTGATGGATAGGATAATATTTTGAGCTCAACCCAGTTGGACTCGGCCGATCAACATTTTATGAGCCTAAAATATTATGATGCCTACTGAACTCAGGCCGGCAAATGGGTGAAAGTAATATTATGTTGTAAGATTGGGCTGATGGATAGGGTCATATTTTGTGCCCTACTGACCTCAGGTCAGCCAATGGGTCAAAGTAATATTATGCTGCTAGATAGGTAGGATTGAGCCAACGGATAGGATAATATTTTGAGCCCAGCCCAGTTGGACTTGGCCAATCAACATTTTATAAGCCCAAAATATTATGATGCCAACGGACCTCAGGTCGGCCAATGGGTGAGTTGAAAAGGAAAAAAATCAGACAGAGGGAGAATTGAACCCAAGAAGGACTCACTGATGGTGGTAAGAGGACTACATCATCATAACCACTACACTATCATGGAATTGCATGCCTTGTCAGACAATGCACAGGCATTCTGCACACCAGTGACTTTCCTTTTCTGGCCGCACTACATCTGTACCTGTGGCTCATTGCTTTTTCCAAAGGTCACAATATTATTTGCCCTGCATGCCATGGTATGGCTCAATAATATTTTATCCCCAAGAAACCTTGGTTGTAGCTGAAGGTAGATATTTTCAACCATGTTATTACACAGGATTGACTGTCCTGTCCTTAGCAACATGTTTTGTTTTGTGTCTCCAACGACTCGCAACTTGCCTCCAACCGCCACTTTGAGATAAAGCACAGCCACTGATCATCAACAATATTCACCTCCCTGCTCCAAAAAAGGCAATTCATTGCATTCTTGCCTCCCTTGAGCTCATTTCACCTTGCAACCACTTCATGCGGTTTGGGTATTATTCATTACATTTTGCCAAATGATTCTACTCAGTACATGCATCCATCTACTGTATGTATTGACTCTCCCATGTATGTCTCAACAAAAAAGCAATTCCCACTTGATTCTTGAGTGTACGGAATTGCCAGGCTAAAGAAGGGAGGTTTTGAAGTTTCATATATCAAATGCATTTAATCCAGAGGAATGTGGCCCCTCAGATACAGTTTGACACTAGATTTTGCGAATTTTGGTATTTGGGAAGCTCAGAATTTGAGGCTGCAGGAAAAGGTTTACAGTAATAGTTTATTCCTTGTGTAAATAGAGGGATACTCCCATTTTGTACCCTTCCCAGCAGCACTTACAACACGCTCCATGGAAATGAAGATAATCAAAACCAATTCTGAAGAAATGACTGGGTTGATCCATGTACGAGCCCCTTGATGACCTCGGGTTTTCAACTACTGTGTACTATTCCTTGTGAAATTTTTGATCCTAGTCCACTGCAATCACAAATTGGTGTATGTGCTGTAAAATACTAGTCTCAAGTGGATATAATGATGAGATTGCAGTGTTTGAGACAGAATATGGTGCAATAATTGCTGGAATGATTTCGTGGTTTAACCAAACAAAATTTGAACTGAAAGATCCAGGAAGCGAATTAAAGAGCGTTCAAAGCCCGCGGCTCGCCCGGGCCGCCCCGGGCCGGAATTCCGTGAAGCACTTAAAACGGTTCACCCAGCATGCGTACATGCAATCACTGCGTTCAGGGCCCTCACACCGGTCATTAACTTCGGTGCGCCTGATGTGCAATCTGAAATGAGTCCGGAAATTTTCCCATTGGTCCGGAAAATGCCGAGCCAATAGGAAAATTCCCGGACAGGTTTCGTCGAGTTTAGAACTTGTTTTATGGTAGTCTAATTTCGTACGGTACGAATGTATTCATTTCCTCCTTTCCCACTCCTGCCTTCCTGACGTCCAGCGCCGGGCGCTGTTCGCAAAACACGGGTCGCGCATCGCCCTGCGTCACTCCTGGCCAGCGGCTCTTTCTCCGAGCAGCGAGCAGCCCGGGCCCGGCACTGGACGTCAGGAAGGCAGGAGTGGGAAGGAGGAAATGAATACATTCGTACCGTACGAAATTAGACTACCATAAAACAAGTTCTAAACTCGACTAATTCCGGCGCACTCAGAATGAGCGAGGAAATAGCCAATCGGCAACTCCCAGCTATGCGCTGGGAGCCCCAAAAGACATGTATATGGGAACGGTACGGCTATAAGGCTATAAGTGAAAAGAGAAAAAATTGTAGGTAGCGCACCAAAGGCCGACGAGGTTGGGGAAAGCACCAGCACCGGCGGACAATGGTGAGAGTGGTAGATGAAGATGGATTGAGGATAGGGACAAAAGAAAAGAAAAAGAAAGGAAAATGAGCAGGGCGATGGAGAGAGACCGAGATGCATGTCTATGGTGGTCTGATAGCTGGGGGCTGGTGGACGGGACGGCCGAAAAGAAGGGCCTGGAGGAGAACGGGGTTCTTCCGGATGTATATGGCAAACGCACCAGATGCCCAGCGCCCAATGCCTTGGATGACATTCGGGGGGACACCTGCTTCGGCCAAGGACGTGGCACCGCCTGCATGAAGTGACTGGCCAGCGACATCGTGTGGGAAGTAGTGTTTGAGTCGAGCGATGAACCAACCGCGTGTCGGCACGGACCCGTTGGAGCGCAGCCAGAGTTCACGGTTCAATGGGAAGAGGCGGTCGCGGGAAGCGATGTAAGTGAGGAAGAAGTGGTGGGGGTTGGACCGGCGATTTGTCCGCTGGATGATGATAATGTTGCCTTCGTAGAAGCGGTCGGCCTTGTGGTAGGGGAGGAAAAATGTGTAACTGTCGGCGACAATCTTGACCGTGTGTCTGAGGGTTAACTTGCGTGCATTGCGCAAGCGAACGGCATCAGGAAAAGTCATCTCACCGAGGCGTAACAAGCCATCCCTCCCAGTGGTGAGCATGCTCAGGAAAAGCATGTCATCATGAGCGGGCGAAAGGCCGATGTCGTCCACCACCTGCACAATATCGTCTTCTCCGAGAGGGCGTTTGCGATTCACTGGTGTGCCAAAACGACGCATGCAACCGGCGAGAGTGCGTGACACCAAAACACCATTGCGATGTGCGCGCACGTCGGGGAAGTAGATCTCAAGTTGATTGCAGATTCCAGAAAGGTAAGAGTTGACCGAGCGGGGATTAATGTGGGCGCACATGTAGACGGTGAAGAAGCTGAGGGTCTCCTCAGTTGGTTCAAGAGGCAGGCCATGGAGTTTTATGAAGGTGAGGTAGGAGTTAAGAGCGGAAGAATAGGTCACAGACGAGTTTGGATCAATTGCAAGGCCGAGTGCGATGGCCCGCTCTCGAACAAGGCGGTCCATTGTCCACGGCTGCCTGACAGGCTTCCGGGACGTCGGGGTGATTTCAATCATTCTGGGAAGCCCCCGGCATTCATCGCGGGGGTATAGAAAGGTGATGGGGGAGTGAGAGTAGAGATACGGCCGGGCATGCGCCTAGCTGAAATGATGACGATGAATGTGAATAAGATGCAGAACATGGGGGAAGGAAAACAACTGAGCTGAACAGAAAGAAAGGCGGAATCACCAGCACTAGGCTCGATGGGAACAGCACAATCAGTTCTGTGGGCGATCAGGACAGTCGGGCCCCTTGTGACCCGCCAGCCTGCAGACGTTGCAAACGTGGAGCCGCCTGCAACGACCCGCATCTGTAGTGCACCGGTTGTCGTTCCAGTTGTTGCAAGCTTCAGTTTTGAGCTTGCGAGACGCGCCGGACTGCGGCTGGCGCTGACCGCCAACGACTCCGAGCCCGATGGAGTCGATGACAGCAGTTTTGAGGTCCATGAACTTATTGAAGTCTGTGAGCTCAATGTCTCGACGCTGAGACGCACGTCTGCGGGCGGCCTTGTCGAAGGCAATGATACGGTCATGGAAGGAGGAGTTAGTTGCTGCGAACAAACCAACGATGTACTCCCGATAACCGTCAAGCTCCTGCGATCGATGAGGGAAAACAAAGAGCATGGCCTTACGCATGCGGTCAAATGCGATAGACCACATGCCTGCATCGGTGATGAGCTTGGTGGGAGCGACAGCACCGAAACGAAGCTCGAGTCCACCCCCAAGGGACTCAGAGCGTTCATCATCAGTGGACGTTGAGAAGAGCGCGCTGATGACCACGTCAAGGTTGACTGAGCGACCGTTGACGAGATTAGCCCACTCCGAGTCAGGAAACTCAGGGCAGCGAGCCATGGTTGTGAGCGAACACTTCGCCTGCTTGGGATCGGCCAACAGGACCTTGAGAATACGGAGGGTTTCGGTGAGGTTTGGTGACAAAGGATGGATGGAGGACTCAATAAAATCAGACACTGCCCACGGATATTGGGACTCGAGCACACTGGAGCGCCCACCCGGTCGATCGAGAACCGGCGGGGAGGGGCTGCGGTGTGGTCCGTGGAGCTCGCCGTCATTGTTGGGACCCTCGAGATGAGGAGGAGGAGCGTGCCCTTCACCGCGGCCGGCAGTGCCACGCTCCTGCTCATCGTGGTCGTCGAGAGCCTTGAGGAAAGAGGAGAAAGCAGTCTCGAGCTCGGTGTCGCCAACACCGGCTGCAGACAGCTTCTGCGAGATCTCGCGGAGAGCTTTGGCCTTGGAGACTCGCTGACGGCGATATTGGTCGATGATGACCTCGCAGTCGGCGAGAGTATTCTGATGGGCGGTTGCGCCCGGACCAGGCTGTTCCTGAGCATTAGGGCCCTGCTGGCCACCACCGTTCCCCGTGTTGGTTGGTCCCGGACCGGCTGGAGCCTGATTCGGAACGCCACCAGGGGGAGCGTGATTGAGTGTGCCAGCGCCCGGTCCCGGCTGAGAGCCAGTACCAGAAGAGTTCGGGGGAGGAATAATCTTGCGGCCAAAGTTCGGAGGTTGCTGACCATCGGTGCTCATAGGTGACGAAGCTTAGAGTAGTCTGACAGACGTAGGATAGATGGGAATGCGAAGTGTTCCAGTAGTAAGCACAAAAATACACTGAGACACCGAGGGCGACAAGAAAGAAGCGAGAGCTGCCGGAATTCGAATTGCACATCGGTTGCACTGAAGTTAGACGGTGTGCCTCCTCACCGGACATTTGCCGAGGTCCGTAGAGGCTTCGGCGCCATCAGCCGAGGTAACTAGACAACGCCCGGCGCCATCAGATCGGCGAATAACTGGGCGAGATTTGGAGAGGCCCGTAGAGGTATCGACGAGGTCCGTAGAGGTGGCGTCGCACAATCGTTGGCGCTGGCCCTCTACAAATCTTGGCGGACCTCTCCAAGATCCTCTGACTGGCTCTCGGTCTGAAACCAGTAGCACGTAGTCATGTTTCACCTTGAGTAATAAACTAATGATTTGCGAGAGTTTAAGTAATTCTGTGCTCTTCTCCCGTGGTCCCTACCACGATGGCTCCACAATCTCTTTTTTCCTCCCCCATGCGCCCTTCTCGCTACCGGAATGTCTCGTAGGAATACGCCGCAGGCTAGCGGCCCAACGAGTGCCAACCCATACGGTGAAGGCGCTCCGCACGGCGACCCGTGCGTCCTACATACTTGTGTTTCTCAGTGCACGATTCTCATAATGTTCCTTAGTTTTCAAGTCAATACCCAGGCTACCTTTGCGCCTATTCCCCCTAGCCACTCAAACCATCCTGGACTTCGGCACCCCTCGTACGTCCCCGCAGTCTCCGCCCAAATAAGTCAGATCTTGAGCGAGCCCATAGCTCCATGTATCATACCAACACGCGTTCCGTATCGTTGGAGACACCCCGGGCCTCTAATGGGGGACGCGCAGTGTATGCAAACACCATTCGCCCCCCTGTGAATCCCCTTCCGACCAGGAACTCCGATACATATTTGTACGCCCATCCGCCACTTGGTATGCCGACTCCTGCAAATTGACAATCATTCGTGGCTCCCCACCATTTCGCCTTCCCCAACCAATTCAGCGGACATGCGGAGGGTCCGCAGATGGATATGCTTGTCCAGATGATGCAGACACTGCTTCAAGACACCAACGAGCTCAAAGGCCGTGTAGCGTCCATCGAGGCCCGCATTTCCTCATCGACCATACCAACATTGACTCGCACTACCGTAGCGCATCGCGGGCGGCCCACACGCTCCAAGACCAAGGCAACATCCAGCAGCCGCCAGGGTCGTACCATGGACGTCTCGTCGGACTCAGACGCTCATTGGATTGACCCTGCCCTCGCGGATAGCTCTCCTGACGCTTCGGCCGATACGGACCAAGACCGCGAGAGTGTCGCGGACTCGGATAGCTTCGGGAGTTCGAATTTAACGCCAACTGAGCACCGGGCGCTCCAAGTAAGTGTTGGTCGTGTCTGCTAATCCTTCTGACCTCTCGCAGGGGTTTATATCGAAATTATTCAGACGTGTCTGTGATGTACCGGACGGCCGCTGGCCAGACCCTGAGCTCATTCGTGTGAATCCCACCACCAACGAAATTTACCCCACCCCGTTCTTCGGTGTTCGTGTGGATGAGGAGCGGAACCAGAAAGTTTTTCGAGTCGCAGAGCAAGCAGCGATTGAATTGCAGGTATTGACTCGCTCGCTCGTATCGCGTTGTTCAACACCTTACATCCACATACTTAGGACAAGAGTTGTTGGCCCAAGGGCCTTCCACGCCCCCCGACGGAGCCCGATCCGACCTGGGATGAACAGCTCCTCCAACAAATGGCCAGCAACTCGTTCTAGTCGTTCAAGAGCCAGTGGAAAGAAGGCCAGAGTGACGAGGCGGCAGCACGGGGAAAGATGAAGCGTACCATGGATCGTCGCAACAAGCGGCGCAAGCAAGTGAGTAAAAGCAAATAATAATATGCCCGAGTTCATTACAATTAACTTCCAATAGAAGGCGACTCAGATCAACAAAGTTATCGAGCGCTTTGCTGCCCTCTATGGCATCGACCCCAAGGCTTTGAAGATGGCCCTACATGAGCAATATTTATCTGACGAGGTTTCCGGACCGGAGGAAGAGTCGGGCGAAACCAAAGCGGCGTGGACCGTTCGTTTAGCAGCTGCGGCGGGGAAGCCTCTCTCGCCTGCTGCCCTGAAAAATATTCATTTCCTTGAAGTGCTGGTTCCCACGTGGCGATCCGACGATGTACGCATATTTCCTCATTTCTCTACGCATGTTGACTATTATTTTAGTACTCGACTCTCATCCATAATGTCGAAGACTTCAAGGTGGGCGAGAGCAAACCCCTCGACGAACTGAACATCAAATACACTCGTGTTTCCCTGGGTCGGCCGTCAGATCGAATTCCCGGGTACGCACCGTATGATTTTGGTTACAAGGAGGACTGGCTTCGGGAGGCTCGAGCCATCGACGCAACCAAGAACCTGGTGAAGGATTGGGGAAAATATCCTGTGCCTGATGGATGTGGGCTACCCATGCGAGGTGAAGTCGCTGGAGTCGATCCTCGATTCGACTTTTCTGAGACGGATGATAATGGACATTCATAGTGTGCGGTAAAAGATACATTAGCTAGTAGTTGACTCGTTTCGTTCTCTAATGTCACTCCTCGTCTATTGTTCCAAGATCTAGGCCAAACCCGTAAGCCAACATTGAGGTCGGGAACTGCAATTGTATCAGAGTGATTAAATGACGGGATTTTGTGCACGCACTCGATCCATCGTCGTCGTAATCCATAGAGGTGGGTCCGTGTACCCAATCTTACCTCGACCCACTTGGCATTGAATGTCGACCAACGGCAGTACAACTGGCTGAAAACCTTGATCGCTTGCCTGCGCGTAAACATTGTATTGCCAGGTGTCGACACCAAGTTCCTGGCTGAGCCCTGAATTAATTTCGGCCATGACGTAGAGATCTTCACCACTCACAAGTCTTCTTCGTTCCAGATAAACTCGTTATTATCCAGTGGTGTGTAGTCTGACGGCTTCATCCACGCAACGAAAACCAATACCGATTCCACAGAGTTGGGTACACCAGGCTGGGTGTGACAAAAGATAGAGCGGATCTCCCCGACATATGGCTCCCCATTGAATCGAGTTTGAACAATGGATGACCCTGCTGAACCTCGTTTGGAGCGGGTTGTGGATGTTACCCTGCGACCATCGAGGAGGGCATAATTATAAATGTCTGCGTATGCCGTGAGCATATGTGTGCCATCTACCACTGGCGCTCGATTGAAGTGAACTTTTGCGCCGTTCCTGTTGTAGTGGTTGAAAAGACCCAAGCGAATAGAGTCATGAGTGATTAATTTCGCCTTATCCGCAATACTGCCGGGGGAAACCCTGGAGAGTACACGTTCTGAAATGCGGAATCAACTGGAATCGGGATTCCAGTCAAGCGGAATCTTACCATGAGCAGCAGCATCTTGAATAGTACCCAGTGCCTCTGTGTCCTGGCCGACACCGATAAGGAGATCTAAGAATTTATGCTCCCATTGTGTCGGAAGCGGCGTGTCGTGACCTGATGTTTCGTCAAACACGGTGTTCAACTGTTGCGTCGTAATGAGCATCTTATTTTAGTGATCAAATTGGGGTGCCTGACGCACCACTCCGTCCAGCTGGGCCATCCGATGGAATTCTCGCACCATTGAGACCTCGAGCATGCCCCCGGACCAATTGTTGCTGTTGAGATTCTTGAGGATTTTGTTCAACCGCTCCGTCAGGAATGCCCAGAAGCCATACAGTGGACCATAATCCTGGACTTGATCTGGTATGTGTACACACCAGTGGTGGTTTGGTTTCATTGCATCCTCTCCATATAACTGCGAACAAATGAATTTGGTCAGTGATAGGATTTTCATGAGTGGGTGGAATTTACGGCCGAGAACCTCAGAAGATACTCTGTAAGCAACCTCTTTGCCTTCGAAAGTCCTGCATCCCCTATAGAGTTACCGACGAGGATTTTCAATGCAGTGGCAAATCGGAGAAAATTTCGATCCTCTCCAAGCTGCATGCGGGGCTGGGGTTCCTTCGGCCGACTGGGTGGATCTGACAGTTTGTTCCCTTTCTCCCACTTTTTCATCTTGGTCTCATAGTCTATCAAAGCCGTTGGATAACGTGTTTTTGCTCGCTCATACTCTTGGTTGGATTCCTTATGGAATCGTTCCCAGACAATAGGTATCTATATATCTCGTGAGTCAATGACTGATCCGTAGAGAGCCAAATGACCTACAACTACAGCCCAGGGGCCGGTCACCGCAAACTTATACTCATCTGCCGTCAAGGATCCTCCTGCTGGCTCCCCCACGCGCAGAGGGAGGCGGCCAGCCCATAATGGTGATTCAAACTCAAAAAACATCGAACGAGTGAAGTAACCGAACGCACATTTTCTAGAAATTGATGGACAATGTTGAGCTCGCGGAAAGCATTTGGTGTATTCCCACGTAATGTACCCTCCTTGATCCAGCGGGTATACCACTGGGTTTTCCCAAGACCCGAAATCGAGCTGTAGTGGAGTGTAGAATCGGTGCATTAAAATATGAGGGCCCACCGAGAAGGAGATTGTGCATGGGGTCCACGACGGTATACCTCACGATGTCAAAGTACTCTAGCCGGGCAAATTCCGTCCATCCGACACCGTGGCGTGCGAAGAACTCCGCTTTTTCTTCTTCGGTGGTAAGCTCTCGGTATTGATAAGCCAATTGCCGATGTTCTTCTCCATTGCGTGGTGGAAACTCTGACAAAAAATAATGAGAATGGTAGGCATAATAAAACATGGCTACTACCGTTCCGGAGAGACTTTTCAGAAAAGAACTGATCATGGGAGACGGTGCATTTGGTGCACGGTGTGGCTTTGTGACTGTGGTCGGCAAATCCGCAAAGTTTACACATAGCAGGGTGGTCTGCAATAATTGCAACTAACGCAACCCGGACCAGAATCCCTGAAAGTCCTCTTTAGTGCCGAAATTGGGGAATCTGGAACAAAATATAACCTTCAGGATATTCAGGCGTCTTGACAATTATCCCTTGTTCATGAAGCATGATCAGATCATCGACAATTATCTTGAGGTACTTTTGCGGCTGCTCTCTTGTCTGTTCCGTTGGTCCGGGAGTCATGCAACTTAGGATGAGGTTTTCGGCACGGTATCTATAGCACATCATATACATTGTGCTCAGGGTAACAGTAATGCTTACCGAAGTGAGGTAACCAAATTCTGAATGCAAAAAGATAGAACGCCGGAGGAATTACTGGGCCCGTAACTACTTTTTTTCCGCCCGAACCTGGAGTTTATTAGCAACTCTATTGCTAACAAAGCTAATTGCAACACACCAATCGAAACTGAGTGAAGTCCCCAACCGGATTTCGTTCTTGGCTGCCGATCCAAAGAAAAAGGACTTTCCATCCGGGTCCTTGATTGTTTTCCAGACATCAGCGTCCTGCATGCACTGAGCTTCGCCAGCCTTTTTCGAACGTGTCTTCCAAGAATTCACGGCAGAGACCATCCCTGGCCGCTGGAAAAACTCCCGTAAACCAGTGGAAAGTAGCTGGATTGGCGCAACAACATGCGGCTTTCGCTTCCTCGATGTCCCGGGAGGAGGTGTATCCTCAGAATCAGAGATAGGGTCGTTCGATGCATCGGGATCATCCGGAGCAGCCGCACCAAAAACCTCTTCATCGCAGTCAGGACAAAAAGCATGTGGCGCAACAGCTGGATCAAACACCCGATGGCATTGAAAACAGATGGGGTGCACCGTAAAATTATCCTTGATATCCAGCTTGGCAAAGACTGTCATGAGGGTTCGAGGCATTGCAAAGGTCCCAGTGAGAGCACCAACTACAGCGGAGAAAATGAAGCCAAGACAGACCAGAATCAGAGCGCATGCACGAAATGTGACACGGTGTTTCGTATGTAAAAATGCAACCATGTAGATGATGGCTCGGATATACCAGTGTGGGTGAAGATTATCCCTAGTTGAGGTCCTAGACGGAGCCGTCACAGAATGTGATTGCTGTGGCAGGATATTGCCGGGTGGACCGTCTGTGACAGCAAATTGATTGCGAGGTTGACCGGCGAGTACCTCGCTATGAGCAAATCAGTCTAGTTCACACGGAATTGATGTTATACATACGGAGTGGCTGGTTCAGTGGGAGGCTCCGCGGCTGGTGGTTCCACTGGAATGTGTTCAGACGGACTTCTACGAATGGACATGAATGAGCACAACAGTCGCAATTTACTCAAGTGCAGTACATACTCAGCGTTGACCCGATACGCACTACGACTACTTGCGGATGCACGGACCCGTCCCGGTAGAGTTGACATAGTATGGTGACCATGCGGGGGTGGTTGACCACGCCCAGCCAGAGCGGAGGTACCTCGGGAATTATCCGAGGGTGCAGCTCCGCTCGCAGATCTGTTGGTATGACCTCCTCGCAGAGTTTGCAATGGGTCCAATGTTGAGTCC
The DNA here is from genome assembly GCA_029448575.1 of Mycena maculata. Lineage (NCBI taxonomy): Eukaryota > Fungi > Basidiomycota > Agaricomycetes > Agaricales > Mycenaceae > Mycena > Mycena maculata. Next base: position 215,122 of record JARJLG010000049.1, on the reverse strand, counting down.
GAAAACCTGCGAGCCATGGGGGATTTCAAAGGACTGAATGCGAACCTCATATTTATGGGTGCAGACCCATGCAGTGTCAATCGGCACATGAAATGGCAAGGGAGCACACCATCCGAGTCTCAGTCAGCCGACACTGGTTACAACGATTTTATGGATGCCATCCCGGCAGAAGGAGATGGACACATTGATTCAGACGGGTATGGGACAAAAATTGTGTATTATTAGCATAATAACGACACACTTGGAGAGTTCCAGACAATTCGAAGTTCATTTGCAGGCGACATGATTGTTGAGATCTGTCATAGAGGATCCCGGAGTACATTGAATGATCATCGACGTCGAGGGCATGGGAACGAGCAGGCAGAGTCCTCAGTGGGCGTGGCTGCCAAGACAGCGCCTTCTCACCGATGGGAATTACCAGATTGAGGTGCGTTGGGGATTCACCCATTGTCCGAGGTGGGAGTCGCGAAGAGCAGGGACTGAGTACTGGGAGCAAAGGAGCGAATGGCCGTCGGCCGATATCAGCACCGCCACTGGTGCCAAATTAGAACAAATAGACCACAAAACATATCACGATCGTGCGCTCAGGCCAGATTTGATAGTTTTCATCAGACAAGGCAGCGGTAAGGTTGAGACTAGTAGACCAATGAAGCCCGATGGCGACAGATGCTGGTCGAGGCCGCATTTGGCGAACTCTGGCGAGGGACCTCGCCAAATCATTTGGCGAGGAGGGGTCTGAACGCAGTGAATCTGATGGTTTTTTTGAAGATACTTATAGACTACCTTCATCCTTCCAACTAACCAATATGAGCAATCACCTCAAGAACACTATGAAATTGCAAATTTTGTAGCAAATGCATCAGCCATTTGACATTTTTGTTGCCGTGTTTCACGTGTTTTTTCGGCTTTTCGCGTTGCTCACCAAAATCCTTCGACCTGCCCTGGGTGGTGCAGATGCCAGATGGGTCCCAAAGTGCATAGACTTGCTAGTGTAGTGGGGAAGACACTTGGAGTGCTCGAAAACTGTCAGGATTGTTGCCGGTTCTGATGCAATCAGCAGATCTGTGTTCGGTGTTGTGAGAATTTTGATGCACATTGTGGGTGTTGCGTGTTGAGGTGTTTTCACACATTTTCATGTGTTTTTTCGTCTTGTTTGGCGTTGCACAACACCACAACAAATCTGTCAAAAGTCTGATGTGAAGGAGATTGTATAGCAAGTTGGCCATTCAACATTGAATTGGGAAATGTATATAGTCAGAAAAGCTGTTCTAATGCAGTGGTTGGATCAAATGAAAGTATATAAAGACTTGACAAAAAGAATTGGAAGGATCCATGGATGAACACCAGGGAGAGGTCTGATCCTATATATGAAAATTTTGTCAATTGTCGAAATTGACTTGAACAATAAACCATCCCAGAATTGCTTGGATTTGTTATATATTGGACCGATGGGAAACATAGAATCCCGAAAGTGTACAATCATCACCAAACAGTGCGGGTATTTGCGGCGTGAGTTCGGTCGTCACGACTCACAATAGATCCAACGTGCTGCTGATAATTCCTCATTGAATTCCGGCTGTGGACTGGGCAACAGATTTGCAGCGCAGTAGCTGAGAATACATGGATTATCATTCCCGAGCCCAGTGGATAAAAAAAAGTAGCTAGACCTGAACACATTATATACGGCAGTTGACAACTCTCCGTCTAACATCTCGCCCATCCCGGAAAGCCGTTCAACATTGTATGCATTTGGATTGGAGTATGGGAAGATTCAATAGCGTATACCGTACGCTCAGCGTACAGACGTCAACATTTAGACAAGCAATATGATCGCTGCTTTGGCCATTCAATATTCAAGTTTCAGCCAGGCTGAGCTCAGCTGAGCCAGCCAGCCACTGGAAAAGAAAACCACGCAAAGTTAAGTGAAGATTTCAGTTGCTACAAACGAGTGCGGGCTAGGAATACTGTGGGTCCATCTTCGTAATGCGTAATTTGAACGTCGAGGTGCGGGACGAACGAACAAAGTTTTCTTACCAGATAACGCGGTTATTTGCCGCAGCATCGATTCCGTGGCCCATTTATGTTTCCCCCGGAATAGACGATTAGGGAAAAGGATTACAAGAGGACGAGAAGAAATAAGGAAGGAAAATAGGATGGTGTCCTTCTCTCCTTTGTCTACAAAGCCTAGTACCTCTACATCTCATCGTCGCTCGCTCGGCCGGCGCTTCGCACCGCCCTCGCTCGCTCCTCCGCCCGTTTTACTCTGTTTACCGAACGAATTCGAGCACTCCCACACCACCAGCATCTCGTCATCTCGCCAACGAATCTCCGCATCTCGACGGCTTTACGACGCGACCCATCGCACCCCGACTTGCCGCCCCACGCGCTCTCTCGTCGCTGTTGCCCCGACTCCTGGTACTCTCTGGCCAGCTGATCGCCTTGACACGTCACTATGCGATCTCGCCCGCGTACACACGCTCGCCCGCCCTCGCTCGACACCGCCATTGCCCTCGACACCATGACCTCGACTGCCATCCCTGACGGTCTCAGCTTCAAGCGCAAACGCGACAACTCTGCCGGCGGAAAGATTACTACCGCCACTTTCTACTCGGACGGCGCGAGCAAGACTGCAAAGTCGAGCGAGCCCTCGCCCGAGGAGATACTCCAAGGGGTGGTTTGGAGCTGTGTGAGCAAGGCCTTGGCCGCTGCGAACAAGCCCATCCCCCCTCCTGCAGTTGCGGCCGAGTTTCGGGACATACACCTGAAGAGTCTTAACGACTACAAGGGTGCCCAAACGGCACTGCAGAAGGCAGTGGCCACGAACGACCTGTTCGTCCACAGCACCAGTAATGGCGCTACCGTCCCTGCGTTGATTTCTAATCATCTCAAATTGCCGACCTACCAGTTGGTCAAGTCCGCCACCGGCGTTGACAATGATCCTCGGGTAGTGGAAGCAAGGGACCTCGCCGCGAATGACCTCACTACCGTCGCGCAGTCTGCTACCACATACCTCGGCACGGTGTATGCCGTCCAGGTGAAAGTGTGCAAGGCGATGATCAATCCCACCAACGCGGCGGAACGCTTTGCTGAGGCACTGCAGTCGTACAGTGGAACGATCATTAGTGGGGTCGGCTCCACCGACCTCAATCGTTGGACGCCATGCATCACCATGCTAAAGGCCGCTTTCTTGCAAGAACTCGAGGATCTCAACCTCGAGTTTTGCGCGCGCCAGGCTAAGGCTGCCAAAGCGAAGGAGACGAAGGCCACCCTCGTCGCCACCGCTCGCCAAGATGCCGAAATGATAGATGCGATCAAGCCCGTCGGAGAGTTGATCTCGGAAGAAGTCAAACGCCAGCTCGCCCAACAGCGTGCGAACGTTTCTTCCGACCACCACCCCCCGATTTTCGCTGACCTTCTTCCTCATCACGCCAGTCCCGGCCGCTACCGAGAAACCCAAGAAGGCAGGGAAACCCGCTCGCACGAATGCCGCGGCTTCGACCAGCGCCTCCGTTCCGAACCCCAAGACGAACCCTTCTACGAAGCGGAACTCCATGGGTTACACGAACCCGAAAGAGACGTTGAACCCGAAGACGACGACGAACCACTGGCGCAAGTGCCCGGGCGCAAACGGCGGAGGCGGCACCGCCGCAAAGTCGAAGGCCACGTCACAGAGGGCAGCGAAGGGAAAAGCCAAGGTGGTGGAAGACTCGCAGGACAGCGACTGGACGGTGTCTAGACACCACCTACCCTTTCTTGATATACTTGTGTCGCTGGGCTCAAACCCGGCGACACCGGCGTTCTACCCACAATTGCGGGTAACGACGAATGTGTATCAAAAGGCACTTAATGCCTACCTCTACATCCCCTGGAAGTCATGCCACTCCGAAGACTCCAAGCGTGCTTGGGTCAAAGGAGAATTAATCCGCTACGTGCGCATCTGCTCTAACGAAGCTGATTTTGCGAAGATCCGCAAGGACTTTGCAATACGCCTAAACGAACGCGGCTACCCAGGGATGTGGCTTCTACGTACTTTTGCGGATATCCAGTACAAGGTGGAGCGCCCACGAGCGCTCATGCCCCCTGCGTCGAAAGATTCAGGTGACAGCCAAGAACTGCATGTTCTCAAACTCACCCATAATCCAGTCTGGGATGAAATTGACTTACTCCCAGTCTGGCGAGAACTGGACGTTGCTTGGAGACACCTCGGGGCAGGCTACCCTGAGTTCAAATTCCTTGCCTCGTTTAAAAAACCAGTCTCGCTGGGTGACCGGTTCAATAAGTGCAACCGTGCTACGTTGGAAGCTTACCACGAACGGCTTGCGCTGAACGTTTAAGATTCTTTTTTCTCAATCCTCAGCTCGCGTCGCCCGGGACCCTACGGGTCCCGGTCACGGCGCCGCTCGTCTTCGGATTTCGAAAAAATACAGTTTCTTAAAAATGTTCAGCACTCCGCCAATACTCGGATCTTTCGTACCAGTGGATTCTATGTTGAGACCGTATGGACTCCGTAATTCACGGTCAGAAGAACGAACACTTTACCTCTATATCTGGCCCTTGACCGGGCTCCGAGGTCCCTCTTTCTCTTGCCTTTGACCAGGCAACCGAGGATGTTCGCGAATTTGACGGTATTGAATTGAACAGTAGCCCTTTTATTTCGCCGAATGCCAAAACAGTTACGTACTAGGACTGATGCGGCCAAGAATTATCTGGGACGCGGAGACGGTACGGAGGAAAGCGTTGAGTCCCCACACGGATTCCGTGACCCCGTTCCGGCCCGTTTGTTTGACCCTAAGAAGGTTGACAAACACTGCCGTGGTAAATAGGGAATAACGCCACCTGATGAGTCTTTTAAGACGAAACATTATCTTTTAGTGGATTCCCGTCTACAAAGCCTAGTACCTCTACATCTCGTCGTCGCTCGCTCGGCCGGCGCTTCGCGCTGCCCTCGCTCGCTCCTCCGCCCGTTTCCCCCGGAATAGACGATTAGGGAAAAGGATTACAAGAGGACGAGAAGAAATAAGGAAGGAAAATAGGATGGTGTCCTTCTCTCCTTTCCCTCTATTCAAACATCGGCCAAGTAAGGACCCGACATCGAAGTCAAACTTGGTGAAGTCTGTATTTAATCGGTTGACAGACGAACCGCATGCCCGATTTCGCGTGCATTTAAGCAAGCAAGGAACATGTACATCCTTGTTTTGGTGAGGAATGCTAATCGTGCACACGTCTAAATCGGATTCGAACTTGATTTTTGGAATAAAACTGTGCGGATTTCTTCAGTTTGTTTATTGCGGATGACTTTAAGCAAATCGATACCAGATCCTGTCCTTGAAAAACATGAAATGATGCCGTGAAGCAGATCCGCGCACGAGTAGGCATCGGGAACTGGTGAAAGTCGAAGGGACGTCATTTATTTGATCGACGGACCGGATTTTCGATTTTTGGTGTGTTGAACCCAGCACATGCGCGGTTTTTCGGAGTGGGTGGCACGTTAAATGCGGTGATTCCTGAGGAGAATAATTGGCAAGTCCCTCACAATGAACTGGGCAAGAAATAAATTTAACCAGGACCAACGGTTCAAGTTGTATTAGCGAACATCGAACCTCTTTTCGCGCTGTGGAAGTGCCATATGGCTCCCACGTCGCCATAGGCCCCTTCGGGCATCCTACGAGTCCAGCAATCACGGTCACCTGAGCGCGTCGAGTTTTATTTCCCGTGCGCTGCCCATCTCAACCTCCAATTCGAAGCGAGCACTACATATTTACATCCCCGACATTCTCTATTTCCCCCAGCGCTATATCCACACATTCACATTCCTTCCAACGCTTCGGCATCGAGTCTCAAACCACGGCAATAAATATTGATTCTCATTTGATATGCTTCTCACCTCACATTTATACCCCTACACTCATTTATTTACTTACCTATCCACTCATTACAGACATTTCCTTGTTTCAACTACGTACGCCAACGCGACGAGTGAAGACTCAAATCATCGGCCTTCTCGGACTACGCCGGGGATTGAGCCGGCTGTGGTCGGGGCACCCACAAGTCACCGTCACTTGAGCGGCGCAATGTGCTCTACCTATTCTGTCTTTGCGTAGCTCCCAGTTGGTTCGATGGTGAGGGCTTCGCTCTAGCGGAGGCACCCTATATACCACGGACTCTTTACGTATCTCTCTATATTTGGACCGACCGTATTTACACTCGTTACCGCTGTCATGTACAGGGGTTGAACGGGGCTGAGGCTGGGGATCCTTGCCTTCCCCCACTATTATCCGTTTTCCAAGTCTTTTCCCTACGCGATACTGAGCTATTATGATCCCTCTGAGCTGAGTTTACCTTACTATCACCGACTGCCTTTCGAGCCAAACTAGGTAGCGAGCCACTTGGATATTCCTGGCCGTACACTTCATAATTATCCGATTTCGCGCTTGTGCGATGGAGTACGATGTTCCGGGATGGTGTATATCAAATTTTGGGCCCGAGTGATGCGTTCATCAAAAGCTGTGCTCCGTTTGTTCCCGAGGGCGGCGTGTGAACAGCCATTTCTTATCTCCGAGCGGATCTGTCCCTCTTCCTCCTTTTGTTTCTCCGCCATTTTTACACCGATTCGCAAGTTTAGGGGCTCTTTTTCATCGCACTCATCAGGGAAAACCTCCCTAGATATTTTATGAAACTTTCTCATAAAATTTTTTGTGGTCAGATAACTTGAGATATTTCCAGATAGTTTCCGCAACTTTGGGCAACAATTGCACGAAGTCGTCACATTTTGCAAACCTCAATCTGTTTTGTCGGCAATCTTTCAACAAATTTATGACTCAAAGCCAAACCAGATCAACTGCTTGCCGTTGTCCAAAGTCAACCTCAAAAGGGTGTTGAAATTTTTCCACTTTGTATGAACTCGGAGTTGAGGATTGTACTACAGAGGTCCAGATATTTTGATGCCAGCTCATGGAATACATTGATTCGTCGTTGGAAATGTTGTCCGTGCAGGCTGGTTAGACTTGAGGTACTTGAGGAGATGTGCGGACGTCAACCGAACCCGGCCCTAATGTGCCAACCCATGGGGTTGCCATTGGCATCAGTGGGCACAAAGTGGTTCGTTTTGATTGTGTCACAACAAAATCAAACAGCTCTCTCTTCCTTTCCCCCACATCCTCCCGTCGCATCCACCCTTCTTTATATTTCGCCCTTGTTGAGCGAACTCTCGAGTCTCCACACGGACTGCTCATCTTACAGCAGCACTCATGGGTCGAGTCCTGGTCTGTTTCTTCGTAAGTGTGGCTTTATCCAGATTACTGATTGTATTTTGGAGCATCTCTTTCTGTGATACCACATCGTGTTATGGGACAGGATCGCACCCTACCATGAGACAAATCAAGTACGTATGTGCTTGCCATTGACCACACCTACTTGCTCCTGACGATTCCTTTCAGCACAGGCCGTATCTATGGTCGATAGCTTGTCACCCAGCCTGCTTGATACTGATGTACCATATATATCGGACCATCTTCACTGGATTCACAGGATCCCTGTGCTGCTTTCACTTACTGTTCACGGAGGTGCGACACTCCCATGTTATTTGATCTCTTTGATTGATGTCATCCGTCAGGTGGCGGTCTCTCCGTCAAGTACGGCAGCCATATATAGGTGCGCCGCTTATTTATTTATACCGTTGCTAGGTCTGACGCTCATCGCAGCATTTTCTCCGGGCGCGCTCCCATTTTGACAACACACTATATATCACAAAGGTGGGTTTCTGCTGACCATTCCCCGGTTTCTGGTGGATTTATTGCGAAAGAGGTAGAGCGCGGTTTGCGCTGTAGTCATTATATATGTCACCATGTAGTATTGTAGATCCTTGCCTGCAATGCCATTCCTTTATTGCGAGCGAAGCGAGCAATTATCCGCTAAAGGCCAGAAATTGTCAGTAAACAAGAACAAATTCTGCGCATACCCCAGAACATCGGAATATACAGAAATGTGCTCAAACTCACTTAAAACATAGAATCTGGCTGCAAGTTTTGAGATCGTCAAATCTGGTACATTCATACACTTGCTACTCCAATATGGGAGCAATATGGGAGCAATTGGTGAGCTTTTGAGTGTCTTTCAGCTTTAGGCTTGCCACCGTGTGGTCACGTGTCTTTCTTGCCTCTTCGAAGCGAGCACCCGGCGCTTAGGCGGATCTATATTACACCTTCATCTGTCAATTTGAGAGAAATATCAGAAGCAGCTACCAATGCAATTCAGCTAACATTTCGTGCAATTTGTAGAAACTTTTGTGCAAGTTTGCACACATTTTTTGGGGAGAAGATATTTTAAGCTATTTGTGCACATTGCAGGAATTGAAGAAATTTTATGACATTTTATCGTAAAATAGCATAAAATTGCTGGGGGGGGGGGTTTCCCTGATGCTATCTGGGAGAATACATCACAGGCCTCATATCCGTGACACGGACTTGCCTCTGGCTCGTAGACCAGTCAATCGTTGCTCGACCCGATTTCAAGTGACGCACTATCGCTCCCTCTGCGGCGATTCACCCGTCAGAGCTACGGACTTTCAACTTGATATACATATTCTTGCTATCAATTCCAACCCGGGGCGACTCCAACCTGAGTCATAGCTGTCTCATTTGCCATCCACTGCGTGCGGCTACACCAAACCACCAGATTCCACTGGAGTATAAAAACTGATCCTGTTAGGCAGATTGCGGGTGGGAAGCAGTTGTGTATTGTGATTGGGTGTGTCCCTATACATCCTATATAACCTTCAGAAACTCAATTTTGGCCAGATCTGCTCTCTATGTTCTGCACTGCGCGTCATTTCGTTCACACGTGATTTCTCCCATCCTCCATGCCCAGAATGGCAAATAATTATGGCGCCTGTAGGTATTGTACATATGTTTTGAATGTATAGAATTGTGTATATTAACCCCTCGACTCGCTTTGAATGCACTGGGCACAATACGATGGATGCCAACGAACGATTTAGCGGGGTGGCTCGTTAGGCCGTATATTGCCTTTTTGGGGTACCGGCCGAAAAGAATTCGGTGCGGCCTTAAATCACTCCCAATAAATTCTCTAAAATATCCTAAGTTACTCTTAAGATGCCTACCTTCCTCTGAGAGGGCCTAACCAAGTACCTACATTCCACCATGCCCGTGCACGAGGCCGAAAGTGCTTAGGTGGCTCAGATCCCGGTCACTGATAGTATTCCGAGTCCCTATCCTTGACTACTCCTACTCCAGATTCATCCCCTTGGGCTCTCGGCATCTTACAGCATCATACTCCCGACTTCCCGGCACAACCAGCATCTCCTCTGTTCACCCCCCGGACAACCCCCTTCTACAGTGGAGCCCACCGTGGTAGGATTATCTCGCTACCGGGGCCCCCTCGAGCCAGCTAGATTCTTTACACAGGTCTGGTCGTGAGGTGACTCAGCGAACTCGTCCCCGTCCCCGTTGATGCAGCAAATCGATGGTGTCACCTCCATCACGCTCCAAAATGATAATTCGTATCGCGAACCCACTACACGGTGACTCTGCATCCACCTGTCAGTTGTTCATCCATCAACCAAAGAAAAACTTCATTCAAATGGCAGTGACCAGGTAGCGGGTGGTCATTCACATTCGATCATTGTGATACACACGGAGCACCCGTTTAATTCTATGGCGGTCAAAGTGCACATTTAATATGCCGCAACTTTTTTTGGACGTTTGATGATAATGCCGCAACTTTTAGGTCCTTTTGGGCTTCCCAAAATAGTTGCGGCCGACCTCGTTTCTCCGCAACTTTTGTTTTTCCGGTCCCGCAACTTTTTTCTTAGGCCGCAACTTTTTTTTTTCAGGGCGCAATTTTTTTTTTTTTTGTGGAAGTCATTTCAAGTTTGGACACCATTTTTGCCACTTTTTTAACATCTCTATTAACCGCGCGTTTCGGGAGCGATGACAGAATTACCAGATGTGTGGAGTATCACAATACAACATTGCACCTGAATGAGAGGGAAATCACGTCCCATTGACCAGTTGGTATGAAATGACCGCATTTCTCGTCGGATCTCGCGATGTGATCTACCCAGGTGTGTGTTACCACGTGTACAAACATTGTTAAATTATCAATTGGAATATAGTATGTTTTCTTATGAAGCTGGTACTTTTTAGTCTTTTGGGGGGGGGATGGGCGCGCTGACGCGTGTCGCTGATCGGGCAACCGGTAAAGCGGACCGAGTTTGAGGCACAGCACGTGCCTATCCATGGCACTGGCAAGAGTACAAAAAGCAAAATGATTACTCTCCTAGGGAAAAAATCACTCGAAGAGAAGGACGAGCATGTGGAATCAATCAGTTGTCGTGCCCGAAACGCGTGGTTAATAGAAATGTAAAAAAAAAAAACCCACGGAAACGGTATCCAAACTTGAGATAACTTCCACAAAAAAAAAAAATTGCGCCCTCAAAAAAAAAAAGTTGCAGCCCAAGAAAAAAAGTTGCGGGACTGTTACATGCATGCAAAATGTGTGTAATCATGTATATATAGTCTGCAGCCTATGACAGGATTAACCTGTCATAGTGGCCTTTTGGCTCAGTTGGTAGCAGTGTTAGCTCGCAGGCACGTTACATAACAGGGACCGGAAAAACAAAAGTTGCGGAGAAACGAGTTTGGCCGCAACTATTTTGGGAACCCCAAAAGGACCTAACAGCTGCGGCATTATCATCAAACGTCCAAAAAAAAGTTGCGGCATATTAAATGTGCACTTTGACCGCCATATAATTCGGGATCTGGGAATATGGGGTTAGTATCAGAGTAGTTTTTGCATTGGGTACCGTACATCCTCCCTCCACGTTTCAAACGACCAAATAAATAGTGAGTGCTCTGCATGCGTGCATCCTCCTTTTGCCTCCCGTTCACTCTTGTCTCGCTCAACGCACCTATCTCTTTTTTTGGCCCTGAAAATCCCTGATCAAAGAAATAATCATCTAGTCAAAAAGTGACCAGGTAGCGGATGGCCCGCACTCACATTCGTGGAAGTACACGTGGAACACCCGTTGGATTCGGGGTCTGATCATGCCACGCAGTGCATCGTGCCCATCTTTTTCTTGTCAAATTGTCTTCTATTTCCGATTCTCCGGGTCAAGATCTGGGGGATGAATCGGGTGGCGAATGGTCTGCAAACGAACTATGTATATGCGGAGACTCGCGGTCAATGACCCGACGATGGGGAGCCTCATTTTTATCTGTCGCATCTGTGAATTTCAGGAACCGCACAAGATAAGAGACAGATCTGGGTTTCCAACAAAGACCATGTAGCGGATGGACCGCATTCTCTTCATTCAGCATCTGTAACCGAGCATAGATATCTGCGGAGTCTCCCGATCGAATCGAGGCATGGTCGTGCAGTCTGAATCTTCGAGCTTTTTTTGTTTGACTAATCAGTTCAGTTCGTGAGTAATACCTTTTTATTGGAAGGCTTTCCCACACAATAATGTTACTCAGAGTCAGGATGGGCTCAAGCTCAACGAAAGGTCGCATCAAAACCGTGAGACATTTGATCGATCACGTCATCACCCGGCTTCCTCCTGAGTCACTCAGTCACTTCATCCTCGCCGCCATCCAGCCGCGTTGGCCTGCGTCCTCAAGCCAACATCCAACGAATCGAAACTGACCATTGATTCTAAATCCTGCCGTTGTATGCGGTTCGTCCGTGAGCGTGAGCGCGTGAGCTCTTGAGTCTGTAGGCTCCGTCAAGCTCGAATCAATGGAGAAGGACGCGTTCAGACGGTGCTTATCGGACGTCTATCCCCTCTCGTCCCGCCTTACCTCAAATCATGGTGGGTGTCTTTTCTCGTCTCGTTTTGCATTCCTTATCGAGGTCCAGGACTCCAGGATGGCCATTACTTGGGCACGCCGGTAGACTTTGTTCGGTAGACTCCCTTTCGATTCCGCTGTTCAGCCCGATTTTTGACAAGCATTGATATAATCACACCGGCCATTAACTAACTTTGGTGTACCTGATGTGCAATCTGAAATGAGTCCGGGAATTTTCCCATTGGTCCGGAAAATGCCGAGCCAATAGGAAAATTCCCGGACAGGTTTCGAATTGCACGTTGGTTGCACCGAAGTTAGCAAATCGACGGTGTGTAATGATATTAGACCCTCGCTGCAGCTCCGAATTTGCTCCGAATCCCACCCTGCTGCGGCCGCGCCGTAGTCCCATTTAGTGGCCTGGGCTCCCACGATGATGGGCTCTGGACCGACTTCCCGATCTCCTCCTCTGGTTCTATTCGTACTGGGATGTCGCGCCTCCCCTACGGTGGAGGATTTGATTTTTTACTTTCGCTCATCTCCAACTGTGGCATATGAGACACCGCCGACAGACTGCTCTGCTATTGAGGTTCTGCCTTCCAGCTGTATGCGCAAGCGTTTGGACATGTACCCCGTGCCCATTGCATCCTCATTCTGAACCCTCCCTGCATTCGTTTCTACCGCCCCAACTCGTCTCATACACGGCCAATTTGATTATAAAACAACCTCCGTCAAATCAATCCGGACTCTGGCTCGTTCGACGCGCGGCGAGACCGAATAAGAATTCACTCACTAAATCCTAATACTAGTATCTCCGGCGTGAGTATCAAGCATGCCCGAAAGTCACAGACGACACGACTACAAGGACGCCTCTGTACAGGGCGGAGGTCTTGATTCCACTCGGGTCTCTAGGCGCGTTGGCGCACTTACCGTTTCTTCCATCTGACAGATTGCTCCGAGCGAACCCTGATGAGTGACGGCTTCTCAATGACGCGCACCTCGATCGACCAAGCCCCTGATGGTTCTCGGAATATTCCACCCTGCGTTCGTCAATGACGAGCATATTTCGAGGCAGCGGCGCTTTATGCCCACCGGACTATATATTCACTATCTTCCAAGCCCGCTGTAACGCCCGCTTCCCACTGCAAATGTCGCTCTCACACAGCTGTATCACGTCGAGAGCTTCCAACGCTCCACTCTACGTCAAATCACGGGAATTTCTTCAAGACGATGATTCAAAGACAATGAATGTTTCTTCTATCCTTCACCCGAGCGACATCCCCGTAGCTCAAGCTCTCTAAACCATACATGTTCTCCGACCTCTCCCTCGTCGTACGTCTTCCTTCCTTCCCTTCCCTGGGTCCACCAAGCGCACTTGGACTGATCCAATTTTCCATTGCAGACCCTTGCTGCCGCCATTCCCAGCACCCCACCTCCACCGGTGACTCCCCCGACCTCGTCACAGTGCTGCAGCAGCCTCGTTCCGTCCTCGAGCAGCAATGCGTCCTCCGTCGCTTCTCTTCTGGGCCTCGACCTCACCGGCCTCGACGTCCTTGTCGGCATCGGCTGCGACCCCATCATCGCCATCTCTGGCCTCGGCCTCGGCTGGTATGTTTCTTCTTCTTCTTCCTCACTACCTCTGGTTACCAGTGGGACCACTTCAGTGTTCGCTCACCTTGCAACAGCGATGGCCAGATCAGCCTCGAATGCGATGCGCCCGACGAGGAGTGGGGCGGCCTCATCGCCATCAACTGCATTCCCGTCTCTGACTAATACCGTGGATGAGGAGGATATTGCTCTCGGGAAGCGCGTCCCTGCCAGATTGCCGAGGGTTTTGCCAGTCAGCAGCTTCGGTTTTAATCGGTCTCGCAACCAATTTCGCAAGCCCTTGGAATGGCAGGGCTGCCAAATCCCCCGCGGTGGCTTGATCGACCGCCGCAATCTCCCTTAGGCTTGCCGCGTTCGAAGTGTTAACGCTCTCCTCGGACTTTTCGGTATACGAACCATCTCCGCAAGTTCTTCACATAGGACTGTCAATGTCAGTCGGCGCGCATCCTGATGCCATCCGTGCTCATATCTCGCAGATGCAGTGGGTGGCTCCACGATTGGTTGGCCGTAAGAATCTCCAACTCGCCCAGGATTCTGGCGGGCACATATATGCCGTGCTCTTCGACAGAATAAGCGACGAGGTATCCTCCGCCAGACCCAAGTTACTCACGGCTGGTTGACCATGGGTTTTACCTTTCAAATCCTATTCCAACCTAAAATCTGTTCTCTCCCGATCGCGGATGAGGCCAAAGTGAACACGGGCGGAGTCACAGTGGGTTAGAGCATTGACCCAGCACGAATTTTGCTCGCGGCACTGGGAAAATTCCAGCCGGCGGTCGGTGTTCACGAAAACTTATTATATCTTTGGGAAATGTCAGGAAATAAAATTCGAATACACGGCGTACACGGTATACGGTGAGTTGATCGCACCTCTCAGCCTTTGATCACGGCCCAAGAAATCAATACTTCTACCGTCCTCTCCAGTACTGCCTCTCACGGTCGTTAACTAACCTTAGGTGTGCAATTTTCTTCGGAATGCTGACGAAAATTCATTTCGAGGAACCGGCCCGCATCATAATCCTCAGCGGGCGGTGGCTGAGGCGGGCGGATGCAATACGGGCGGAAAAGATGTGAGACAGGTGACGGTGGCGCAGACGGAACAAAGTAACCGCAGCGAGAGCGAGGAAAGGAGGTGCGGAGGATGGTCGTCGGGTGCGGGCGCGACCCCTGCCACGTATAGCGCATGAGGACCGCGCATCTCATGCTCTCGACAGATAGCAGGAGGACGAATAACGCGGGGCGCCGGCGATTGGCGATCACGCATGGGTGACGCGAATGGCGGGTGGGTATTGAGGGGCATGACGGGGCAGATGCGCGACGAGGGCAATAACGCGAGAATGGAGTGGGGGCGTAGTCTGCGCGAAGTGGGTGTCTGTCTTGTGCAGCGGCTAGGCGTGCGATGGCGGCCCACGAAGAGAAGTCGCCCGCTGGGGATGCTTGAGTGTGGAATTGCGAGTGAAAGGCGGACGGTGGCAGATGGCGAAAGACCGGCGTGTGACGCGTGGGCGACAGGAAGCGAGGCAGATCACGGCCGATGACGTGACAACGACGCGGGGTGCGGGCCAACGTGTCGCGAGCAGGGACTGGAGCCTCTGGATACCAATCGGTGAGAGTCCTGTGCACACCGATAAAAACTCACCTCATCCGTTTCCTCGCACGGTCCGCACACTCCCTGAGATCAAGCCGCGCGAGTTGTTCAAGAAACTCGGCCCTCTGCCTGCGCAGCTCGAGTCGGCGCTTTGACGGCCAGCGGCAGTGGGAGGGTGGCGTGGGGATTAATCTAGAAACAGGGCATGTCAGCGCGGGAGGACTGGGGGAGCCCAGACCTAGCTGTTATTCTGCGTCCGGGCGGTGCGCAGGGCCTCGATCGACACGATGAAGCGCGGACGGGATTTGCGCACTTGAAAAATGCGATAGATGGTGCAAGAGACACCTAAAGAAGAGGAAACCAAAATGGAAGGGGAAAGCAATGTCGTACCAAATAGTATTTGGTAAAGAAACGTAGGAAAGAACAATTGTTGGCAAGATAATGCCTATGAGAAGCAGCGGGTGACGGTGGCGTAGACGGAAATCACGCCCTCGTAGATTAACGGTAGATCTCCTCCTAGACGGAAATTAAAATCTGTCAAAACGGGGCAGTGCCGGTGATCACGTGATGACACGACCTCCGCCTCCCGTCGACGCTAGGGTTAGGGAACCGTGGTCGATGTCGATGGGAATCCAAATGTGAAATCGACTTTGGGGTGCGTATACAGGGCAGAGCAGGGGTGTGAGGACCTCGTGGATGCACCGTGGTACAGGTTTTTTGACGCTGATATCCGACTGGGGGCGCGCGCGCCAAAGTGCCCACCATATCCGCGTCGTCAGCGGGGCATGGGGTGGGAACGCAGTGACTCGGTGGGATCTGCGGCCTTCTACGGACTTGTGTGATGGTTCAATGATGAATCAATGACCATCGCTCATGAATCATGATCAATGTACGGTGATGTCTACCGTAAGACTGGACACCCGACCGGGCTTCGACAGGCTTACATGTCAATCTCTCGTGGAATCGGCATCGGGGAGAGTCTAGCGGAACAGTCTTCGGATTCAACTTGTCTTACTCACCAAGGAATGTTCGTAGATCATCACCGCTACTTCCCCGAGCTCAATGAACGGACAGATTTTCAGTTCTGCAAAAGAGTTGTAACTCTGACATATCCTCTCGGGGACGCTGACCAATGTTCACCCCGACGCCGATAGTGATCTCCTCCATACTTATTTAAGAGGAATCAAACGTGTATCGCCCTTCTAACCAATGGCCCCTTCAGTCATTATCATTGGCGCGAGCGGCACCGTCGGCCGTCCACTTGTCCAGGAATTTCTGAAGAACAAAATCGCCTTCGGGCGCATCGCAGTCCTCGCTGACCCCACCAAAGTCTCGCGTTTCACTGATGTGCAGAGCCAGGGCGTCGAGGTGGTGGTCAGCTCCTTTCTCGAGGCCAACTCCTACAAAGGTTATTTCATATTAGCAAAGCCCTGTTGAATGCTGATTTGTCCTCCAGGTTTCGACACCGTCATCTCCCTCACCGGCAACACCGCCATGAAACTCCAGCCCGGCATTATCAACGCCGCCATCGACGGCGGTGTGCGGCACTTCTACCCCTCCGAGCTTGGCACTGACTCCTACCTCGCCATCGGCAAGAGGCGCTACTTCCGCGACAAGATTGCGACGAGGGAGCATTTGCGCGACCGTGCACACGAGGTGCCGGGCTTCGCGTACACCATTCTGATGACGGGGGCGTTCACGGAGTATGTGCCGTCGCCGTTCAATAATGTTGACATCGAGAACTACACGGCGGACTCGTATGGCGCGCCCAACGCGCTGATCAGTGTCACTGCGCTGCCTGAGTACGTTTCAATATTTACACAGCGCAAATGCAATTCTGATCCGAATCCCAGCATCGTACGATACATTGTCGAGTCTGTGCTCCTCCCTCTCGAGCAGGGAAAGTCCTGCCGTGAGCTGCGGGTTGCTGGCGAGACACTGACCTGGGCAGCGCTTATCGAGACTCTTGGGGAGGCGCAGGGTGTGAAATACAACGTTACCTACCTTGACCCGCGGGAGGCGGCGGAGAAGGAGGAGGCGGCGCGCGTCGCGGGAGACACTGAGGCTGAGATGTTGTGGGCGGGGAAGATGCTATTCTCTACAGGTGTGGCGCGTTTGGCGGGACCCCTCGACAATGCGCGGTTCTCATTCACCCCCGAGAACGCGAAGGAGACACTGCAGCGCTTGTTTGGCAAGAAGTAGCCTGGAATGTACTCGGCCCCATATGCTTTTGTCCTGAATTCCTTTTTGTTCCCTGTCCTCTTCCAAGTCTGTTAGAATGGATTTAGCCCCCGCTGATTCAAGGCCGTGAGCGAGCGAACCGGGAGAGATGACTCCCAGAGCTAGATCTGCAGCAAGATATGACTGAAATATAGATATCTCTGTACTTGATACTGATACTTTTCATCGATCGGTGAGATGTGATCCAATTTCCCGTGGTGTTCAACCCGCCACTGTGCGGAGACAAACTTTCTGCAATACCTATAACAACATAGTGGTGGGCAAAGGGATTCTGATGCAGAGGTGATGCTGACGCATGCTGCGTCAGTTTCTGTGTCAGTCAGCGTCAGTTGGATTTTTGGCATGGGTTGAACCGGTGTTGACCGTCCGAGTTAGGCCCCAATATCTGGTGGGGACACGGTAGTGAGGTCATTGAACTGT
Source organism: Mycena maculata (assembly GCA_029448575.1). Lineage (NCBI taxonomy): Eukaryota > Fungi > Basidiomycota > Agaricomycetes > Agaricales > Mycenaceae > Mycena > Mycena maculata. The sequence goes on along the minus strand of JARJLG010000049.1, from coordinate 197,464 downwards.
TTAATGTCGAAGTCCGAAGATATTCTGACAATGGCAAGTGTTGAAGACTTGAACTCTTTCGAGGTGTAGCGTCAGTCTGCGTCAATCAGCGTCAATCAAACCAATGTCAACATTGTGCAGCGTCAGTCCGCATCAATGTTGGCGTCAAATTTTCACTCTGCTGCCCGTCAGTCCTGCCGCTCGCTGCGTCAATCTTGCATCAGCTCAGCGTCAATCCAAGTAGTGACACAGCGTCAGTGTGACACCTATGTGCCAATTTCCAACCATGTTCAACCTCACCTCGGCACTGTGGTTGTTGCTCAAAACGGTCTCCCGTGCTCGTAGTTGCTGTCCATTTCATTCAACCAAAACTCAAATCTGCCTCCAAATTCATGAGCCCTGATCTTTTATGCATGTACCCTGCAACCATCCTTGCCATCATTGTCTCCGCCCTGGGCCTGTGCCCTTTGCAATTGAGGGCAATCTTCTTAAAAATATGCGGAATTATAAATGCTGTTTTTAACCCAGTCTATCCTCCGTGTTGTATCTCAAGGAGACTGTGAGGTTCCAGTGGTCGTCGCGTCACTAACTTCGTCAACGTCAATGTCAACACAGCCACCCTGCGTCAGTCTGCGTCAATTTGCATAGATTTTTTTTCAGGCTTATTTTAACTGTTCTTAAGATTATGACCCGGGATAGTTCTTGGGTATCGCTTGGCGAGTGCTAAATACACTCAATTGACATTTTAAACATATTATCCTCAATGTAGTTTTGACTGGGATAAGACTCGGGCGCATATACAGGTCACACAATGACCAAGGGAAGTCCACCGTTCGCATCCGGAAGCTTTTACGGACAGAACATATCCTATCCGTCACCAAAACAGTGGCCAGCAATGCCGTGAGTGCAATTTCAAGTCCATTATCATCACCGAGAAAATGGGTTGCATCAGATTGAATCTCAAGTCGGATCAACTACAATCCAGACCCATTTCCTTGATCGAATTTGAGCCAAGCATGATCCCTTACTCCCTAGGCTGCTTGCATTTGATATCCCGAGGATTCCGAAGAACACTTGCCAGCTTTTCGGCCGAACTTGTTTTGCATTGGCACCGGGTTCGTGACAGTTCTAACTCTATGGTTCAATCGTTTTAACAACTTCTTCGGCTTCCAATGTTATGCGAGGTGACTAAATGTAAGTAAACCACAATTAAAGGTGCCGAAGCCAATAATGACTTGACAACGAAGATGACATTAAATAGTTTTGGGCGTGGTTGAACCGAGGTTGAACATTGGCGGCGTTGACAGGAGTTACATATAATATATACTGAGTCCTCACTCAGTTATATACTGAGTCCTCGCTCAGTATGGTTCAGTAGATTTCCTGCCTTGAATAAGGTGCCTGTACTAAGTTGTAAGGACTGCTGCCTTGTGACTGGGCATCAGTGTGACATTGCTGCGTCAATCGGGTATTTTGACGCGGCAGTGCTGCGTGAATCAAAATGTCAAAATGTCAGTTGGCGTCACATTCACCGTGCCCCATAGTGGTGTGTACCATGAACATCTTCTCGCCTTTGGCCTAGAAATCACAGCGTGGTACCTACCTACAGGACAGTTGAGTGTCGTAGGTTGCTTCAGTTATTACCTACTGTATTCATGCCAGCGGTTCCATGTGCATTGTTTCAATCCCGCACTTTCCTCGCATGTTGTCAAGGTCCCATTTGATGGGGAATAGTCATTTGCCTCAATCTTACAGGCGATGGTTGCAAGATTTGACCAAGGTCTGCGAAAGACACGGACGACATTGGAAATTCAAACGGGCTCGGTCACTGTCAGCGAGACATGGGCCGGCATGCGGCATGTGCCCAACGACTCAAGATCGAGCACATCTGTCGTCTTACGCCGCCGAGAAACGGTCCCATCGGCTCCATGGGTTAAGCGAATCCCCTCGGAGTCGAGTTCTCTTTTTCGTTGGTGATTTTCTCCACAATACAGACTGTTTTTCCTATTGACGCTGGAAGCTGATATTCTCATAGAGATGACAGTGGCATTTCCTATCCCGGATGGCAACCGACCTAGGCGTGACATGAGATCAGAAAAATGTCTCACTGTTTCCCTCTATCAACGCACTGGCGCTTTTTATGTGCCAATCTTCACGCGAAGTGTCACCCCCTTCCCTGAATAGTTGGGGGCCTCTCACACACGAATTATTTAAAGTGCCTGTGCCAAATTATCCCAGCAAGATCAATGGCATCGGACGCGGAGGCTCTGAACGCTCCGTTCTCAAAGCCCACCAAGAAGGCGATTCGTAAGGCGTACGGAAAGATCTGCTCCGTTTGCCATCGAGAGGTCATTACTGGGCATTGCGCACACTTATTCACGCGGGCCAAAGACAGCCAGACTCAGGTATTTTCCCCTCGATCTGTCGGAGCCTCGGAAGAGTACTTTTCGACTGAACTGTTGTTGTTCTATAGGTTGACGAAGCTATATCTCTTGGGATACTCCTTGATCAAGTGTACAACCGAAGCGCTTCGGCGAACGCAACCCTACGTAGACGGCTCTTTTCTCCATGAATTTCGTTATGAATGGAGGTCGGACGACCAAATGAATGAAAGGTTAGATTAAATCCCCCATTAAAGCACTCTTTCTGATGTTTATACCTGACTCGCAACAGGTTGATGCTGACATGCAATGCGCTGTATGAGAAGAACATTCTCCGTCCAAATGAGTTGCCGAGGTAGGCATGGACTTTCACAGGAACTACCTGACCCTGCGGTCCGGAGAAATTGACGTGGCTGCCGCGCACTGCCGCGGCATTGCCACGCATTGGCGAGGCATTGACGCGGCATTGCCGCGGCATATGCCTATTTTTTCAGCAATGTTCCAAGCATTCTCAGTGGTTGTATTCAATCATAAGTGTTACCAGCCAGGTTACTGACCATTAACAGGAACTGTAACATATAGTTTTGTGGAGAAGGAGTGTAATTGAGGGCCCCTGACTGACCTTGTGAAGCATAGTTGGTGCCCTCCACTTGTTCTATTGACGATGTTCAGGTTTGCAGTACAAATGATCGAAATGAAGACGTTTTGGAGGGCTTTGGAGGCTCAAATCAAGTGAGTATTGCCGCGTCGGTGCCGCGGCAGGTGCGCGTCAGCGCCGCGGCAATGCCTCGTCAGGTTGCGTGGCAACACAGCCACCGCCGCGTCAATCCCTGTTGCCTAGATTCGTTATCCCTCAAGACTTGCACCTACTTCTCGTGAGGTCAAGCCTGGAAACCGATCATCTAATGGTAATATACTGTATTTGTGCTAAATAGTGAATTTTTGATCCTGACTTCCCTGTCTGCAGTACTGGGCAGCCGCCGCGGCAACACAGCCACCGTCACGCCAATCCCCCGTCGCCTAGAATCGGCTAGAATCGTTATCCCTCAAACCTTAGTACTTCTCATGAGGTGAAGCCTGTAAACCAATCATCTAATGGTAATACACTGTAGTGGCACTAAATAGTCAAGTTTTGACCGTGACTTCCCTAGAGTATCTCTACAGTACTGGTTCGGTGGGAAACATCATTCTTCTACCTTAAACAGTCAAGAAGACCAGCAAATACCTGAAGGAACCATGTGTGCCACAGATTGAGGGCGGTAATTGCAATCAGTTTATCGTTGTACGTCCATAAACAAAGTCTGTCCATTAGACTCACTCTTAACCCATCTTTTGATCTCTTATACCAGACTCGTTACAGTAGGAGAAGAATGTATTCACCATTGAGATGAGTCTCTCAGGTATGTATGTCCCATCAGTGGTGCCGCTTGGCTCTGTGAAAATATTTAGTACGAAGCATGTTCACGGGAAATTGTTCCTGTTGAACTTGGAAATCCAATCAAGACATTACTTGGGGTGTGGGCCGTGGCATAGCCCGGCAAAACTCGTACTTTTTTTATTTATTTAGTAGGGTATCAGGGGACAGGCCACAACTACATCTCTTACACGCTACTCTGATCACCCATAAGTTGTCTGGATTTCGACTGAGATGTGATCGAATAATGATAATATAAACTCACCTTCAGTTTGGTTTCAAACATTCCGGTTGAAGGTGGACACCCATGGGGTATCGCATAAAGTATCAGGGCTGCATCCATGGGCTCCCAGACTCCATGCAACGCTGACAACAGATGTCAGTGGGTCAACGTCCCCCCAGGGCTTGTAGTAAAACGGATAGTTGAATTGAAACTCATCGGCATCGTTGTTGGAATGTGGCGACCAATGGTAAAATAGCAGCTGTTACTGCTAATGACCTGCCCATGGGTATTGTCGCGCAGGTCGCAAACCCAAGGCAACATCTGATCTGCCTCGGACTTCAGCGACATCTTGTATGTCATTTCCTGGATGTTCGACATAGCGTCTAATCCTTGTATATTGTACCCTGCAATGGACGTGTGTTGCCTGGCGTAGTGTACCTATTCCCACGTATACTGCGATTGATCAGTTCATATTTAGACCACTATCAGTGGTAACGAAAACCTGTCTTTTTTCACTGGAGGCAACTTGAAGTCCTTCAGAAAACCAACGATGCTATAGAAATTTTCGAAAAATCTCCCAAAATGGTGCCTTGGCCTCAGGTAATTATTCTACTGCTATAGATCGAGGAAATTAGGGTTCGACAATTAGTTTTCTATCTGTCTTGACTTGTTTTGGGGCCTTTCGGAGTCCAAAATCATAATTTAAACACTCCCAAAAATTGTGTACCGCGAAAATACAGTCCTGGGACCGATTTCAAGATCTTCCCAACCATAAAAGCAATTCTCACTGTCGACCTGATTGAAAGATATAGTATATGTGACTGTCGAATACCTGACGGTTGACCAGCCAAAAAATTAGAGGAGTAATTGCACGGCAAAGAACTGGACGTTTTGGAGTGAGAATTCCCGTCGGAAGCAAGAAAATGGGCGTTGAAAGTTTCCCCGAGTTACTTAGACGCTGGCGTTGATATGGTGATCCCATCATCCATCAATTTCTTGTGTCTCCCGCCACGATGAGCATCCTCCGCCCATTTGTTACCTCGGATATGTTCACCTTCAGCAACGTGTAAGCATTCTTGTTGGTGTTCTGTGATGGTTCAATCCTCTCACATGCTGACTCGCATCCACAGAAACCTCGACCTCTTCACAACCACTGTGCGCAATCGCCGACTCTCAGGCTTATGAACGCGGGGAATCTGCTACAGTACTCACCAAGTTATTACCTCAACTACCTCGCTCGCTGGCCCGACTTGTGCTGTGCTACCGTGGCTCCAAATGGACATATGATGGGATACAGGGTGCCCAGTCCTGCTTTTTGTCTCGAATCTCCAATGATGTTCGCTTCTTCGCAGTTTGTGGAAAAGCCGAGGGCCTCTCCCACTCATTCCATGGGCACATCACCATCCTAACCGTGTCCCCGCCCTGCCGCCTCCTCTGCCTCACATCCACCCTCATCGCGCACCTCAAAGCTGTGTCGGACGGGCCCTAACACACCCTATTTGTTGACCTCTATGTGCGCTGCACCAATGACGTCGCTATTGCGGGTGAGGGAGTATTATAAGGATCTGGGCGGGGGCAGGGGGCGGCACGAGGAGGATGTGTTTGGTGAGTCGTGTTTCGATGAATTGGTGATGTTCCTACGATCCGGGCGGAGGTCCGTGAGAGTGAATGGGCGGGATGTGCTCGTGAGCCGGGAGGAGGTGTTGTAGGCGAGCGTAGAGCGTGTGTCACTGTCTTTGGGCTACTTGGTGAATTCATTCTGTCAATCTCTGTCGATGAGCTCTGGGACTCCTCGCTTGCGGCCACCTCCGTTTCTGCCCATCAGTATTCTTTTCCAAACAAGGATCTTGGCAAATCTTGGATGATCTTGCATGCGTTGAGTTCCCCGATTACTAGGCTCAGTAAACTATCCCCACTGGCTCCTTGATGCCGAAGCATGTCCATGGAGAATTATACGATCCCCCTTGTTCCCGCTTCAAGGACAACTCTTTCCCTGCGAGAAGATTCGACTGATTTTACGAATACAGCTGTTGTTCTGCGCATCCTCGGGCTCGAGCTGGCAGCACGTCTGATACCTGTGTGGATGGCTCAGCAGCATGTCCCTCCCATTGGATCTTGAACCGTACACGCTCGTCCGCGAGACATCCCGGCAGCCCAATATTTGTCATAGGGAGCCCCATCCCAGTTTGTTCAACTCTCCATTGAATACTTGCTCTTCAAGACTTCGACTTCAATGCTATAAATATTCCATCATCCTTGTTCACTGCAACTCAGGCGGTCCGTTGAATAATGCAGGCGGTTGGCTTCCGGACGTCAAACACCGCTGACACTACAAAGAGGCATGCAACGAAGAACATAAAATAAAATAGGCAAAAATATGATGGCAAGCCGATTCATGACCTACACCCGAATCGAACGGGTGATCCTATCCACTATCCGTTTTTTTTGACCGGCCGGCAGGTATGCACTAGGCGTCAACAGGTCTTCTTCCCTCCACCTACGTCCCTGCATTTATGCACTGCATCATGGGCTCTTTTTGGCCATGCCGTATTGGATGTTGTGCGTGTTCTGGTCTTTGTTACCTAAAGGTATCTTTCACCACACTCCCGAAACATAAAATCTTGGTTTAGTGTGTCAAATCAGGAGACCCTCTATTGGAGCAGACATCTGCGTGCATACATCTCAACGGGTTTCAACTATGATCTCCGCAATATTAAGACTGCAAAGATTTTGGATGCAAGTTGATCAAATTCCAGAGTCACTCATGCAAGATGCAACTCGCGTGGTCCCACTTCCTCTGTCAGTGCTGCACAAAACTCCTGAAGCGTTTCAATTGGGACCTGCATACCCCTATCAAGGCCTGAGGATGAGCTGGACTCAAATGGCCAGAGAAAAAACAATAGATGCTACTCCTACATGCACACTTTAGTTCCAGCAATCCCCACTCATGTTCTCCCTGTCTATCCAAACACTTCACGTTATGGACATCTATGGACGTTGACGGATTTACGAGTACTTATGTAATAAGTTCTCGTTCTTTTCCAAAGTTTACATGCGGTTTTCGCAAGCTGCGCGAATCATTAGATACACTTTTCCAGTAGAAGGAAAATAGTGGCTGTGTTGAAGGGTTTTTCAGAGACTCCATTAGAATCTTTGTGACTATATAGTGGCTGTGCTATCGGCCAATGCCGAGCGTACTTCTGACGTCCACAGGCGTTGGTTCGAGCCCAGTCATTGGATTCTTTTTTTTTCGGTCGGTCTGTTTATATGATTATTGCCTCTAAAACTTGATGTACTTGTGGACATCTGACACCAACTTTTCCAGACACTGGGGTAGCTACAATAACTCATCAGCTTCTTTTTCAAGACCATTTAATCTCAGAGACACATTTAGTATCACTGTACCATTTTGACAGGATGTTCACACAGCGGCGATGAACTGAACAACAACAAAAAGTGCCCCATCTCCCGGGCATTTTTTGATCAAGGTTTTAGGGTAAAATGAGCTGTTTTGCCTCTGGAAAATGCCCAAAAATTGCCCAAAAAGCGAACTTAAACACCTGGCAGATGAACTTTGGTGGTACACCTGGTGAGCATCCAGTCGAAATGATACAGTACCTCCAACTGGCATTCCCCCGGGCCCACAGGATCTCGAAACGAAATGTCCAGGGCATTCTGTTACTTTATCCATTGCTTTGTTCTGGCCGCCCAGCATTGCATCACAGTCATTAGGGTCTTTCACAAGGGGTTGTTTTGCTCCCTTGTTCAAGGATGTCACAGACTTGAAGGAGTTTAAGCCTGAGTTGAATCTAATGAACCCAGAGCTTGGCCCTGTTACTGGGACACCTAATGGGTAAACCGTCCACCTTCGGAGGCACAGATCACTTCCATCACAGCCAGCATGAAAAAGCCCAGAGTTGCTTGCTCCATCTAATTTCTGGTTGAGTCCTGTGACAAGGTTACTTTAGCACTGTTGCGTGGTCACTCCACACGTACCTTTCTCCCCAACCATAACTTATTTATAATTGTGTCCTACCTCATTCGTATGATATCATTTTTCTATCATATCTTTTATCTTGTCTAAAATATGTCCCACATATTCACCTTACTGTACCATCTGTCCCCTCACCTACGGTAGAACTGCCTGTTAAGTCCCCTCCCAATACCTGAAATGTCTGGACCGCTCGAAATATCCAAATATTCTATTTTTCCTCTCCTTTTTGTAAGTAGGAAACTGATGTTTTTGAATCTGAATCCTTCTTACACCTCTAAATGGAAAAGGAAAAGAAAAAAATCTTGGTGCAAATTGATGGGAACATCAGAAGCGAGAGAATGAGGGATCAAAGTACTACTGGGCGGGGATATATTATACTTGCGTGCTCCACAGGCAGAACAACGAGTTTACGGAAGACAAACAAGTAGTGCTGTAAGGTGGTTATCTAAACTGAAATCTCCAAGATACTACTGTGAATGACCCTATTTAAGTATAATGGGTCATATCTGTCTACTACAGTCGTCCGATACCCATGGCCACGGAGGAGGGAACAATACATGTTCTGCACCCCAATACCCATCCCTCATCCGACTCGAGGAGAGATTATCAATGTTTTTTTTTTTTTGCCTGCAATAGAAATGTCACTGTTTGACGATTAAGCTTCTGATTGCTTATTTCTCATTCTCTCATTTTGAGGTGTTGCTTATGAATTAATATTAATTAATTGAAGGTCCCCTCGATATACCAGTGGTGTGAGATTTTGGGAGTTGCCGTTCACACGGATATCTGATTTAAAACATAAGTGCGAGTTTTGCCGGGCTGTGCCACGGCCCACACCCCAAGTGAAATAGTATGTGATGTTGAATGGTGTTTGACACTGTTGATTCCCGCGTGTTTCTTACATCTTCGTCTCTTCCTTGATCCCTGTCGCCAGCCACCACACGCTATTCATTAAAAAGAATAACCCAAAAATCGCACCCAGTGACCACAGGATGGAGACAACCCGGGATATTGATCGAAATCACATTTCAGGCCTGGCACTCGCTCTCACTGGCGTCTGCGCTCCTACTCTGACAACAAGCATGTGGTACGTCCTTTATATACACCGACAGCTTACGGTCTCTACCTTATACCTCTCCAGCTGTTCAACAGCAACACTGTGGCAGTAACACAAACATCTCGCTATACATGGAAATATCTGATCGCTGCATGTGCACATAGATCGGGTGCACCACCCAAATCTTCTGTCATCCCTCGCTGACAATATTGTGGTTCTTCAGCTTTTGTATTTGAACAATGATGCCCGCACCCCCCAAAGTACCGAACCAGAGATGGAACACGGTGTATATGGAGGTGTGCCATCCTACTCCTTCAAACCTCACCCCGTGCGGAACACGCAGAGGTAGCCAGCGACAAATTATGTACAAATGCTATGTACATCTCAGGTGTGTCCTCTTCGTATTGTGTTCCTCTCCTCGTGGCGCCAAGGTTCCAAGGCGCTTCTGGGCCACATCACCATGCACAGGACATACACCATCCTCTGCCACTCACGGCGGGCTCACACACTGTGAGTGTGCAAAACGTAGGGAGCCATGGAGAAGACAACTCAAGAGCCCTCTGACGAGGACTACGGTGAAAGGGCTGCTCAGGTTCAACGATCTAAATATGCAACTGTCAAAATCCCCCCTATTGAACAACTGAGTTATGCTTTAACTCACAAAGTGAGATTAAGCACGACTAAACCGACAATAGACAGACCCCAACACCAACACACTCCCTTAATGACCTTGATGCACTGACGAGATTCAGGTCTTTTTGGACACAAGTATAGGTCCAAGGAAACCACGAGTAAACATATTTGTCACGAAAGTATTCAATTCCTGTTCCCCCAAGGGTGGCTAAGTCTCAACTAGTTTCTTGAAGTGGTGTTCAAGACACAACCTGAATTTATTGGTTGGTTCCCAACGTGGATTTAAGTTTCCCAACTATGCAGATATAACAGCTCTAGACCGGTTTGTTTTGGTGGACTATTAATCCGGTGGGCTGTTTAGACCCAGTTGTTTGGCTCATGCCTTATTCCACCGACTTGGCTCGCACCTCAAACTTGCTTTACTCGCACCCCGTAACTATGGTGCACGCCTCAAAGCACACACAATGGCTCACACCACGTAACTAACACTTATAAATCCCACTGATGCTATTCCGAAACCGAACTTAAATTCTGAGACTAATTGACAGCCAAAGATTCAAGCCTAAACTTCAACTCCGTACGCAAGGGCTGTATTGCTCCTCACTTTCTGGGGTCTGGTTCAGTGCCGTCCTCCCTGGTTCTGCCCTCCTTATATACTGTACAAAAACTATTACATGTGCGTGATTACTAGGCCTCGGGTATTCTACTTAATTAATTAGCCTGCAATCGGTATCAGCTGCGCGCATCCTGGCGCCCTTATTCGCTACTCGAGCTCTCCTATATGTCTGTATAATGACTCCCGTCAATCAGGGGATTATATGTGTAATTATTCCCCTGAATAGGGTAATTGACCCATATCTTCCTCTGTGGTAGATGCCTAAACTTCCAGTATCGTTGACTGGATTGTATGGTTTAATACCTTTCCAATGATACCCCAGATGCCCTTAATCGGTATCCAGAAACACGCAGTACAAGCTTAATCCGGTCTGCGGCTTATCGGGTGATCACACTGTCGCGGTGAAACGCTGACTATCTGAATGGGCCTGAAATGTAGAAATATGTAAATCAGTGCTTAGAGCACTAATAACACAAAACCAACACTAAACACAAATCCAAACAATAAACGGTGCGAGTACGGGGATCGGACCAAGTATTAGGTCTCTGGTTGTGCTAAATATAAGTAATAGCTATTTACGCGTAAATACTGATACGATTCAATTAGCTGATCTAGGGTCTCAGATGAGGTCTAGAGGAAGCCAAGAGGTGTTTTATCTCGTGGGGTGGTGGATTAGTCTTTAGACTTTGTTATCCTTTCAGTGTTCTCGGTCCCTTATGATTCTGTTCCGTGTTCTATCAAATCCCGTTGCCTAAATCCTTATGAAACCCTTGTGAAACCCTTATGAGTCCGTTCCGTGTTCTGTTTCCTTAAGGTTCTTGCGCGTGATCCAACAACCAACAATATATTTGACCAAAATAACTAAAAGAACTCTACAAGTTCCAAGAGGTACTCCGAATGAATACAAGGCTTCCCAAGCGACAATACCAGCAGAGCTGAATACGTCTAGCAAGAAGGGGTGGATTCACTGCCTTCCCTCTATGAACCTGTCTGTATTTATACAAACAGGTGACACAACATGCAGGACTAATAAAATATAAATAATACAGGAATAATTAGCAATGAGCACGCAATGAATACAAACGGATAAATAAACGGTTAAATAGATACTTTGTTCCGAGACCTATGTTCTGATTTTGGTTCTAATCCCAGAGATGGCATCATACTATGATGTGGATTTTACCCGTGTCTAGCCCTCTCTGCAGAATCACGGTTAAATTGTCATATAGTATGACTTTCGGTACGGGAAAACAGATAAACTACTCCAACACATGAATGATGGAGTTAGTGGATCAATCTTCCCTAGGCAACAACTGCGCTACCCAATCCAGACCTCGGTCCAAGCGTCGAATATCAAACATGCCGTGGATTCATCCATAGGCTACTGCCGGACTGTTCGGGTTGTGTTCTCATTTTTAGCAAAGGTTCCTTTTGTCCGTTGATTCCCAACTCCAGTAGTGTACTTTTCAGGTGTAATTTGTAGTCAGAATGGATGGTGTGTGTATGTCCTTGGTATAACACTTTATCTCTGTCCCAATTCGATCAAATGGTTGGACGTTGAATTACGCGTAAATACACAGCAGCTCCCCAGGCCGTTGACCCTTTTGGTATTGGTGGCCTGACAAGTCTTTACTATGTAACTAGAGGTGTAGTGCCTTGAGCCAACAGATTGGACCTCTCTATGGCTCTCTATGTGCAAGATACCGATAAACCCTGGTACCACTTTAGTAAGTGGAACAAGAACGCAGAAATTGATAAATTTCAGGCTTGGCCATTTTGCATGCTTATCAGCGGATCCGGTGTATAGGAGTAATAATTGTAGGTCCAGGCCTTGATCAGGTGACCCATTGCGTCACATCGGGTAAGCCAAAGTTGTGTAAACAACTAGGTGTTTCCCTCCCGAATAAGGTTCCCAGCGTGCCAATAAATGCCAGAGATGGATAATATGATTCTCTCTTTGATAGTGAGCATTGCTTTGCCTTCCCACGTATAGAGGGTGTTTCAGGACTTTGATGTATGGACTTTGAGCTTTAATCCGGATTCAACCCCAAGTGTCCCAAGGGTGAAGTTTCGAGGAATAAGCTGTTATTGCCAGTTTAAGATGATAATGCAATATGGCTCTTGGTTGCACGTTTGGAGTTCACGCCAACCTCTGGATGAGCGCTGAATGTCATGCATTCGTAAAATCTGAGGTTTCACAAATTTTGCGGCTTATCAACGGGTGGGTGGAGAACTGGGCACGAAAACACGACATGGTATGCCCAGATGGAGTTGCATCCTCTGCGTGTGGCCACCACAGCAGGTCCGCCCCAGCAACCCCAGCACAAACGTCATGGTGGGAGCGGTGCACCATGAGCATGCTTGCCGGATCCCTACCGAGCCCAACACAGCGTATCAGGAAACACAGGGGGCAAAGTTGGTGGCACTTGTCATAAGGCCATCCAACTATGGCAACCGGGACTGGACAGCCTACTTTTGGCGGAACTACCCGTGATAGCCTTACATGCCAAGTGTTCTTGAGCCACGGCAGGCTGTTTCGGACCCTGAACACCCCATAATAGTGCTTACCCGCTCGCATCATGAACATAGATGATAGCCTTATTACACATTTAGTTATTTATTGGCAAGGTGCTATCCCCTGAGTAAGTCTCGGTCTTGTTCCTTTATGTAGCTGTACCATACCAAGGCCCTCTGGGCACCTCCTGGTAGCTTCATCCAGCCTGAATTTCATCCCTGGTGCCTTCATCAGGCCTGGATTTCATGAATTGTATTCTAAGACCTCTATCCTCTCTGCTACACCAACTCTCGACATCCCTCCGACCAGCCCGACATCCAATGTGAAGTTGCTCACTGATCGCACCATACCCGATCACTCCCGCCCGCCATCCTGATGCAACCACCAACACCTTTACAAATTGAGACAAGATTATTTCCTTTGGAATCTCGGCATGATTCTGCGCCGATCACCGCTTTTCCCTACCACTCTTCGTCCACCCACCGATTGCCTGCTCAACGCCCCGCCGCAGTCACCTGCTTCTCTCGCAGCTTCCCACACAATATTATTGCACCTTCCATTGCGTAGCTCGAGCTGCTGCCGCTGGGCCTTCGCCCACCACCTCTGTCTCGGAGATTGCAGATATTTTTCCGTGTGGAAGGACCATCGGCGCATGGGAGCCCCAAGGACGCAGACTGCTGACCTTGGGTGCCTTTTATTCTGCTTTCTCTTGTACTGTCTGGAGTAATAATATACCTTTGGTCACAGTGGGCTCATGCCATGTGCAGTTCTGCGTGCACCGCTCTCCCTGCATGATGGAAGTAGCACCTTTCTTTTCTCACAAGAATATCATGTGAGACAGTAAAGGTGATTCATTGGATAAAACTGTGGATAATATTAAGCCCAGTTAGACTCGTAACCCGTCTGCCGCGGCATCTCTAAGTGCAAGCACTTTGCCGCAGGCAGACTGGTACAACTCGGGACAAACAATTGTCTCGAGCGAGGAGTTTGAAATTTTGAGTGGCGCCGATCACGGCCATCAGACGCATTCCAAATGCCATCATTTCCCAAGTAAACTGGGATGTTTCATGCACCATCGGTAGGCCATAAAAAAAATCTGAAGAGACAGATTTTAAGATATACGGCTATATATTCTTGCTTTTCTTTGGAGTTTTCACTCTGCCTTCATATCCAGCCCAGAACACGAGAGAAGGACAAAAAATTTAAACTCCGCGCGCGGGCCAATCGATCAATCCGAGATGTACCAGTCTGCCTGCGGCAAACTACCTCAAATGCCATAGCGCAGACTGGTAACGAGTCTAAAGCCCAGTGTGGTCCCATTGGTTTCTCTTGTATAGTACAAGTGCATTATGAATCAACTAATAACACATTGAGCTGGAAAGCAACATGACAGTAAAGTCAGAACGAGATTATCGCTGTTTGCCTCATCTGGATATGATATGAACCAAGTTGTACCTCTTGGTTCAAAAGCATAATAACCGCATGTGGTGAAGTTTACAACCTGTAGCGCTGCAGAAATGTCAGTGCTGTGACCGCAAAAAAAAAAAAAAAAAAAAAAAAAAAAACATGTACCCTTTCTATGATGTGTTGGTCGCGGTCAACCTACAGGTACACTTACAGCTCTTTGCAGAACTTAGGGTGCGGCCTGTTTTTTTCTTTGTTTGACAAGTTTCCGCCAGAACAGTGACTGCAGGCGCGACTCTCAACCGATTGCCTTGGGAATAGGCTCATTCAATTTGCACGGAAATTCTGCAGGGCATGACAGCTTCAGACTTTTGATATCCACCTCAAAATGATTTGTTGGGTCAGGTTGGGGCATTTTTGAGTGTTGGAGTGCAGAATGTGTCCCACATGTCGGGTAATGTTTTGATTGGCCTAGATTTTTGATACAATGTACTCGGGAGTATTTCGGAGGGCATGAAACACCGGGATTTTGGATGCAGCCCAAAATTGAAAATTGCCGCTTGGGGCAATTGGCAAGGAAATTTTGATTGATCATACTGTCCAATAGATTTGAAGTAAAGGCCGCATTCAAAATCCAGGTGTTTCATGCCCTCCGGAATACTCGGAAATATATCATATGGAAAATCTAGGTGAATCGGACTACTATTGGGATCATGTGGCATGTTCTGCGGTCAAGGACCCAAAAACGATGAAATCAGTTGCATTAAATCAGGATACTGGTCCCATTGAAATTTTTTGGGTGCCATGCCCTGCATAATCTCCGTCCGAATCGAATGGGCTTATTTCCAAGGCAATTGGCTGAGAATTGAGCCCACAATCACTGTTCTGGCAGAAAATTGTCAAAATGAGAAAAAAAACAGGCCGCACCCTAAGTTCTGCAAAGAGCTGTAAGTGAATTCCAGTCAGGGTATACTACAGCAGTCATTTCAAGTAGAGGACTGGGGATCACTGTCTGAATGATAAGTGTGGTTGACAGGAAGAGCAGCACAAAGAAAGTGACAGCGATGATACTGAAGAACAGGATGAGAATTAGTGTCATGTCATTTATATCTGTAGACAATACATGTTGCCTGTAACGGACTCGTGTGCCGATTGGGGCCCACCACCGTGTGGCCCCATCATTACTTACTTTGGACTCATATAATTTACTATTATTTGTCGTAGTTAGATATGGGGCGCGCCGCGGGAGGATTGATCTTCAACTAAGATCAACCTACCGTGAACGCGCCTGAGTCTATTCTGTATAGATATTGGGATTGTTCACACTGGGTGATTCTTAAGCATTAAAACCACCCACTCTTACATTGCCTCTTTTCCAATTTTATCAATCATTCCTCGTAAAAGGATGCTCATTCCCTGTTGCCACAGACCGGAGAGAGTTGGTGCAGAAGTCAAAAGCAAATGAAAACTGTTAATTAGAAAGTAAGGAAAGCTACAGGAATAGTCTACTCGAACACTCGGTCCCACTTTGAATATATTTTGAGACCCTCAAACCACCAATTCTTGTGATCTTCTGTTCTCTGTGCCTTTTCTGCAGCAGTCATCTTCAAGAGCTCAACTATGTTCTCGGTGCGAAATTTATTAAAAATGAAACGAAATATTCCCACAGCCGTGAATTGAGTAAACAAGAATTGCTTCTAGCCTTGCTGGATGGGGACGTTGGAGTGCCGCAGGATTGCTGAGGGAATGAAGATGGTAGATCCTGGAGGGGAACCAATGATGAGGCAGAGATCCCAGAGGATCAAGTGCCCCCCTTTGTCGGGTTTGAAGTTGCCCAGGGTGACAATAGAGCACCACCCCCAGGCTAGGTTCACAAAGTCCAGATGAGGTAGCATGATGGTGCGCAGCACAAAATTGAAAGTTGCAGTAGCAAAGACCGAGATAAACTCATTGAAGTTGCAAGGCAGGGAAGGATCTCAATCGTGAAGGGCCTCCATGGTCGTGCGGTAGTGCTCATGCAGAGTCGGTGCGTACAAGCCGAACATAGCTAGGTGGTGATTAGTGACGTTGCAAAAAAGACTCCTGCAGGCTCACTATTGATGTATCCAGCAAGACATTGGAACAGTTTCATTGCCAGGAGGCTGACCAGGACCAGTTGGTGGAGCACAGATTGAAAAACGGTCATCGGCCGCACCTGGCCGCCACCCATAGACTACCCAACTGTCTCAGAATGGTACGGCCCACGTTGAGGGGGCAGATTTCGCACGGTAGACGCCATAGAATGCCTGGCCATACATCTTCTCGGCAGCGGCCTCCATCGCAGCAGCGGCTGGATCTGCAACCTCAGACTTCCACCCGGGGTCATTGGGGTGGCCACCAAGGAGAGCGAAGACGTAACAGTCTTCATTGACAAGCGGAGCAGGAACCCTAGGGAGGACTGAGTGGATGAGAAAGGAAAAAGGAGGCGGTGACACACCCATCCCAATCCACTAAATGCATCTGCATGGTGGGATCCAGAATTTCCTCCAAGCTATATTCCCGTGCCTCTGGGAGTTCAAATGCAGGAGCCTTGGATGGCTCATCCTGATTTGTCGCCGATTTCTTGGCCTCACGCGTGGCAGCTCCCTGGATATTGTAGTCCTGAAGGCCCATCCATGATGTGGATGCCAAAGGATGGGTGTGGTCAATAATACAGGTCGGGATTGAGATGGGCCTCGCTTGCATTACCTGAACATGGGTAATCACTTTCTGCTGCTCAAGAGGTGAGGTGGCAAAGTCCCAAACTACCTTGCGCACGGTAAAGCAGTGCTCAAGCCTCTTGATGAGTTTCCTGAGCTTCTTGCAGGCTTCAGGTTCAAGGGCATCAAGCTCCTCCTCAGTAGCGGCAGGTTTGTAGCGTTTGGTGGGCCGCTGATTTGAGGTGGTGGCAATCAAGTCAGGGCTAGGTTCTTTGCGTTTGGGACCCAGAGGGGATGAGGCGGGAAGGAGAAGCAGGGACAGGCAATGGAAAGTAAATGTCGTGGACAGCTCTGATGGCTACTGATACTGATCGTCGGGCTCACCCAAATCATTGCCGGACCCAAAATCCGAATCCGAATTGGACTCTTCATTCTCGCCTGGGCTGGGCAACAGCAATCTGAACATCTGGTGCAGTGAACCAGGGTGTGGATCCCCTCAACCTGCCTTGGGTGGTTGCAATAGCTCTGGATTCATGGCAGCTAAAATCTACACAACATCAGACCCAATTCGGGGGTACCCAAAGACAGGCATACTAAATTACCACTGTGAACAACTGTGATGATTGTGTCGTGAAAAAAAAACTGAGAGGATAGCTTGAATTCAAACATATAAACAGGTGGCCTACCACAAGGAACATCCTTTCAATTATCCCCTTCCAGCCAGGTGCAGCAGTCCATCTGCTAACAGCACTTGTGTTGACCTCTGATACATATCAGTGGAAAGCCAGTCCTGGAGAACTTGAATTTCGAGCTCCAAGTCACCCCTTAGAGTTACTCTGGGAGTGGATTTGGATCTGGATTTGATTGTAAGGGCAACCTCGAGGCCCGAGGATACTCAAGAGTCCTAGCGAGGGAGATCCAAAGAGAAGAAACTCTGAGGATTCCCACGCCAGAGCGGAGTCTAAATAGCTACTGTACAGAGACATGTGACCGGAGCGATCAGCAGAGATCCCGGGCTTGATCACAGGCATGGTGCCATCGGGAGATACCAGAGGGGCGTCGGTGGGGGGTTCCCCTGACATTGATGGCGGATTCGGTTCTGATGCGGTAATGTTATACAGTCACGACACAGTTCCCACAGTTCTTTCTGGATGCATTTTCACCTAGATTCTTATCTGTTTGCCTTCAGAGGTACCACATCTCACTGGGGACAAAAGCCAACTCATGTGGTCCGGAGGTAATGATCTACCAAACAAAAGATGTGTGACATTTTGACAATAGTTCTTTACCAGACAAAGGAGGGACAAAGGGCAGGTCCGGATTCCCAGCACCCAGGAATCCAGACCTCCATCCTTTGTCTATCCTTTGTCCATCCTTTGTCTAGTAAAGAACCATTGTCAAAATGTCACACATCTTTTGTTAGGCAGATCATTACCTCCAGACCACATGAGTTGGCTTTTTCCCCCAGTGTCTTAAACCGACATGTATCCTAATAATTGAAAATTGAGTGAAAAGCTGATCAATATCGAGTAAACTGGACTCCGTCTATCAAACCCTTGACTTGACCGCCAAAATCACTTCACTGTTGTCTGTAGTGCAGCAAAATTCTATAGGACCTGATATGGATGCAAGATAAATTCATGAAAGCATTTTACCCACCCCCACAAAACAAAAAGGGTAGAAGTGGTTCTAAGGAGTTTTAATTGCCTCAATGCCATCCTGTGTAGATTCTGCCCTTTCCTTTCTCTGGGCAGAACCTTTTCAGGGTCCCTCAAATTCTCCTGCAAATTTGGTGTACTAAGAAACACAGTGACATGAATTTCAGTGGATCTCACACAGAGATCAGGAGTCCAGGTCAGATTCAGCTTGATATACATTAGTTTCTCCCAACTTCCTTTCATATAGTAGGATCAGGAACATTTCTGTTGAATATGTGGTTCCTCCGAGGGCGAACGGATGAGAATGGGAGCCAAAATGCCTTCAGAAAGAAATGTGGGAATCATATTATTACCAGATCACGTTACCGCATCAGACATCCGATCAAATCCAGCTCCAAATCCAAATCCACTCCCGCCCGAAGTAACTCTTAGAGACTTGAATTCAATTTCAGGACACAGTTGAGTGCATATATTATGATGTTACACCCGTTTTCTTTCATCTTACCTGCTCGTGCCGATAGCCGACTTTTCTCGGGATGTATAACCACCACTTACACATTTGTCAATGGCCTTTACCTAACATCATTGAAGTGTTCGGGGTCCCCAGTGAGCTTGCCGCACCCGGCGTTGTCCCGGATCACGCGGCAACCTTCCTAATCGGGGCTGTCCAGTCCCGGTTGCCATATCCAACCGGCACTTGCTGCGTCCTCGCCGCGTCTTTGCTATGGACTTGCAATAAGCTTAGGTAATCCAACTAAGCCTGTGCGTGAGTTCGATTCCGGCAAATATCATCTTTTTATCTTGCACCCTATTGCCTCCAAACTGCAAATCTAGAAATTTTCAGGACATAGAAAAAACTATATGCCTTTTGCATGCTCCAACTGCCTACCATGGAAAATTGGCCACCTATAATCTCAGGCTTATGAATAAGTTTAAACCGAGAAATGAACTTACTTGATATGTGAACTCATATTTCTCTTCTCTACTTCCATCTCCCAAGCAACCTGTGAAAATATTTTCAATACCTGAGGGTATTGCTTATCTCTAGTATTATCCAAGGTTTATTACTTTGATATCACCACAATTGCAGTGAGCTTGTTGGCCAGAGGTTCCTTACAAGAAGTGTCAAGAGCATTCTCTAGTCCTAAATTTCGGACCCAGTACCTCTGGTAGAACCTGTCTTCTGCTGGTGCTGAGACATGGGATCTCTTGAGCTGTGAAAGCATGTTGATATTTCCAGTCTATGTCCGACTATTTTCACAAGATATACTGGGATGTAATATATGGTAGGTCAGAATCCTTCATGCTTTTGAACAGACCTGTGATTGATCTCAGCTGCTGAACTCACCATTCATTCAAGTAACCCCATTTTCTAGCTCTACATGCAGATTAAAAAATGGTCTTCTACCGTATCAACCACTCACAATGTGGGGAATCCATAGTGAGTATTCACCTATCTTACACTGAACAGCACAATACACAGATTTTGAAAGGCTAAAAATCCCCAGAATGAGAAAGAACCTCACAATAAAGGTTGTCATTTGCCGGAATCGAACTCACGCACAGGCTCACTTGGATTACCTAAGCTTATTGCAAGTCCGTAGCAAAGACGCAGCGAGGACGCATCAAGTGCCTGTTGGATGCCCCTATGACAAGTGCCACCAACTTTGCCCCCTGTGAAAGGCGGCGC
The DNA here is from genome assembly GCA_029448575.1 of Mycena maculata. Classification (NCBI taxonomy): domain Eukaryota; kingdom Fungi; phylum Basidiomycota; class Agaricomycetes; order Agaricales; family Mycenaceae; genus Mycena; species Mycena maculata. The sequence continues at coordinate 177,222 of JARJLG010000049.1, read as the reverse complement.
TCCCACACGCACCCATGAGTATTGTCTTACCAGATAAACATTTCTGTTATCTCCGCGACATGCATTGACCTCCCCCCCAGTCGCCGGAAGTGGGGACAATCCAAGCTCAGTCCAAGCAAAATGCTGGGGCTGCCCAAGCGCAATGCTTTGAGCCAGCACGGATCATACTTAGACCTAACGAGCAGAGTGTGTAGCTCCTCAGCTGCTCTCTGTCTCACCAGCGCTGTTTTATTGCTCTCCCACCCTTATATTACATATATACCCATACCTAGTTTACTTCCTCCATACTGACTCGTTATACTCACCATCTCAGCATCTCACGTCGTCTCTCCAATAGACTTCTGAGCCCCTTCGGAGCTGTTATCCGCTAAACCTGCGCGAACTTCAACTAAACAATGACAATCAAAAAAAAAAATTGTCGTGAAGCATTCTTGAAAAATATTTTCAGGGGAAAAAAGTATTTCCAGGGAGTCAGAGAAAATATCCAGGACCAAAAGTATATATTCAGGAACTCACAAACAATATTCTGGGGACATGAAGATGTATTTCAGCGTAAAATATTCTCAGGCCACTCAAACTTTAATATGGGGCTCCAGAATGTTAGCTTCCTGCATGATAAAGTGTGTTGATGCTGTGGTATTCTTCAGTAAGGCGCCAGAAAATTTTCACTAAGTTGACAATATGTAACTCTGCCATCAAAATTACCCGGAAACACGTGTATTTGTACAGGAATAATAAAGTCGGTAACCAACTGCCATAAGTTTCAGTCAAAAATGTGAAACAAACATCTTAACAATATGACCAACTTTGTTTCACATTTTTCACTTTGATTTCTCGTGAAAAAATTAGTGAAAAACTTATTTTTTCACCTTCATTTTCACCTTGAGTTCAGTCAAACAATGCAAAAGAAATGTCTTAACAACATCACAAAATTTGTTTCACATTTTTCACTTTGATTTCAAGTCAAAAAAGTGGTGAAAATGTTTTAAATTTTCTCACGTCTTTTTTCGGTGAAAAATGGCTATAAATTGAATGACATTTTTTATCAATTTTTTCACTCAAAAATGTGAAATGCTCAACCAGTGAAAGGGCCGGAATCTTTACAAAATCACTACCCTTGTGCAGTGTTTTGAGAGTGGTTACCCGTACAACAGCATCTCTGTCCCCAATGGCAGACAGGAAGGACACAACCGGTCGAAGTGCCCTCTCCAGTTGTAGTTCATCGTGTTGCAACGTTGTCAAAATGTTGTTCAATTTATTTACCTTCATCTAGCTAAGCAATTCTAAAGCACAACGAATCTGGGTAGATAAAATTTCACAAGATAAAAGGTGTGAAAACCTGTCTGTGAGGACTTGTTCATGGAGATCAACGTGCCCAGAAGCTGAGGAGAAAGATCATGTGACCGCGTGCCGCGCCGCCGCGTTGGCATCCACCAATAGAATAATCCCCGCCGCCTACCGGCGAAACTGCCTCGTTGACCTGGTCTTCCCAAGCGGTGTAGACGGAGACAGTTTCCGCCGCCTCTTCGTCCGTCGCACGTCGCCCTCGACAGAGAAAAAGTAGGGCAGCTGTCCCGCGCATGTTTCAGTGATTGAACCTTGCTTCGTTTGCCGGCGAGACTGTAACTATCTTACGTCCAGGCCCGAATCGCGGCGTTGCATCGGCTGTCACAGCCGCATACGGTGTATATTCTCCCCCTAGGCCACGACTTCTCTGAGTACTTCCTTCTCATATCTCTGGGATTTCCCCTCTTCATTTGTTGCACCAGATTCCTCTTGGCGCGATCCTGTCGCTTCCGGCCATCGTCTATACTGCTTGTCCCTTTATTTTCATCACTCCTGTGCGGTCCTCATACTTTGGTGCATCTCTGTTCATTTATTTCTCCCTTCGCTTCCACACACTCGGCTGAATGCCGGACAGGACTCGGTAGAATCTAGAAGATCACAGGCACAAAGGCCAGGGCACGACCTTGTTTAACTGCAGGTGGCAGGCACCTGTCGCGCAACTGCCTGTCAACTGCTCTTATGGCAGTTAACGTGGCCTTTGTCCTTTCCTCCATCAGAAATCTGTTGATGTCCGTTTCGCGAGCCTACCCTAAGTACAGTCGCCGACCAGTCGCCGACCCAGAAACGTTCGTTTCGAATCGGCCTTCCCGTGGGTACGGCTCAGTTCTGGATCTGTCCAACAGACCAACTATTTTTGTTTTGTCAGGAACCCGCGCTCAATCAAGGTCCGCTCTGCTGTCTCCCACAGCCACCGGTATATCATTTCCGCCGGTATACCCCACGCCCTGTACAATGCAGGGTAAATTACCAACGCAGCGTGGCGCGCTTCCGAAGAACCGATACTCCGCCGATCTATTTAAGGTATATCTTTCCATTCGATGAAACCCTTTGCTGCCAGAACAGAAGCGAATAGCGTGAATAGAAGCGAATAGCGTGAATAGAAGCGAATAGCATGAATAGAAGCGAATAGAATGAATCAGATGAACTCGGAGTTTCATTTGGGTATAAAACTCAGCCGACCTGGTTCTTTCCTTTCGACTACTCGGACTTTGGATCACGAATCAAGGCACCATGTTTTCGGTGTTTCTCGCATCGAGAATCGCCACAGTTATCAGCTACGCAGCATTGGTCTACTCCCTTGGAACAACATGCACCACTCCCCTCGGAAGTGGCACGTATGTTCAGGCACTCTATCTCTTTACTGTATTTGACGTCCAATTAGTGCTGCTCCCGCCGATCCGTTTTGGATGCAAAATATCAAGCACCAAGGCATTGCCGCGTTCAACCCAAACTCCACTACTTATCAGGTTTTCCGAAACGTCATGGATTTCGGTGCAAAGGTAGACCTTCCATCTGTCGACCCTTTGAGCTTCCCACATAATTTATAGGGTGACGGAATTACGGATGACACGGTCGGTTCGGAGATTCTTTCATTTCATTTCTGGCCTCCGCTGATGGATGCCCGATAGCTATCAAGTGTGTCTGCGTCATTCTATGTTGAACCAGAATGCCGGTTGAATACATGGACAGTGCCGCCATTTCAACGGGTAACAGATGCGGGGGAGGATCATGCCCCTCGTCGACGTGTGTACCGTCCTTCAAGTCAGGTTGATTTCTCATTATATGGCAGAACAACACCGGCCGTTGTATTTTTCCCTTACGGGTAAGCTACTATCTTGCCATGTAGACTCTACAATGCCTCATTAAATTCTATCCTCCAAGAACATACGTGGTTTCTGCGCCAATCATCGCCTACTACTATACACAGTACGTGTTTTGCCCTCTTAATTCATATGTTGAACTGAGGCGATAATAGACTGATCGGGGACGCGATGTATCCGCCCACGTTATTGGCTGCCCCCGACTTTGGGGGCATCGGTGTGATAGGCGGGTGAAAGTTTCGGCCGGTTGTATCGCGAGGCTGATCCTGACTCCCATTCAGACGCTGACCCATACATCGCTAATGGCCAGTTTTACGACAATACGAACAATTTGTAAGACGCGAACGGTGCTGTCATACGAGTGACTCTCATTGTGGAGACAGCTTTCGTTCCGTGAGGAATTTTATAATAGACCTCACCCAGTCAGTGGATGTGTTCGAGTTTGAATAAACGTCTTCTAATGTCGTTCAAAGGATTCCGGCCTCGTCTGCTGGAACTGGACTTCATTGGCAAGTGGCTCAGGCGACATCGTTAATGAACCTTGTAATCAACATGTCCACCGAACCCGACACTGCTCATCAAGGTAAGTAGTTCACAATTCGCTGGTGCCATCCTGATCGTTACAGGGCTTGTAATGGAGAACGGCAGGTAAGTGACACAGACTCTAACCGAAATACCACTAAATATTGCAGTGGTGGATTCATGGGAGATTTGGTGTTCAACGGAGGTACATTAACGTTCTATCCTTGATTTACACACAAGTTAATGCACGTTGAATCGTAGGGAAAATTGGGATGTCGGTCGGAAACCAACAGTAAGCGGAAAGAATCCGCCCACATCAAATAAACTGACAGATTGTAGATTTACCGTCCGCAACGTAACCGTGAACAACGCGCAAACTGGTATTTTAGCAGTTTGGAATTGGGCAAGTGAAGGTCTTTGCTCGCTTGAGCACCCCCAACTTACCCGTCATGCGAGGGCTGGACGTTCCAAGGAGTTACGTTCAATAACTGCCAGGTGTGTATCTTCAGTTGAAATTTTCCTCTAACGCCTTCATAGACTACTTTTAGATCGGGTTCGACTTGTCTACCGGTGGAGGCCCACCACAGGTGACACATTGATCCTAAGTTTTTTTTTTCGCATGTTCACACACTAAAATCAAAACCAGCCTGTTGCTGCGGAGGCAATTATCGACGCGACGGGGGCGAACACCCCTATCTTCCTCCGTACCTCCGCCAACAGTGGTCAACTCGATGGCTCCCTTGTTCTGAACAATATAAAGCTCACCAACGTTCCTACCGCCATTGGACTGTTTAGCGGCGATGTTCTCCTTGCTGGTGGAACGACGACAATTACCTCATGGGGCCAAGGAAACATCTACACTGGATCGAATGGGACAGGCACATACACACAGGGTTATCTCGCAGCTCCCAATAAACCTGCCGCTTTACTTGACAGTGCCGGAAATATCTTCGGCAGGACTCACCCGCAGTATGCCCACTACGCTGTCAACCAGTTTGTCAGCGTCCGAGACCAAGGTGCCAAGGGGGATGGGGTCACAGACGACACCGCCGCTCTCCAAGAAATTTTCGCCGCCGTACGTTGTATTCTAAATGGCTTCTTCTTTTCCTCAATATCACACAACACAATTCTCAATTTCTTCTACAGTTCGCCGGGTGTAAGATCATTTTCTTCGATGCAGGCACATACATCGTCACATCTACTCTCACCATTCCTGCGGGGACCCAAATGGTTGGAGAGGCGTGGTCGGTAATTTCAGGGAAGGGGTCAGCATTCCAGGATATGAATAACCCACAGCCCGTCGTTCAAGTTGGCGCGCCAGGTTCCTCTGGTCTGGTAGAGATCACAGACATTATTTTCTCAACCATTGGTCCCGCTGGAGGGGCAATCGTCGTGGAGTGGAATGTAAAGCAGACCACACAAGGTGGAACAGGGATGTGGGATTCGCATATTCGCCTCGGCGGAGGTATATTTTAGTTTCAAATCAAGGTTTCATGTTCTGACTGCAATTCGAAGCTGCCGGAACCAATCTCCAAGCCGCGGACTGCCCATCGAACGGCGATGGTGGTACGACCGCCTGTCTAGCTGCCTTCGCTGCCCTCCATTTGACCTCAGAATCGACCGCCTATTTGGAGGTTTTTTGTTTCACCCCATAATTTACTAGTTCTTAGAGTGGATTCGCAGGGTACTTGGGTGTGGCTCGCAGATCACGACTTGGATGAGCCTGGAGGTGGACAAGATCCGGTGTCGATCTATTCTGGGCGTGGCATCTTATCTGAATCGGCTGGTCCGGGTAAGTTACCTTTCCCACTGGTGTGGAGAATGGATCTAATCTTTTTTTCTGCCAGTCTGGTTGATAGGCACTGGTAAGGCGACTTTTGGCCGTCTTCGCGACTTGTTCACTTAATGATCTATTTTGCAGCATCTGAGCACCATATTATGTACCAATATAATCTGGCCAACGCAAAAGCTCACTACATGGGGTTAATACAGACCGAAACAGTGAGCTTCTTAGTATAACAACTGGAGGAAAAGAACTAGAACTCCGTAGCCTTACTTCCAACCCAATCCAGTGGCTCCTGCACCGTTCACGGTCAACATGGCGTTCAAAGATCCCGCCTACTGGTCAGATATTTCGCAGGCCTGGGGTCTCTGGGTGACATCATCAGAAGACATCCTCGTTTTTGGTGCTTCTCTTTACAGCTTCTACTCCGTGAGTACTCGGGTAATTTCCGAGGGACACGGCGGACTCATGAATTCTCCTCCTAGAATTATGACCAAGGATGTCTGACGACCGAGAGCTGCCAATCGCAGATGGTCAATGTTGATAACGAGTCTTCGGTCAACATCTACAGTCTTTCTACCATCGGGGCCACCTGGCAACTCAGCATAAACCAGGCGACCATAATAAATCAGGACCAAAATCAGAATGGCCTTGCCTCGACGGTGACATCCTGGAACTCGTCGTGAACTATACAGACATTTGTTCGCGCTATTTCACAATAGTAATGGTCAATTCTACGAGCGGAACAGCCAGTAGATTCTTCATGAACCACGTGGCGACGTATCAGGGGCAATGGACAATAAAAAGGGTCGATAATGCGTTGTTCGAATACTACTTCCGGATCGCTTTTAACGGTTGGGAAGACTGTTGATGAATGCGCACATCAGACTACGAACACTGTCCGAAAAATCATTGCAATGCGCTTTCCGGATGTCACAGAGAGGCATTTGGACCAGATTTTCGGGGGTGGAGTCCACTAGTACATTCGGATCAAGTGGCTGGACAGGGAGACCCACTGTTAGACAAGCGTCTGGAAAGACAGTGTGTCAAGCACAATCGGGTCAAATACTCCGGGGATATTAAATTGACTTAGAGAGACAGATTGATCATCCGGGACTCACACTGTCTTTCAGCGGGATTCTGTCTTCGATGACTGGAGTGGCAGTACTAAACCATGCATGTGTGCGTTGATTGAGCACAACCGAGTGGCCATGATGTGCAGTTAGACACGGGTACGGATGAGTGCTTAACCAGCAGTGATTTCGTTTCGTAGCCATAAGGAAGAGCTACCAAGATTTTGGTCCAGGATACTGTCATCCGCGACCTCAACAACGGGGGCCTTGCGGGTCGAAAAACCGCTACTTACATACTTACGATTCGGGCTCCGTATTGATTGAGGTGGATGATGGGTGGCTATGACATACGAGGAATGCGGACAAGGAGTCGGAGGTTTAGTTGGGCGCACGAATTTATATGCAAGATTCGAGATCGTCGTGGAACCGCAAAAGCGAAGCGGAACGCTCAATCAAGCTGGGGAAATGGACCCTGTACACGGACCGATCTGAGACAGCCAGAAGCGGCGCGGGGGGCTTCATTGGAAGCGATAAACCATGATGAGCAAGGCCGAGGAGTAGTCAAGAAAAGTTGTCACAGATTACGACCGGGACCCGCGCCCCACCGTCTATAAGGATAGTGCAGGCAGGGTATTCAAGTCGGGCCTTGCTTAGGGGAAGACGCGGTGAAGAGGGGAGGTCGCAGCGCGGAATACAAGTTCGGATAGAATCTTGGAACGCGAATACCGCCCCAGTCGAAGATTGGCTAAGAGTTTTCCGGTGGGCTCGTGAGTTTGAAGACGAAATGCCCCAGAATAACCAGCAAGATAGAGAATAACTCGAGTGCCGCCGGCAGCTGAGATCGGGCCCACAAGGATTTCTTGGGCCAGGGCAGACACCATGACGAGTCAGTCCTCGTCAAATATATCGGCACAGATTACGACCGTGGCTCGGGCCCAACCGACTGAAAATCCACAATTTCCACGAATGGAAGTGTGCAGCGCTCAGCGGCAATCTGGTCTTTCGTGGGGGGAAAGACATGGCCAGAGCGGGAGTTCCCGTCATGGAATACAGGTTGGGACGGAGTTGTTAGGTGAATGAATTACGGCGCCAAGACAAGGATCGACGCAATTCGTAACCCTACAGCAGAACGCTCCGCTAGGGAAGAGAAATGGGACAACCTGTACACGCACCGAGATAAGACAGTGAGAAGCGTCGCGTCTTCAATGCTCATTGGAAGCGAGAAACCATGACATATTACGACCAAGACCCGCGCCCCACCGCTGGTGAATCGAGGATTTGCTCTATGCATAGTGCATTCTGGGCAGGTGAAAAGGGGAAGTCGCGGCGCGGAATACAAGTTCGGACATAGTTGGAACGCGAATACGGCCCAAGCTAGGGATTGGATCGGAGATTTTTGGTGGACCATCGAGTTTGAAGAGAAGGCCCAGAATAACGAGCAAGATCGAGAATGCAATCAGAATATCTAAGATTCTTGAAGGAGAAAAATCCACTACAGGCCGTAGCCTCAGATCGGGTCCGCGATGGTTTTCCAGTCCAAAAGGATTCGAATTAGCGGGCTAGACAGCAAAAGAAACCTCGCCAGGCGTCCGTCGCGACCGCACGCAAAAACGACATGGAAGTTCGGAGGCAAGGCCCCATTGTTTGTTTCGGAGGACGCTGCCAATCAAACCATGCCCTTCCTCCAACCCTTACCGCCTTCATCCTTGCCTCCGCCATCATCTCCCGCTGGGTTTCCCTCATGCATCCGCCGACTCGCTCAGCAAAATTCGGAGAGCTTGCCACTGAAGCCCAGGCTGACCCCGGTACATCCTCTGGCAGTGATCGAGATCTGAAGTACTACCTGCGTCGCGCGGAGACGCATCGCAAATCGGGGAAGGCCCTGGCGTTAGGAGCTTCATATGCGGCGTCTTAATCTACTGGTGCTCCGTCTGGGTCGATATGGAACGCGCTTTTATTGAATACGCACGCGCCGCCACATTAATCCTCGAGAAAATACCGAGCCACAGGGATTATAGTACGGGCTGAATACGGAGCAGAGGGCTAATTTGACTGCGGTGAGTTTGACTTCATTTCTATTGTTTTGTTTGGAGTTTAGACGCGTCTTTTGTACCTTTCTGCCCGCATTACCAGACTACGATACATGCTAGTTTATCAATCCATTTCCGATCCCTCCAATTCTTCACATTCCCGGAGGCCGTCTGCCTCCTATCCCTCATTCCATGCTGTTGCAACCGCGCAATCCTCTCGATTCCTTTGTAGACCATCTCATATTCCTCCCTGCCTTGCGGTTGCGTTTCGTTTTTCTTCCCGTTTTTCTTCCCGTTTATGTCCGCGTTGTCTTGTCCTTCCTTGGCCGCATACTCATCGACTTCATCCAGAACGACGAAGATATCCTCCACGACCTTGGCCGCCTCAAAGCGGCACTGGTCGAGCGCGCTACGCGCGCAGCTCCGCGTTTGCACCTGACGCTGTCCCGGCGTTTAGTCTTGCGTACATCTATTTCCCACGTCGTTCCAGCTTTTCTTGTTTCTTTGGGTTTTTCTCCTTCGCGGTCGCGTGGTGTCGGGTGAAAGGCGCGTTGGAGAGAATGGTATTGCGCGGGGTTTAGGATCGTCCCAGAGGACGAGCGAACGGATGCACGCGCGCCCCTTATGGATCTACGGCATCGCCTGGATGCTCGGCTGTACTGCGGCGTGCGGGGGCTGCGGCAGCTCGGAATGGATCGACTCATCCCTCTGCGCTTCCTCCCATCTTCCTCCCACCTTTCCGTCGTACTCCGATCCCATACTAACTTATCTTTCTCTTCGCAGGTCCACGAATACAAATACACCGCCGGCGCAACCGGTTCCCTAGGCCTAGAGCCAACAAGAACCCACACGGAGGCGCCCGCGGCGGCAAGAGGGTGCCACCTGCGACCCGCCATATAACGACCAGCGGCCGGAACCAACTCACGTCGGCCCCTCACTCCGCACTGTCCCCGACCTCCACACCCTCATCAGGCTTCTCCTTCGCCTCAAGCTACCAGTCGTCCCTCTCCAGCTTCTCCTCGCTGTCGATGTCGACGCACAATGCTCCGATGCTCTTGCACCCCACGTCCGTGTACGAATACGACTGGGACGGCATGGATTCGGAGGGCGGGGGTAACGGTACGGGCGGGGGGCTGAGAAGCGGTACTACAGCGTCCGGAGAAAGGAGGATTCAGAGGACGCGTGCCGACCGAATTTGGGATGGACCAACGAACAAGGCATGTTTAAAGGCGTCATCGTGTCACAGTGTGCCAAATGAAGTCGTAGAGGTCCGCGGTGAAAAGGCGCACCCGCCGAAAAAAAAAATTTGGAAGGGTTGCGGTGTCGCGATGCCCTCGACACCCAGATGTAGAAAGCCTTGGGGATATCAAACGGACAAGACACAAAATTTGGATGGCGCAACGGATCGGCGCGGCACAGCCTCCGGTTCGGGGATCATATCGAAGGTGGGTGAGAGCAATAAGTATTGTATCTCTTTTCCGACGGGTTATTTCTTCTACGTGTGCCGACGAGGCTCTTGAGAATACCAGACATATCTGAAAGAGCCATTCGTGACGGAAGGTCCTTTCAAATTTCTGTGAGCGCGTTTTTTTCGTTTTCAAAAAGACAATGGCAAAAAAAACTTGAATAGCAGGTACCCTGGTCGATCTATCCAGAGGCAAAAACCTTCAGACTCCCGAGACGCACAGGAGGATGTAACGTTGGCTGCCGTGGTCGGTCGTGATTTGACCTGGTGGTACGATTCAAAGAGTGACAGCGGCTGATGGTGCCAATTGACTTGATGTGTTCGGATCACGCGCATCTCGCAACCTCAGCTTGAACTGCGATCCCGAGCCACGGCGACAGCATGGACCACTGTGGATCCCTATTGTAGTCGCCTTCTGATCCAATTTTTTCGAAAGATCGGGGGAGGATCGGAATCATCTCTGACCCTCGATATCAAGCCATGGAGGTAAACTTCTCCGCAGCGCTATTCGAAACTATATGTACGACCGATATCAAGCCGTACATATGATCAATCCTCCAGAAGTTATAAATTCTCTGATATCCAGGAAACTCCACATTCCAATTTCTCCCGACCCGGTGTCCTTCACTTGACCTGTTTTCTCTCTCTCTTTCTTTTTTTCTATTGATTCTCTCCATACATCTCTCGGCTCCAATTCCAACATGATGAGTCCCCTGAACATCCTTGCGGTCTCGCTCCTTGCCTTGTCGCAAACCCTCGCAGGCATGATTTATCTCTCCCTGACTTGGGGTGTGAGCCGTGGCATATGGCCCGGCAAAACTCGTACTTATTTTTTAATAAAAGACAATGGCACTCGGGTGTGTAGATGTGATCTGAGATCTTACATCTCAACTGGGATTCACACATTTCAGGTATGATTCAGAAGTAATTCAAATATGCATTGTTGAACATACCAGAAATTGAATGATGTCTTGGCTTCCAGATCACCAGGGCAATCAATACCCAAGGGCCATTCCTCGGCCAGCAGCTGCTAATTTACGGTCAGTTGCCACATCACAGATTCAGGCAATCTGAGACAACCTGATACAATAATTCATTGCCAAAGTATTCAATAATGTGGCTTATCTTGAGCTGAAGCATATAATAAATGGTGTGTGTCTTTCCAGCAATGTTTTCAAAGTCTGACCACTGACAAGATAGGCATATAGGGACTCTGGGGAGATTCAGGAAGGGTATATTGTTGAAAGGGGGTTTGCAGTGGTAGGAAGATTGAAAGCAGGGGAAAGAGTTGAGATACACTTCAGCTGGCTCTGTGGCATTAACAAACGCAAGCAATCTTAAGGACAATGCAAGTGATCAAACAAATGTGGGTCAACAGCTTTGAGTAGATATTAAGGCCTTCATACAGTCAATCTTATCTTTCCTTCTGCCTCTCTGTCATCTGAGTGCTAGCATGAACACCATTCACGGTTGTGCTATCTTCAAACTCCACCAGTTTATCTTTCGTGGCATGTTGCAGTGATTTTAGTGGCCAGAGCGACAATCCAATACATGTGCTTCTTATGAATCAATGTGAGGAGTGAGGTCTGTTATTACGAAAAGAGAGACAGATGAAAAAAGGAAGCACTTACCAGGCTCGAACACACGCCTGAAAACCTCCGGAGTACGCTCGGCATTGGCCGAGACACAGCCACTAATAACTCACAAAAAATGGAATCAAACCTTTAGAAAAGACTTCAACACAGCCACTATTTTCATTGTACTATAAAATTGTAACTGATGATTCACGCAGCTCGTGAAACGGCCATGTAAACTTTTAGAAAAGAACGAGAACTTATTACATAAGTACTCGTAACTCGTGTTGATGTTTAATGCACCCAATCCACCCGTCCAGCTCCTGTGCACCACTGGCAACAAGCATGCGACTCGACCAACGCCACGGATCTCGGTGCCAATATCCTAGGTGTCCAGTTCGCCCTGGCGCAGATCGACACCGTGTACGCACTGTTTTCTTCTTTTCCATTGCCCTACTCACGATCCGTCCCTCTCTTGCAGCTCCGGAGTCAGCGACCCTGCCCCCATCTTCCACGCGCAACTCTCCCTCCTCGATGCCAACAGTGTGTCAAACAACATCTCCGGCTTCACGCTCTTCCCCAGCTTCGAGAAACCCCCGTCCGCCAGCATGATCGCCCTCCTGATGAGCTCACTCCAGGACGTGCAGTCAAATGTTTCGACCATTACGCCGTGAGTACGAGTACCTCCAACCTCATTAATGTTGACGGGGCGTGGGCTTTCCTCCCTAGGGCCGGGTTTTCCTCGACCGTCGCGAACACGACTCAGTTCCTGGCAAACACCAACAAATCTTTGGCGGACGCCATGAGCGTGGTGCAGAGTTTGGATTGCACCGCTGCCTAGTAACGCTATCATTGGAGTCTCCTTCCTGTCGATTGAGGTTGTTTCTTCTCGAATCCCTTGTGTGTACTAATTGATTCGAGCATTGCCGCCAGGAGCTCTCGTCGGGCCACGAGCGCAGGATTTGTCGGTGTCTGGAGCAAGAAAGAAAGAATGCGCGGATGTGGGGGTGGTACGTACATACCTCTCACGATGTTTGGGGTCGAGAGCCGCTTCAATAGAGAACCGTGGAGTAGCATAGTCGGCACCAAATTACATGGGATTTATTTCTACCATGGCAGGTGACGGCCACGACCGAAGCAGTTTGGTGGTAAGATGTACTTGAGGTGCACCGCGGTAGGGCTGCCACCCGTTGCCGTGATGGCAACGGCCGTTTTTCTTCTTTCCGGAACCTTGATGGGACGGGACGGGCGACGGGACGGCCGTCACGGCCGTCTCGACGGGTAGGGTGGGAATTTAGAACTTCCCCTTGCCTTTTGACCCTAATACAATGTGGATGAGGACTGCAATGTCATGAGTTTAATTCCTACCTGCCCACCCTGATGTTTTTGTACTTCCAGCTAGAGAAACTGACCGAAACCTTGAGGTTGCACATCGGCAATCATGATCGGGAGTTGCTGAGAACCCAAGATGGAAGTCTCTGTGGACTAAATAATGACGGAAAGTGTCAGTTTAAAGGTTGATTATCTGACCCGTTGAAACGGCCGTCACTGCCATCGTCTGACGGACCGTTGCTTGAAGAAAAAAATGGTCGACGGGACGGGCACGGCACCTGTTCGACGGGTGCCGTCAAACCGTCGCGACGGCAACGGGGAGCAGCCCTAGGTGCGCGCAGAGAGATCGGAATGAAAGGTGGAATTGAATCGGCAAGTGCAAAGATTTGCATTGAGTCCTGGGTCATGAACATGAACTTGAAGGACAAACACCGATCGGCAGCTGAGATCGTGCTTTATTTGAGAGAATAGGTACTATCGGAAGACGAATCGCAAGTAATACGATATGTGGATGGGCAACGGGAACGTCTAGGATACCTCACTTGATACATGGTGCATTTGCTTCGGGTGTCCTTTTGGCGTGTCCCGACGATGGAACATTGAATAATGAATCTCCTGCCTCCGGGTTCAAGTTGAAATAACAACAGCCATTTCGCGCTTTCGAGGGACACTCTTATGGGGCCAGTGCCTCAGACTGTGGTTCGTGATCCGGAAAGGTACTATTATGGAATGGCTAGTCAGCCATAACGCGCTCCTTCCCCATGTAACCCGTTGATAAGCCGTGAGATCAAGTACACATGAATTTTGCGATTCTGTACAATTCAGCGTGTCAACACGCACTGAGGGACCATCAGGGCACTCTGACTGTGTGGTCCAGTCTATTAGCACAAGCTATGAGGTTAACGAGGACTTCTACCGGTACCTTCACAAATGGGGCCACCAGATATCTTAGTTAACTAAGGAAACTTGACGATGGTGGCAGCGAAACTAGGACATACAAGGCCTAAGGCTGCTTGCTAGGACACAAACAGCATACCAAAGAGGTTGCGAGGTCGATATACCCATTGCTGGCAAGCAACAGTGGGAAGAACCTCATTATTCACGACAAGACTATTTAGACCTGTTTTACCCAAAACTGAGGACACGTTTGATCACGCATTGGGTCCAGACCGAGTCTGGGGATGACTTGAACAGTAGGACATGATCCAGCCGTTTAGCCGTGAGGATAAACCAGAGAGAGAGAGACAGATTGTGATATTGTGGATGAACCACCAAACCAAACCAGGGACTATGGGGTATCATTGGGAAGGTAGAAGAGAGGTGCATGAGCTTCAAGACTATTCAGGCCTGGGACAAGAGGCTACAGACGAAGAAGACACTTTCTATCCACTTAATCAGCAATCACATGTGTCGTGTCAAACACCACATGTCTACCATATGTCTCAACAAGACACGACCAATTAGGAGCCAGGGATTAGGATTTGGGTGCCGCGAACCAACGGACTTTGTACGGTAATCATCGTGATGTAAACCATAGGGCGGTAGTATAAAAGGGCAGCAGAAGGAGAGGGAAAACTAGCACATCTAGGGGTGCTGTACACATTGTGTCAGCCACTGGAACCGTTGCTCTGATAGCCGTGGAGGTTAGACTGTGTACGAATGATAGATTGCTTTGAACGAATTGGATCAGAATCAGAACATGGCAAACAGACCCAGAACATTGAACAGAACACTGAAACCGTCGAAAGACACAAAAAGCGCAGACTTAACGGTCTTAAAACCTACCCTATACTGTCCCATTGATGCCCTAGACGTTATTTTCCCAATACAACTGGACTTGACCAGTCAAACCTTGCAAAAGCGCGAGCGACCCTTAGTTAACTAAGTGATCGACCGAGAGACCAGCTGCTATCAAGTCTAATACTTGACTTTCACCCCTGAACTTGCACTCTGACTCTCTCTATTGAGGGGTTAGTTGTTGATAGTGTTGTGTGTTGTGTGTAGTTTTGAGTTCATAGCTCTGCTGCATTAGCATTTCACATTTCGCATTCACACATACCTGAGAGTTAGTGTTTCACCGTGTGGTAACCACTTTCATCCATTCCATAGATCCTATCCAGCGAGACACCTTGATCAACGATCCATTTCTGCACTACCTTGACCCAAGACTTGACAGCCTCGGGGTTTAGGGCACGTGCACGCTGCGTGTTAAGTGGCTTGCTCCAAAAGGTCCGGAGCGCGTTGTGATGTCGATCCAAGAACGTGAAGACCCACTTGTCTGACACTGGCTCGCAGCCCGTACCGAGTGTGGCTTCGCGGACTGCATTTGCAGCCTGTCGGATTACGAGTACTTATGTAATAAGTTCTCGTTCTTTTCTAAAAGTTTACATGGCCGTTTCAGTAGCTCCGTGAATTATCAGTTACGATTTTATAGTACAACGAAAATAGTGGCTGTGTTGAAGTCTTTTTTAAAGGTTTCATTACATTTTTTGTGACAAGTTAATGGCTGTGGTACCGGCCAATGCTGAGCGTGCTGCTAACGCCCACAGGTGCTGGTTCAAACCCGGGCATTGGATTCCTTTTCTGGTGGTTTTTTTGAAGTTTTTCCCTCCGGGCATGTGAGTAACAAGCAGCCAATGCATATCACCCAAATATCACCTCCCTGGGTCCAGTAAATACCTCCAAAAATTTCTTTCTCAAATGTCTGATTGATGATTGAACAGTGCAAATGTTCAATGCTTTTTGGTTGATTCTTCCACAGGTACAAGGGCCGCAAATTTTGACATAAACACTGTAGCAAACCTCGAGATGATTCTGAGTATTCCTAGTACAATCTAGAAACAAAATTCCCCGGAAATGTTGAACTGTCAGAAACTTTCAATCTTTTCAAATCGCTGCCAGTTTGAGAAATGGGCTGGTGATGTGCGAGTTTCTCTCTCTGGTATCAACCATGTGATTCTAGGCCCCAAGGGGCGATCAGTGTTGCTATCAAGTAAATCGACCCCCCCTTTGTATGTTGGTGTTTTTGATCTGTATGTTGGTGCTTGGCTGCAGCTTCACTGCACCTCGTCTTCACCTAATCCTTGTCCATTTGTCCTACCAAGTGGTCTTGTCAATCCAACAATGCTTTGAGGCAATATTCTATACATCCACTGCTTTCCCAAATTAAAATCGGGTGAATGCAATGCTGCAAGTTCGAGCCTTTATTCGGAGTGTTGGCACATATGAGCTCTTTTCATGCTCAAATAATTTGCACACAGTACTCTCGCTCGAAGTTTTGCGCAGACAATTGCTCTTATGATATTGGAACGAAATAAATTAGTGCTTAGTACCGATGGAGGCTCAAAACCAGGCTGGATGAAGCTGCAGCCAAGCACCAACATACAGATCAAAAACACCAACATACAAAGGGGGGTCGATTTACTTGATAGCAACACTGATCGCCCCTTGCTAGGCCCCATCCTGGCTTGCAATCAAACATTTACTGGTGGAATCCAAGCCTGGATGTTCTCTGTTGCTTTGTTCTTGCTGCCAGATTTTGCATTGTGGGCCATATCCACCTACTACTGTCTTCAATACCCAGATCCACTGAGGAGGAAAGGACCTAGACATTGAATACTTTTCAGCCAAGTACCCAACTTGAAATGTGCCTTTGATCTGCTGCAGCCACCTATCCGACTCAAGTTCAAGTTGTGGAGGCTAGCACCTCCTACTTTTCCTTGGAAGTTTTTGGGAGCAACATTTGTTTACCCTGCTGACTACAGTCACTACACCTGCAATGGAAATGGAATCCACCACCAAGCTTATGATTGCTGAGTCCTCTTTCCTTTTTTTGAGTGGATATTGCTGGCAAATTATGTACTTGAAGGTCCCTTGGTGTGCTTTGTGGATTGCGCTCCGTCTTGGTTCATTGCAGGAAGCAGGTGGGTGAAAGCGAGCGGTGGCTCGGCTTCCCGGCGCAATGCGTGGGAATCCTGCGAGGATACCCACGCATTGGCCCAATACTTACTATTGGGGAATATTGCTGAAGGAAGAATTTTCCGGTGAACGGTATGATAAAAGGCGTGTAATAGGTATTAGATAGAGTTTTACGGGGGATGGTGGATGGGAAAGAATGCGTAAAAGGATTGAGTAAATTAATGATGGAAGGGTGGGCGGGCGGCCAAAGAAATATTAGGATGGCAGAGAAGGAGCGCAGGCGAGGTCGTCGTAGCAGGGGAAGAGACAAAGTGAGTCAGCCCCCTATTACGACGGCCTCTGATCCACAAACCCTATTCTCGGGTCACCTCGTTCCTCGATCACCAGAGAACGTCAATTTGTGGATTGCGCTCCATCTTGGTTCATTGCAGGAAGCAGGTGGGTGAAAGCGAGCGGCGGCTCGGCTTCCCGGCGCAATGCGTGGGAATCCTGCGAGGATACCCGGTCAGTAAGGAGTGTTCACGACGCATCCTCGCAGGATACCCACTGGAAGTAGGAGTGAAAACTCACAACGAACGGGAGGCATTGCGATGCGGACGAAGTCTGAATGCAATTGTGGGTTGGCCTGCATGTACGGGGCCAAAATTTGGGCATGCTTGCGTAAATACAACAGAAACGCGTCGCTTGACCAACGACCCATTGTTTTTACGATGTCAAAGGGGGTGCCACGAGGGAGGTAAAATAGCGTTGCTCCGATGCGGATTCCGTCGCCCTGCAGTGGGTCTAGATTGACGGCTTTGAAGGCCTTGTGAAGGCGGCTGATGAAAGTGGTTTTTGTGAGTGGTCGATGTGCCCCCTTGTGCTTGTATGAGAAGAGATGGCCATTGGCGGGCGGCGCATTCACGGATAGGTGATTCTGGAATGCATGTCGCGGGTCCGATGGGCCGTGTTGGGCCGCGTGGAATAAATCCTCTCCATCCTGGTTACTTTTAGTTACTGGTACCCCAAGGACGGTAATGAGAAGACCGTTCGGGTCGGTTTCCTCGCGCACGTCGGATGGCTTGACGTGGATCGCAGGATCAAAACTTTGAAGAGTTTTGACAGTCAGTTCGCCGATGCGCGCGCACGAGTAATAGCCGGTGGTCAGATATGAGGATACAGAGGCGTCCAGAGGCACCGTGGGATCCAGCTGCGACAGCAACGTGTTGATGATATCAACCGTGTACGGCAGCCTCTTCTTGCGCTGAGAAGATTTTGGTTGGAGTGCAGCAGCTGCACGAAGCAGTGCGGTACATTCGTCCTTATTTGGACCCCATGGAACACCATGAAGGATATGCCAGGCGCAGACGCCTGAAAGATAATTTTCGAGGGTTTTACCGGCGTAGCTGCCGACCGCGGCGGCCAAGAAGGCCGCAAGCAAGTCCGGACTTGCTGGAGTGCGTGCGGATTCGGGTATGTTACGGGAATCACAGAAACAATGGAAGATCAGAAGTCCAGACCCGTATGTTTCTAGGGTCCCATCTGCCCAAGAGTGCGACAGCACATTTGTGATATTTTGGAGGTCAGATTCGGCCACGACACCTCGATCTTGCCGAGAGACAGCCGGAAGCCACTTGTACAAGCGTTCATTCGCAAAGCATATCGGGCGCATCGTAGAGGAACGGAGCGGAAGATGTTTTGGGTATGGTTTCGGCCGGGATGAGCTGTTGTGAAAGCCGATTTTTGGCTTAATCGTTCCACATGAATTCTGCAATCCAGTCTTCATCGTTTCGATGGAATTGCTGATTAGCGAGGTTGCGCTGCTTTGGAAGAGGGGAAAAGGCAGGGCCGGTAAATGGGGAGTCAAAGTCGACGATGAAGGGAGCGAGCGCATCAGGGATGGGAATGGGAGGGAGAAGGAGGTGACGCGCTGGGAATTTTCCTCAGGACGGGCCATCGGCAGGGTTGGAGCGAGAGCGGACGTAACACGTGTGAATGGTGATGCCCGCGTCGCCCGGAGATGGTGTGAATCCGTTTGAAAATGTTGTTCGTCTCTTTGTTTGTGCTCCTCCCGTTCCACCAACCTTTGACGACACCATCGTTATCCCCGTGGACAACAATGTGTCCTGGCTGGGCACCCAGCGCGATGATGATACGGATGAGGAATTTGAACCCGACGGCTTCCGCCCACAGGATTTTTCTGTGTTTGCTTTCCCACTCGGGTCGGAGGCGCCATGCGCGCCACCGTGAACCGATGACCACAGCCAACCCGATACCGGAACTGGCGTCTGAATATGCGGAGATATCGAGGACCTGTTCAAAAAATTATTCAAAATTAGTATTTTTTAAGAGGTAGTTGACGCGAATAAAGACGACCTCGCAGGGACCTGGGATGGGTCTGGAAAGGTCCAACTTTTCGAACCACCATTCGAGGTCTTTGGCTGTAGCTCGAGGTGGGGTACGCGGCATGAAAGGATGGTCACCGAATATTCCAAGCATGGCTTCCAAGCACGTAATGTATGCTCGGCTTTCGGTAGTAATAAGGCACGCATGGAGAAGTTTGCCGTGGAGTTTCTCGACCTCGGATAAGACGTGAGTGCGCGTTGATTTCCACGCCAAAATTGCCTTCTTGTATTTGTCAACCTTTTGAGGTGTGAGCGAGATGCGACGAGATGCGAGGTCCAAAATAATTCCAGTGAATGGGGCGGCAGAGGAGAAATGAATATCCTTGCTGAGTTTCCATGGTACTCCGAGAGGAGTGGAAACACGTCCGATATCATCGAAGTTGTATGTGTATTTCGCATCGATTTCGCCGCGTGGCGAATCTCCGGATGAATCCTGGATGGAAAAAGCGAAATCTTCATCATACTCTTCGATTCGGCCATCCGGAAGCTCTGAGCCGCCCCACCACAGGCGACCGCCTGACTGATGGCGCCCTCCAAGTGCAAGGAGCCGACGATGAAGCCCAGCACGTTTGGCATTATATTCTGCCAAAAATTCCCGAAAGATGCGGATGGACGCGGAGTCATCCACCCACTTCGAGAGTGGTCCGATACCATGCGCACGAAGAATGTCTGCAAATGTGTCGCCCACCAGCCCGTAGGCTCCAGCTCCGGATGACTCCCCGAAGCACACATTAGTGTCAGCAGCATATACATCTCCGGTGGATTCATCGATTTCTGGCCGATGGGATAGGTCGAAGAGGTCCAACGGGAGACGAAGAACGGTTCCGGGCCACTGGGAACTATGAGTAGGAATATTTCGGTACGCTTCAGACACGTCTCGAACACCGATCTGCGAGCCGGGCGGTAGCATAGACACTTTGAAGCACATGGAGTTAAAAGTGCCCCAGGTGCAAGGGAAGTCATCAGAGTTGATGAAGAAATTAATGGAAGTGTGATTAGGACGAGGTGTTCGAGGGAAGGAATAATTCTGCACCAATCACATTTTCTCGAGCTCGTGTGGTTTGGGGACCATGGACAGAGGCGACGACTGGAAGCAGCCGAGGAGTTCCTCCAGTTGGGGACGGGTGAAAGGTCCGATATAACGGCCCGCAGAGAATTCAGAAGTGATGACTTGTTGGAAAGGAGCTCGATTGGCGAAGAGAGACGAACTATTAGGTGGTGTGATGGTGGAACGGATTGGGGGAATGGAAATGTTGAAGCCATGGCGCAGCCCGGCGGGTATAGTTGGGTACCTAAGAATGAGGCCAGTTGTGCGCAATCTGGATTCCCAGTTATCCGCAATGAGAGGGGTGTGAGGGTTAGAGCTTCGAGCGATAAGGGCAGTTCGAAGCTCCGTGACTGGACAAGCCACAACCAGAGCACTCGTGGAGATGCTTCTGTCCGTTCCGGAAGCCGCCTTTGCAGCCTCGGAGTAATTGGAAGTCGATGCAGATTTCTCCACCCTGCGGGTTGAGGATTCTCCCCTTGCCATCTCGATGGCATCTGGCGGGAGACCCGTTCCACAGAGTCGGGGAACGACATCCCGTGACATTTGGGTGGGATCCGAGACATATGGCGCAGACAAAGGTCCCACTTGCCGCACCATTGGGAAAAACTCGGGCTGTATCGTCGTTTACGGTGCGCGACGCGGTTGGGGGATATGGTGAGAAGCGTGGGCCATTATTTCCACTACCACTTCTGTGGAACCTCAGCCCAGACGGCGTATCTTGGTGAGGGCCAAAACATTGGCCGTTATTACCGAAGTTGGATTTCTGGGGTTTGAGAGCGTTGAGTGCATCATCGCGGCGCTTGATGAAGAGATCATCGCCAATCTGCCGGAGCAGGTGATCGTTAATTAAAGCAATGTTGAACGATTCTGGAGTTCCCAAGGTTCTGTGCCATTCCGCACGTATGTGGTCCGCGTACGCCAAGAGTGCCGCTTCTCCACCGGGGAGTCCCCGGTCCGAGTGGTTGCAAATGAGGTAAAAGAACTGGCTGAGTGCTTCTATGTGACTCTTGGGCCAGCCGACGCGAATGATCTCTTTGAGGAACCGGGCCTGGGCCAAGTCGAAGTCGCGCCAGGACAATTGGTTATCCCGAGGCATGTTCTTGTGGGCCGTGGAGGAAGGGCCTGCCAGAACGGTGAGCTCGTTATCTTCATTCCACGCAAGTCGGAATGATTCGTCGTTGGACGAAAGGGCGACTGAAGCGGCTTCGGAGAGACCACCGGGGCCAAAGGGGTAGAGGAGACAGTATTCCATCTTCTCGAGCTTTTTCTGTGCATAGGGGGAGATTCGGCTCTGCATAATGGATGGTGCCTCACTGTTCGCATCAAAAGCACCCAATTTGGGTTTCTTCTTCTCCGCTTCGAGCCTTTCTTCTTTGGCGACTCTAGCGGCGGCAGCGGCGTCGTCGTCCAATTTTTTCTGAGGAGCAGCCTCCACAGCCACAGCTTCTGCTTCATCATCTGCCACCTGCTGAGCCCATCGTGCCTTCAACTTGTCGTTACTCTTGGTCCAGCATTCATCAAGTTTCGTTGTGATTTCGTCCGGGGTTCTAGTCATTCCAGCCCGGATATCGTCCCAGGCGTCGGAAGTGTGATCTGGGCAGACATTGAGATTTGGGTCGGATAGGAGTCGCACGGCTGAGGGCCCGTTGGGAGTAGAAGACAGATTGACGGGTGTAGTCATTTAGACCCAAAGAAATATTAGGATGGCAGAGAAGGAGCGCAGGCGAGGTCGTCGTAGCAGGGGAAGAGACCAAGTGAGTCAGCCGAAGGTCCCTTGGTGTGCCATGTGGATTTCAAAACTGAGATTTTTGGAAACTTCCGATCACATGGATATATTATTTAAAAAAAAATAAGTACGAGTTTTGCCGGGCTATGCCACGGCCCACACCCCAAGTCAAAATGGGAAAATTGAATCCGAGGATGAAGGGAGCGCCAGGGGGTGATCAACCGGACCGAGGCGGCGAAAGTTACAACCATAGTTCAGAGATTACCCTCAGTGCGCCTGAGAATTGATTTGACCAGCTTGGACAATTGCAGTCAGCTTGATTTTTTTTATGTCACTAGAAGAGGTTGTCGTTGATTTTGGAATTGGGAGTCAATTATTAGGCGTGATCCAGAGTTATCCGGGCAGAGTCAGAATCCACGGAATGCGGGTTGGGGGAGATGGCGGGGCCTAAGGAAGAAGGAAGCGAAGGAGGTCCCGCCTTTGAGCGGACGTTGAAGGGCTTATCGGGGAGGTTGAAAATAAATCGAGGTTGATCTGTCCGGTGGACTCGGAAAGCAAAAGGAAATTGAACTTCTAATGGGAGCGGTTGAGAAAAAGTAGGGTGAATTCGGAACAGACAAACAGGTACCATGTGATTCGAGCATCAGAGTAATACCTCCAAGGTATGACCTTTGCAGACCTCTAGCATACCTTGGAGGTTTTGTAGAGGTCTACCTCCCAGAGGGTCAGAGGTTTTGGAGGTAGGGGTAGAGGTCAGTTCTCCGGTACCTCTACATACCTCTACCGGAACCTTGCATCCCATGAGCTCCATTCTCATCTTGGTCACGTTTCCGTTCCCTGAGAGATCAATAAATACGGCCCGAGTTATCCGAGGAGACTGGGTGCCCTGGACAATATTTCCCAAAACGATTCCAAATTTACAAATAATATTACCTGCAACTGGGTAATGGGCCACACTAGGCAAATGTTACAACGTTTTAATATCTCTCCTTAATAATACCAACCCAGTAGATATAGATATCCTATGCATACAAGAACCCCCACCCGACCTAAACAAGTTCCCCTCCCTATCTTCTCCCCACTGGGCTCGGGTCCTCCCTACTTATAAAACCGCTTCGCCCGATACTTTACTTTACATTAGCAATACTATACCATCATCCTCATATAAACAAAATACGATAAAATCATCCTTTATTACCTCCATTTCCCTCTTCATAAGTACTCGTACTATACATATATTCTCCATATACATCAGGTTTTTGGCACTTTGGTTGTGCATGCTTGTGCAGGCTTGTAGGAACCTGTACAGGTCTGAACAGGATGCCAAACCACCACACCACAGGCTATGTCTGACATTGCACCAGACCTCAAAAATTTTTTTTTCTGACCTATCCCATTGCATTCTAGGAATCATTTCTGTGAACTTTTTTTTTTTCAAAACCAGACAAAAAGGTCACAAGACCACAAGACTTTTGCCATTTTGCTGATGTACAGTCCTCCTGAATCAGACGACACCGACGACACCCCGATACGCGACACCTCCACTTTCATCAGATCCCTCGGGCACCTCCCCCCTGACCACTCCCTCGCACTCTTCAGCGACTTCAACCGCCACCACCCCCTCTGGACGGGCATCCTTTTCCCTCACCGGACCGAAAATAGTGACGCCTCGGCAATCATCAAGCTAATCGCTGATCATCATCTTGCCCAACTCGTCAAAGCCGGTACGCCTACCTTCTACTCGGCGCCACACAAGACGTACTCGACCATTGACATGGTCTTTGTCACTATGGGCTACCTGGAGGACTCCCTCGTCAAATGTGTCACTGCCCCGGGCCATGGCTCCGACCATACATGCATCATAACCACCTTTGATCTCGCCATCACTCCCTCCCCCCCCACCGTAACTGGAAGGAGTTCCCGGACTTGCTGGCCGCCCACCTCGTCGACGATCCCCTCCCCGATGGCGCGCTCTCCTCGGCCACCGAGGTAGATGCCTACGCTGACGCTCTCACTGCCGCCTTCCTAGTTGTCCTCGAAACGCTCGTCCCAGCCAGCCGCCCATCACCTTACGCCAATTGATGGTGGTGCCGCTCGCTCACGGATCTGTGCGCCGCGTACAATCGCGTGCACAGAGCGATCCTCAAGGACAACCTGGCGGATGAGAGCTGGGACCGGATGCGAGACGCTAGGAACCGGTACCACAGCGTGATCCGGCGCGAAAAGCGTGCGCACTGGAGGGAGTACGTCACCACCCTCCCTTGCTGCAACCTCTACAAAGCCGCTAAGGACACCCTCAACCCCGGTGCTTCGTCTTCTAGCTCGAGGACGCTGGATCTGGTCAATGTCAACGGAGACGTCGCCACCACCCCTGCGGAGAAGGCGGCTTTCTTCCACCAAATTCTTCCCTCCAGACCCTCCACTTCCCCTGTTGCCGCCCACTGCCCATCCCTGCCCCCACCCTGCGCCTGTGTTCATGATCGAGCACGTCACGAGAGCCATCACGAAGATCGCCCTGTGGAAGGCCCCTGGACCCTCCGGCATCCCCAACATCGCCATCTCGTCTGCACGCGATATCGCCTCCCCTGCACTTCACCGCATCCTCGTCGAGGGGCTGCGCCTTGGCCATCTCCCTCACACGTAGCGCATCTTCATCACCACGACGCTTCGGAAGCCCAGGAAGAGTGAAGGGTTTGGGAAGGTCTTGGAGTCGGTTTTGGCGGACTGGCTCTAAGGCTTTTCCGAGCAGCATGGCCTCCTCTCGCCCAACCAGTTCGGAGGGAGACCGGGGAGGAACACAGTCAACGCGCTTCTCCTGCTGACGCAGAAGATCAAGGACACCTGGCGAGTGGGGAATGTGGCAAGTGTCCTCCTCATGGATATCTCTCAAGCCTTCCCATCAGTCAACCACCAGCGCCTCCTCCATCTCCTCCGTAGCAAGCGCGTCCCCGAGGAGATAATTGGGCTCATCGGCAGTTTCTTCAGCGAGCGCAGCACCACCCTCACGTTCGACAAATACACCTCCCCCCCATGTGCAGTTCCCAACGGCCTCCCTCAGGGATCGCCACTGTCCGCCCTCCTCTTCCTCCTCTTCGCGGACGAGCTCGTCAACGGTGACCTTGGCTATATTGACGATATCAGCTGGGTCGCTGTCTCCCACACCATTGAAGAGAACGTCGAGGACCTGGAGCAGCACATGGAGGGCGAGGCATGCCCAAGAGCGGAGCGTTTAGGACTCACCTTTGACTTGCCAAAGTTCCAGCTCGTGCATTTCGTGTCCTTGTGGCGCTACGCTGACCACTACCGTCCCCTCCCCGTCTCCTTCCGTGGCGTCACCGTCCCTGCCTCGGACACGGTGAAGGTTCTCGGTGTCATCCTTGACTCCAAGCTCAGCTTCAGGAGCCACGTTGAGCTTGCCGTATCCCGGGGCACCAAAGCGACGCTCGCGCTGTTGCGCCTCTTCTCCCCCACCCCTACACTCATCAGCTCTTTCAGACGATCATCGACCCGTGCATGCTCTACGGGCTCCCGGTGTGGTACAAGCCTGTTTCAGCCAACTCGGACCTGCACAGGTCGGGGACGGTGTGGATTGCGAAGGCACTTGGTAAAGTGCAGCGCTTGGCGACGCGGATGATCACGGGAGGGCTGTGGACCACCGCGACAGACACCCTCGACTTCTACGCCAACCTCCTCCCCATCCACATCCGTCTCAACCGCACCGCCTTCCGAGCCGGCGCGCGCACCGTCTCCCTCCCCGAGTCCCACCCCCTCCACCGAATCGTCAGGCACTGCCAGTGCATCCCCCGATTCCACCGCTCCCCGATCCACCATCTCCTCGCCGCCTTCCCGCTGCTGTGCGGCGTCTTCGAGACCATCAATCCCCACCTCAAGATCCCACCAGCGCCCCGAGGCTACTTGTCAACCACAATCACAGAGAGCAAGGATGAGGCCCAGCGCGAGATGGAGGAGGTAACGAGGAGGGGCGGGTTTTGCATCTATACGGATGGGTCGGGATACGAGGGTGAGGTAGGCGTGGCAGCAGTGGCGTGGAACAGCAGGAAGGAGGGAGTGGTGAGGACGAAGCACCTGGGCAGCGAGGAGGAGCACACGGTCTTCGAGTCGGAGGTCGTGGGCACAATCCTCGCCCTCGACATCATCAAAGCGACACCGCGGCTCTGCAGCATCGACATCTTCACTGACTGTCAACCTGCCATCACCGCTCTCATCCCCAGCCTGGCCAGCATCTCCTCGCCACCTTCCACTCTCTTCTCTGTTGCCTCAGCGCTGCTCACCCCATGCTCAGGGTCCGCATCCATTGGGTCCCGGCACATGTTGGCATTACAAGCAATGAGGCCGTGGACGCGTGGGCAAAGGAGGCGGCCTTGGGCGCCACCTCACCGCTCACCATTCCAATCCCTGCCTTCGCCAAACCCCTTCCCTGCAGCAAGGCGGCCGCACTAGCAGCAGGCACGAAGCATTTCGGTGCGCGCTGGCTCAAGGAGTGGAAGACCTTGACGCGCTATGCGCGTCTCTCCCTCTTCAGCGATGCGACACCGGGCCGGAAAATGGAGAAGCTGTACATGGAGCTCTCCCGCCCGCAATGCAGCGTGCTGACACAGCTGAGGACAATGCACATCGGCCTCAACGTCTTCCTCCACCGCTTCCACCTTGCCCCCTCACCGGATTGCTCCCTTTGTGGTGTTCCCGAAACGGTCTCCCACTTTGTCCTCACCTGCCCCAAGTACCGCCGTCAGCGTCTCGAGCTCGTCCGCCGGGTTGGCACTGCCCGCCTCTCCCTCTGCATTCTCATTGGTGTCAAAGCCGACCCCAAGCACGTCCTCGCCTTCATGTGAGACACCGGCCGCCTGCCGCGCTACGCACTTTAGAACACCGTTCTTTTCTTTTCCTCTTCTCTTACTTGATCTCATCTCTTACTCTCTCCCCGCTCTCTCAATCCACCTGTTACTTATAAAGACACCACTCAAAAGCACAAAATCTTACCCCCACCCCCATTAGCGCCTCATAGCATACTCCATCTGCCGTCGTCCCTCCCTCACCCACTTCACTCCCATACGGCCAGCTAGTTTCACTCCATGTACCTACATATAGTGCAACATGGGCCCCAAGGGGTCCGCGCGCACTCTAAAATGATCATTGAATTGAATAGGTAGTGGGCCACCTGCCTGACCCAAGCGGCTTCGACAGAAAATTTGATATTTTGGCACCTGTGGGATGGAACAGGCCCCCGGACATTACCTTATAGGTCGGTCCCATTTTTTCCAAAAAAAATCCTTGATTTACCCTACGAATTTTGGCCTCCACCGACTGATTTACCCTATTTCGGACCAAGGTTCCGTCAAAGTACCATTTTTTTTCCCAGGCCCAAATTTTGGCTCCTCGCCCGCTGCGGGGCTCTTTCTGACCTCCCCGGCCTTCCAGTATGCGTCTCAGAGCTCAAATCCAAGGACTCCATCAGGCGGATAACCATTTTTTTGGTGGTCCCGAGGTAGTAGACTGTTTGAAAAATTTTCTCTGGCCCCGCTCAATTTACCCTAGAGCAGAGCAAGCCCCTGGACTTCACAGCCGATTTACCCTCAAAATGGGCCGGAGGGAGGGGTCATTTTGGGGCACTGATTTACCCTATCTCAGACCGCGGTATAAGGTAGTGACCGGGGGCCTGATGGAACACGGCGTTTCGATGCAGCGATCAACAATTGTGGGAAGTTTTCCATCAGGCTGACGGCATGTGAACACCATTTCTTATCTCCGAACAGCCTTGGCGTTTAGTTTTCACTTGTTTCTCCACCAATACTTGCTCGACTTGCGAGGTTTTTGGCTCATCCTCTTCCCTTCGTCTGGAGGCACGATCTTGGTGGGCATCATACTCCAAAATAATGCTATATCTCTTCCAGAGCACGCGAAGAAGACCACAAGCTGACCGTGCACCGCACACTTGGGCCACCTCGATAACAGACCAGCTGAGTGTGCTAGAACTTTGTTGTCGCAATCTATACCACTAAATGTGGAATCTCCCAAGTTTACGATATTTTAGCTGTGCGACTTCTATGTCACGGCGAGCAACTACTCAAAACCACCAAATTTCAGGGGCAGATCAAGATGGATTTTGTTTGAGGGGTTATAAACTTTAGTCTTGTTGTTACCGCGGGGTCTTGATCGCGGTAGAATCTTATTACATAAACATCGGAGTTTGAATTTCCGCTTGAGCAGTAGGTCAAAACCAACGTGTCATTGCATAAATTGAATACACAGAGTGAGTCTCACATCCATTCCTGCACATTTGTCACGATTAAGCAGGCTATCTAATCGGACAACACCTTATCTCGTTATCTAAGCGCCAGGATAAGCGCTGGTCTATTTAAACATCGAGGCTATGCTTGAGTCATCAGTGATCGGACAGCCAGGGATCGGGTTCTCACAGGAACATGCCGATGAAGCACGACGGATTGGTGATCGGACAGCTGACAGGTGTCATGCTGCGGACATGTGGAGTATGCATGGGCATTACTCAGAACACATGGCTTCAGGACGTTTCTTACTCAGAACACATGGTTCTAGCATGTTTATTACTCAGAACACATGGTTATGGTGCTTGTAACACATGGACGCTCTATTGTATATATTATTAGCACTAGTTACATAGCCACAGTCAAACAGTATAAGTAAGTGTAGCTAGTCGCATGTATTCCTTAGTCTTTTATTCCATCATACTTCGAGCCTCACTCTTACCTGCTACATCTGAGAACGCAACGTGCGACCTCTCAGACTAGTATTTGAGCCTTGAGCGTGACAACATTCTGTCTCTTCAGGATTTCGAAAAGTAAGCGTGAATACTGCTTTTGAGTGACCTCCGATAATCCCGTGATCTCTCGGCCGACACCCATAAAGTATTCCACACGGGCTCCATGGCACCCCAAAAAAGTCTTGCATGAGGGCACAATCAATCAATAGGTTGCGCATACCTTCTGAGGAGGTAATCTAGTCAGAAAAGAGAGGTATGTTGGTGGCGAGCGTTTTTACTTGGAAAAAGTTTTACGTAATAACATTCTACAGCGATCAAGACCCCGCGGTAACCAACAGACTTCAACAAACTGAGGTACGAAGTGATTCTTGTTGAAGCGTCTGTCTACGAGGGACTATATAAACTTGTGGGTGGCTCCCTTTGAGCCCAGTTGGGTTTGAACACATCCTATTGACATTTGACATGTTTATGCTTTAACTTGGAGATTCAACACCCTCTGTGCTTTGTGGGGCAAACTGTGCAATTTGTACTGCCATTTCATGCCCCTACTTGGCCTGAAACGGAAATTGTTACGACCTTGGTATTGTTCAAATGTGGGGGTTATATGCATAGAATAGTGTGAGTATGTCCCCTAAGCAATTTGGGATGTCCCGTGGCGAATAATCCAAGACTTAACGGAGAATTTAAGCAAGTGGCCCACTACCCTGTTTTTTGCGACTTTGGGATACCGCCATAAAGAAAATTTTGGCGAGCCGTGAAACCACAATATAAATGAGAGGAAAATTTGTCTATACACTCCGAAGATGCATGCCTTCCTCCCGTACTGTACAAACATGGTCATAATGGTCACTGTGTGCGGGCCCGAGGCGAAAAATGTCAAGGTGTCTCAGATAATATAGTATTATCCTCGCGCCCGAATATTTGATCCCAAGTCCGAGCACTCAACAACGCCTGTCTTGAGAGGCGTAGAAATGATCGGCGGTCGTCTTCTATGAGACGGACATCAGCAGGAGCAGATGTATACGTTGAATGGATTAACCCCAATGTGTCCAAGCTCCATCTGAGACTCGTACAAGATGTCCGTCTGGCTCACAACGTGCACCTTTAGGCTTTCGAGGTGCGAGTTCGAGGTCGGCTGTGATGCATAGTTGGATGAGACGTGCAGCGAGACCAGGCCGTGGCTGTTCACGCTCTTCGCCGTTTCCCTCGTGCGGTTATTGAATAGTGCGAGGAGGCAGTTGGTGTACCTAAGTTAAAATTAGGTCCCGTGGATACACCAAGACGGAGGGTTGTGTACAGCTTCCCTATGATCACGATTCTGGCCATTCGAATTGAACACCTCCCGAAATGGTGAGAATTAAAGTGACATACGGGACTGGGACCAGCACAGTTCCCTGCAGACCGCCCCTATGAGCTAGATCTCATGAGATCCGGTGCGACACTCACAGGGAATCCCCAGAACAGCGCGATAGCAACCACGGCCACGCCGGCTGCCAGTCGGTGGGAAAGAAACAACAGGTTAAGCCGTCGTTGAAACAACTTCGATGACATGCTCACCGGTGAGTGTGTTGGTCTCGACGATGATGCGGGTCAGGCGCGAGAGCATGCTATTGTATGCAGGCCGGGAACTGTTTCGTCCGCTCAAGAGCTGGAAAATCGGGCATGTTCGGGGTCAGTATGCATGGTATCGCACCACGGACGCACTGTCCACGACAGAACCCCAGCAATCACAACATCGACCACCGCGCCACCAGCGAGCCATATCTACGCTGGGGTTAGCAACAGGCGAAGACGACAGAGCCTTGACGACGAACGGTTTCCGGGACGATGTACTCGTGGGATAACGAGAGGTGTCCTACTTGATAGTTCTGTACCGGCGAATATAAGTCGGAATAACCAAGAAATGCGGAACGTATGCACCCTAACACCGGTGACGATCCCCGCAGAAAATTGGGCAAGCGAAACCTAGAAGGTCCTGTACTGTAAATACTTGTATTGTAGCAACCATGCAATGCACCGTGACATCGCCGGGGGGTTTGGGCAAGGCAACCAGCCAAATTTTCACCATGACGGTCGAAATTTCGGCAACCAAAAAGTGCAAAAGGGGCTTCATTTTGGTTGTGAATGTGATTCTAAGGTCGTATTCAGTCAAGAATGAATTAGGGAAGAGGTTTGGAGGATTTTTCATGATTTCTTACTGAGATTTTGGGGTAAAAAACATATTATTTTTGCATGTCACGGTATGAGGCCAGGCAACGAACCTCGTCGTGACCGTGACCTGGCGAGGTTAGGGCAACGCAACCAACCCCATCATGACCGTGACGGTTGCTACAATACAAGTATTTACAGTAAACACTCTATGAAGCGGAGCAAGGAGGGACATGCGATGAGAATAAGAACAGGGATGATGATGCCCTTGCGAAGGAAATAAATCCGCCAGCAGTAAACCGCCTGGACGATAAAGGATATAACCGAGTCGAGAACGGGAACGTCCCATGAGTTGAGGAATGGCTCGTCGAGTTGGATTGGGTTACTGAATCTGTATACAAACCAGTGGAATGCGTCCGCTGTGACCATGACGGTTTGCACGATGTCGAGGAGAGCCAGCGCATACACTGTAGTGGCATGAAAACGCAGAACTTGGGGGATGCACAACATGTGGAGCACTCACCGAGAGTCTTGATAGCAGGCCGGTCCTTGGAGTGTTCGTAGAACAAATCTAGCAGAAACAGATCAGAAATTCCCCGACAATAAGGGTCCGTAGGCAACAAACATAGCTGCACCGCCAAAACGCCCATGAGACCCCACTTGAATAATATCCCGAGTAGCTGGAGATACCAGACGTCAACTCATAGGTCTCTTGTCTAATCATTCAGCAGCCTACCGTTGGGCCCGTACTGAGAACACGCATGAAATGGTTATTAGATTTTTCCACGGAATCAGAGACAGTTGCGTACATGTTTGGGGGAATGACAACCATGGCGGCGCCAGGCAATGGGGTGGTGGGGGAAATGAAGGGGGACATCGACCCGGCCAATGTCGTGGAGGGAGGGGGAAAGCTCGCAAAATTCCTGCCCAGGTCTTCGTCGCCTCTCATATTTAGCTCTTGCCGCAATGTAATGATCCTTTGATGTCATATCGACATCTTGATGTTCAGAAGTCCATAGAGGTGACGGACTCACGGCTATGGGAGATAGAAATCTCAGTGGCAGATCTGGAAACTCCGGTTCCACCTTCCAGTATTGGGGGCTGGGTGAGCTTGGGCCGTCCAGTTAGCTACTTATTCAATTCGTTGCCCGGTCGGCCGACCCTACGGCGGGGAATTAGGGATTGGAGAAGGATGGAGCGTCACTGCGGTGCTTCAAACAAATCACATTGTTGCTGCCCAGACAGTCAGATCAAGTCAGAGAAGCGGGGTTTGGGCGGTTTGGAAGAAGAGAGAATAGAAAGTCCTCCGTTCGTTGTTTGGATACAGCATCGCAACAACCGATCCATGATCGTTACACCACTGCTATTCGTAGGCGCAGAGTGCATGGTGAAGTTGGAGTTTTGTATTGCGCGTGTGGGTGAGTATGCGAGGCGCTGGACATGGACAGGGTGTGGGAGGCATTATTCAATAACACGCTTGAGCCGCGAAAGCAACTTCTTCTGCTGGGTCCAAGTTGCGCTCGAAAGGTGAAACACCTGGCCATCTCGTCGTCTGCGCCGGGCCACACCCGACCGCACTCAGGAACAGACAAAATTCAAGCATCACATTCATGCGGGGGCCACGGGACGAATCACCTCTCGTAGCTAGCTGAGAACATACAAAGTCGAGGGGCCTGGGTTCGCCAAATAGCCCGCCAGGAAACTTCCCGGGAACGTGTCTCTTGCATGAGAGTCAATATTGATGACAAACGAGTATGGGAAGCCGGACGATATCCGGACGGGGTGGTGGGAGGGAATGGAGAGGGAGGAGAGACGAACTTTTCTTCTTATTCCAGCCCATTAGCTGCACGCAGCGACACCCAATTCTTCCCGCGTCACGGGCGTAGTCCCATGGCGATAAATAACCAACGCGATAGGTCGCTCAGCGTGGTCGGGTTCATGAGTCGTCTGCTACTTTCCGGGTAAAAAGCTACCAGGATAGGCAGCGATGGGTATATGTAGATGAATGAGTGAAGAATGGGAAAGACACAGCGCAGCTGATTTTTCCATGTCCGTCGTGTACACCTCGAAAACCGGCATTTACATGACAACTGCACTTGCGTGAATCAGCACTCGGTTCCGTTGGCGAGAAACAGAAGGCGCAGGTTGCAGCGTTAATATCTGTTGGCGGAAAAAACGGCTAGGCGAGTTGGCGTCAAGGACTATAAATATGGTAGCGGGTGGATGGTGGATGGTGGGGGAGCGGAAAGTGGGAGGAAAAGCGAAAGAGCAAATGACTCGTGTGTGTCGGCCGGCATCCACATCACGGGTCTCTGTCGGGCAAAGGTGCGTAGTTCAGAAGGCGAGAGAAGAAAAAAACGCCACGCCCCAGCCGTAATGGGCAGGTTGGCGCGCTCGGCGCCTGCATCCACATGCCTTGGATGGAGAATGCGGAAGAAGCAAAATTCGATGGGGATGGATACGACGACGAAAAGAGTCGCGGATCTGTGTGCCCGTCTGATGCCATGGGGAAAGAGGCAGGAATTAGGACATCATTGGATGGGAGGGAGCAAACGAGGATGTTGGGCAGAGGATGAAAGAGCAGCAAGACGTACCTAATTCCCTCCCGCCCGCGCCTCCGACAGAGATCGTCCGGCCATCTGCATCCCTGGCAGTGGAAGTGAATTCAGTGATTACGGTAATGCACGCCTTCGGTTCGAGCCTCGAGGAGCAAGGGAAGCTGGCGGGTGGCGGCGACGGTGCAAAGATCGGCCGGTTTCGGATGACTGTAACTGGCAGTCGTCCTGGTCCACTTTGGCGTAGTCCAAGACATAGTCAGAGAGGAGGAACTTTGCGACAGCGAGGAACCGAGGACTAGAGTCCGCTACTATGAGGAATTTGTTGCCTAGGGAGTCAAGTACCGTCGATTGGCGGATGAAGCGGACGACTCACCAAGGTAGTTTAGGAACGGAGGCCGTGTGGCTGTGTCGATCAACGGATCAATCAACGGACCCGACACAAGACCCGACCTCCGTCCAGAACTCGAATGATTCAAAATTTATTCCATCTGCAGCCATGGTTCCTCCTGCTGTGTTCATTTTACCTGGTAAAATACATACCCAGCTCTAGTTCTGGCGCTCGTTGTCGTTTCTTTCGTGCGAGCCACAGGTCGGCGAATATGGTCGCAGGGAGAACACATCCGGCAACGACCCTAGCATCCATATATGTCCAGTAATACCCACCTTGTTGCCCGGTTCGTTTCCTGGGTCAAGGATGTATCACCATTCTTTCACATGACAGCATGGCAGGAGATATGTATGTTCCAGCCCAGTTTGGGCAGTGTGTCCAGATTATCGGACTAGACAATAAAAGCCAGTTGTTGGTGAACATCCTCAGAATTGATGCAATCTTAAACATATCAGCCCAATGAACAGACAATGCTTGCATGGCCCTACAACTTGAAAGAGAGAACTTTCACATAACATCGGTGACTCCTATCAGCAAGGGGTACCCGCAACAAAAATCCGGTACACTGGGTACAAAAAGTGAATTAACGACCGCCAGACCCACCCACCCTATTAGCCGAGGTTAGCCGAGCCTAAGCGAGCCGAATCGGGTAATTTTCTCACGGAATTGGACCCCAAGCCGCCTCAAACCTAGCATTTTCACCCGCAGTTTCAACCAGTTTCAGCCCTCTCGCAGATACGGCACAGTTCTGGCTCTCATTATCAATGTCGCCCAGTCCAGAAATGTGGCCTGAAAAACCCGATTTTTTTTCGACCTTCTCAAACGCAATTTCCCAGCGTGCTGAGCAAATTCCAAAAAGTGAATTAAGAGACCTTGGACCCACCCTACCCTATTAGCCGGTGTCTCGGCATCTTCCGACGGGTACCCCTTGCCTATCAGGCAAAATGGTACCCATGTCGCAAAAGGACCTGGGAGACTATAAGGTGTTACGGAGGCTTACAGGCTTATAGGCCGTTATTATCAGCTTAGAAGCCAATCATATCTCGCTTACAACTGTGATATAAGCACTTATAAGGACCTATAAGCTATCACCCTATAAGGCACGTAATCGGTTATAACCGACGATAGGTCCTTTCTGAAGTCTATAGACCCCCGAAAAATCTTATAGACTTATATCGGCCTATACTTTCTTATACCAGGCTATCAGCCAGATCAGCCTTTTGCGACACAGAATACTGAGAATGTGGTCAAGTCACGGCCAACAAACTGACTTGCAAGTTACATCAGTAACAAAAATGACTTGCGCACACGGTCTTTCTAAAATGCCTGTTAGCCCAGCATTTCCAATTATTCCAGCAGATGGTGTGTTTACTTTGAAGTCCAGTGGAGCACCGGGCCACACAAGTCAATAATCATTCTACCATGAGAGACAGAACAATTGATATGATGTCGAAGATCTCGGCGGTACCGCATATACACAGCGAAATTGATGCAATACAACGGATGTGACAATCTGGCAAGCATACCAGGTGTCCTGCTGGAGTGGGAAATGCATTGGGATTTGTTGGAGGGATATTCCTGAAGCAGTGGGTCTGCACTCGAATCTTCTTGAACATTCTATTTCCTTTTACGGTAGTTACTCGTAGAACCTTCTAGATATTATTGTAGGTATATAAGCCAGCAATGTACAGCTGCTGGGGCATCTGTTTGCCCTAAAGCAAGTGTTTCTAACCAAACTTATCTCCCTTACCGCCTAATCATCCTCATCTTCCCACGTCGATTTACAACAGGATTGCAATGCGCCAAAGTCACTGCTGGCAAATTGACTTGCACGTAAGCATGCTGACTTGTGAGGGCGACAAGCTTGTGTACCGGAAATCCCCGCACAAGTCAACACAAGTCAATTTGACAAGTCAAAAAGTGAATCCTTATTGTAAGAGTGTTCAGGTCGCAAGAGTGTTCAAACACGTCCAACTGGTCGCCTTGGACGCAAAGAGAGTGTGCGTGGGGGGAAAGCGTTTGAACACTTTTTAAACACTGTCAAGGCACGCTCGTACCAGTCTCAGCAAAGGAGCTGTTCAAACGGTGCTGTCCCCTGAGACGATATTGTTTGAACCCGGGGGATGCGGGGGTACCCAATGAGCAACGCCTGCGTTATGCAGATTGGTTGTACATCTGGGCCAGCACAGCGTTGCCTCTCCGGATGGCTCAATTTGTCAACTAGTTCACTACGTTCAAATTCCGCGCCAACCCGTACAGCGTTCTGTTTCTCTCTCAAGGACTAAAGTTGATTTAACCAATTGATTTGAGGCACGCTGATAGACCACAACGTGTCAGCGAAAATCCCAGTTGTAAGAATCAAACGACAAACTTGGCGGCTAAGGCTTTCAAGTCGGCGGTAGACACGCTCTGAATCGAAATCAGGTTTGGGCCGCCGCCGAATGTGGTATTCTTGGAACCCGATCAGCACAAATTACGAGCCGAGAAAGCGACGCTCACGAGGTTATTCGTTGGGGCCCAAGCAGTCGCAGCGGCAACCGGGGGGTTGAGTTTGGCCCATGTGGAGAGAACAGCATTGGCTAACCGCACACAGTGAGCAAGTGTTTAGCGACGAATTGAAATGTACTCCTAACTGCTCAATTTGATATCAACGGCCGTGTTGTCCCCATCGTTGTACAAAGGAATGAGTGTGCGAAACATATCAGCAAATGAACCGATGGAAGGAGCACCACAACAAACATTCATCTGCGCTACAACTGCGCCTTGCATTCCCGACACGAGTTGGAGGATCCTTCATATGTATTCAAGAAAATGGACGAATTGCCCAGACGAATGACGAACCAACTGTCATATACCGAGAGAAACTCAGCGACAGAGAGAAGGGTGGTTACCGTGGGGTGCGCCGCCAGGTAAGCGGTATACCATGTCTAATGAGGGGTCAGTGCGAGGCCAGTGTGAACCTTTGGAACAAGACGTGCGCTATAGACCCCTCGGATGCAGGTGTTTATTCGAAGGAATTGAGTTCTCGCCTTGAATCGGGTCGGTCAGTCGAAAGACACCAGAGGTGCAAACTCACTGGAAGACTCTAAATCGGAGGCCTGTTGAACGTTTCAATATCAGGGAACATGGGAACATACATTCATGAAGGCTAGTAGCGAGGTTGATGTGAAGATGGCGTCAAAAATGAACTGTTTGACTAACGTGTGATCATTGCCAGACTCCGGAATATTCCAACTTGGGCCGTAGGACACGAGTTACTGAAGGTCCCTTAGAGTGGGTGTTTCATGAGAAAAATCAAAGTTGAGGACGGCACGGCACCCACCTGTATTAACGATACCAGACGCGGTGGTCAAGGCGGTTGGGTCAAGCTCCTGCTCGGTTACATAGAATGCCGATTGCTTGTACTCACTAGATGAGATATCAGTAGAGAATTAAATAAGAGACATTTTTCCTGACTTGGTACGTTGCTCTAGGACCGACCTGTGCGGAATTGGCCTGAGAGGGATAGCATAAACCGATTTGATCGATCACGGGAGCGGAGTTGGCGGGCATGTAGGCTGGGACCGTCGACCTGTGTGGATCAAAGTCAGTCAAGATCACACACGACGATGGCGAGACAAAGTGCATCGCGCAGCTGCTTTAGCGACGTACAGGTTGTTGGTTGCACACTAATCCCCACATGTGATTAGAGTACAGTGAATGTTGGACAATGGAGGAACCGCATTGAAAAGGGAGGGAGACAACTAATCAGCGATGCACTCCTTCGAATTGAATGAATCTCACAGCGCAGAAGAGATCTCCGGAGTCGTCATCCCAGACGACAGGAAATTGTCCCATATAATCGATGAACAGAGAGCCTTTCCCTCATTTCAACGGAGAACAGTGAGGAGAAACGAATTTCAACTCACTCATGCTTTGTTCCTGAGACGAGGCCTTTCGTGAACATGTGAAAAAGAAAAATGCACTCCACACACATAAACATGCTCTCTGGTGAATACACGAACAAGTCAGCATCCATGAAGTGGGATGTTCCATACCGTCCGTAATTCGCCAAGCCCTACGTTAACAGAACAATCATCTAGAAGGAGCTAAAATCCGGGCAGTGGACCTACATTCGTGGCTCCGCCAACGAGGGAGCACCACCCGCGCTGAAGCAATCTGTAAGTATGGATATTTATACAACACCGCGGGACGTACGCGTTTTTGATGTAATAAGGCGGCATGTTAGCACAGCCGTTGGTATTAATGTTGCAGGGGAGGCAAGGTCGTAATAACCATTAACGAAAAGCGACGCAAAGGCAGGTATAGGGACTGTAAACGACACTGGTTGGCCCGAGCCCATTGGATGGCCGACAAGAACGTACCTGTGAAACCAGGACAATTCTTGAGAGTGGGGAGAGTTGATGCACGTTTGGAGAGCCAGTGTCCTGCATCCGGGTCCTCGCCACTACGTATGGTTTCCGGAATCGAATCCTCTTCACGAATAGAGGGTGGCTCTTCGGTGATATGTCTCCGAGACAGCGGAGTAGCATCACCAGCGTACGGATCACTAGAAAAAAATGGAAATATGAACATTTGCCTTCGGTACGTGGCCGAAGGACTCGCCAATTAACAGCCGTAGATGCTATATCACTATCGGTCGCAGGACAGAATTCGGGACTCGCCAATGAAGAAGGAGTCTGAGAGGACGTGTCTCTTCGGCTTCAAAATCGAAAGGAAAGTGTTTCCTGCCAGTGCCTGCGCTACCATCGGCCGGCTCACTGACACTGCCAAAGCATGATGCCGGGAAGTTTGTCGTTGCGCTGTAGAATGTCGCCGACACTTAGGCTCATATCAGCTGTTTGGAGCTCTTGATTTGGAGAAGGAAGACATACATGGACCAGTTTCCCAATACAGGACGGAGCCTATCAGCCCAGCATCAAGGCTGACACCGATTTGCGGTGAAATGCACAAATTAGGGGCAACCTGACATGAATCAGAAGCGGCTTTTGGGTACATCAACTGCGACCAAAAAAAGGAGTCACATTGATTTTGCTCACCTTCTGCTCCGGCGCCTAATGATAAATTAGGACGGTTATGATGTTGAAATGTGAGCAAGACCCACCGGCTTTAAAGTACACATACGCCTGTTGAGCAGCAGGGGGAACAACAGTTGCCTCGAGATAGTATCCAAATTGGCTGGTGACTTGAGCAAAACTAAGGAAAATAAGGCATGTAGTGAGTGAAAAAAAAAGAGAAATATATCTACCCGCTGACACCTGGAGTTTGTATTGGTGAAACAGAGATAAACCGAAGGCACGAAAGACGCACTGATATCAAGACTGCTCTGAAAGTTGGGGCAGGACTAGCTGCCTATTAGTTATGAGGGACGAAGAAAATGCCCAGCGGACCTCTTCTTGATGAAATATTGTGTAAGTGTCGCTCCAATGATAATTCCTCGAGATCGAGTCAG
Source organism: Mycena maculata (assembly GCA_029448575.1). Lineage (NCBI taxonomy): Eukaryota > Fungi > Basidiomycota > Agaricomycetes > Agaricales > Mycenaceae > Mycena > Mycena maculata. The sequence goes on along the minus strand of JARJLG010000049.1, from coordinate 137,894 downwards.
ATGCAGTGAGAGTGTTGAGCTTGGCGAGCCTATGTATTTACGAGCTTGTGAGAAACTCAGCTGCATGGACTTTACGACACACCAGTCCGTGAAAGAGCCAAACCAGCGCCTGAGATGTGGTCAGCAAAAACATCAAAGAGAGTTAAAAGCAACTCACTTCTCCATACCTCGAGGGTGGTGGAAGTTTAAGTCACGATTCCTGACAGAGATAGAGTCTGACGGAGTGTTGATGACGGAGTCCCAGTAACCCGGCATGTCCGTCTGATCATTACGTTGATCAAAATGCCATGGTATGATAGAAAAAGAATTACCATGTCTGCACGCATGCTGCCCAGAGAGTGAGCATACTTGGAGATTCACTGCGCCCATTACTCACTACACTGGCCCACTGTTTGGGTCAATTGCCGTAAATCTATGAAAGCAGTCAGAAATGTGGATAATGTTCCGAGAACGAAGAGCTGACTCGTAATCAAAAGACAATGAGTAGACCGGATCCGCACTCCGTTTTCTTGCATGTCTGCTAGTAAGTGCACTTTGATCAGGGTTAATTTCGAGGGAGACGACGCGAGCATAAGGTCCAAGGCCGCATGACGGTGGGAGTTTAACAATAGTGTCTGCGGCTCCACCAATAAAGACATGAGAACAGCCGCAGTCCTCATCGGACAGTGGGCACGTGCAGTAGGCAAGGGCCTGCGGACGAGAACGATCAGGAATATGGTCCAACTCAGTATAATTTTAAAACTGACTGTTTGTGGCTGGTCACTCGTGGGATCACAGTCCGTGATGGCCCAGTCGGATTCAATGTCCAAAGAACTAACAGAGGCCGCGTTTGGAGAGGAGATGAAAACGGACGAGAACTTGCGCATGGATCAGGCGGTGTTAAAAAATAAAAATACAATCTCGCGGGGGAGTCATTCTCCAGTCCATCATCACTCAGACCGGCTGAGCCATCACCGGTAACGGTGTCGTCCGATGTTCCCTCATTGTCATCATAGTCGACCTGCACGGCGTGACTTGAGCGAAGGTGACCACGTCTCCATTAATTTCCAATGGGGGAAAAATATCACCCGGGTCAACAGGAGTGAAGGTTGACGCTAACAAAATCTCAGGAAATGCAGAGAGGAAGTGGCGAGGAACGAACCATTTGGGGTGTCACAACAGTAATTTCGGACATTTCCCCCGATACAAGAGGAGCTTGCATCTCCTTGGAGGTCAGTCACTGGTCAAAATGTGAGAGCAAGCGTGGATGGTGGGAATGCGAACTCACTGATGGTGGTCTGCCCGACTGGACACGCATTGTTCAAGCACAACGGTACTGTGCCGTACTGTAGAACTTTGTCAGTGTCACTAAGCCGGAGAAACCATGTCAATGCACATACCCAGTTGCAATTAGTAAGGCCGATGTCCGCTAAGCAGCACAATGTCTGGAAGCAAAGTGAGAACAAATTCTTTAACAAGCGAAAATAAATAGACCCTGTCGGTGCCTGAGGCGCCTATCGACAATGTCAGACTAATGAGGCGTCAGACAACCTCCAGAGACTTACACAGTCCTAACCCTTGATCGGTTCCAAGCTGAAGCGTCGTAAAAGCCGAGGAGCCAGTGGGACACGTCGTGACACCTGGAGTCTAGTTAAATGGAAAATGGAGCACGCAAAACTTATTCGCTACCGCAATTCGTGACAAAACAGTACTCATCGGTGATCTCATTCGTTGGGCAGCGCAATGCCTAGGATAACCAACACTACATACAGAGAACACAGCGTACTCACCACGTCGCCGATTACGCAGGTTAAGGGAGTTACAACTGCATTATCGATCCATTGGAACACGGCTGGTGACGTTGCCATGGTAATCTCGCCCTCCTGGCAAGCCCCATCACATATCCCAGTGCCCGACCCACCTCTCCAGACGCACCCAGAAGGGGCATCTCCCGATGGCTGTGAAAAACCCAGTCAAAAGAAAGAACTGAATTTTAGGTGAGTACATACACAGCAGACGAACAAGTGTTCGTACCCAGTGCATACTTCAAGCGTGTCTGGATTGCTTTGTAGCGGTGCAATGATTGTGTAATCATTTGGACAGCTCAGTCCGCATCCAGTGTATATACAATCGTCGCCTGGAAAGTGCTCAGCAGGATGGCGATGGAATTAAATACCCACCGATGACAGAAGAGTTTGCGCCATTTGAGATCACGTCTCCATAGAGTGCTGTACCAGTTGTCAGCAGTTGCATCGAGAAATCAGGTGTGCTTACCTGACAAGGCAGTATATGAAGTATCGTCCTGGGCGACATCAACATCCTGCGGAGATCGAGTGCTACCCGCAAGTTCTTCTTACCTGGTCGAGAGACCAAATCATTGTCCCGCCCAGACAAATGCTATTATTGAAGCTTCATTCCCAGAGTTTGTGCGTTATCGTAGCTGGACAGCTGTGAGAAAAGTAGAACGGCATCGAAAGAGTCCTGGAACGTATGAGATCCAATCAATACTTTACCCGGTTGTCAGCTAAATGCATTGAGCCAAGGAGGAAGCGATGCAACCTGTTATAAACGAGGTACATTACCTACAGCTGTGGGTCAGCGAGCGCCGGCCAGGAAGGAGGGAGGGGACATACCGCAGCGTTTTCATCGAAGACGACGTCGTCTTTTGCATTCGAGGAGATCATGTCCTCGATCTCCGTGAACATGAGCGTGCCAGGGTTTGCAGAGCACGGTCCCGCAAACGGACACCCAGGATCTGTGCACGAAGCGGAGGACAGCTCAAAGGAACGCCCGTAGAATCCGATTCCCTTGGGTTAAATCCGGGTTAAACTGCGCACACATGGATGTCTGAGAGACGTCTTACCATGGTGAGCTGCGCCGGATCAATGCCAAGCTTGCCGATAGTCAGCACGTGACAACCGCCGAGCCGAAAGCTCCGAAACTCACATTTGTGAATAACTGGAATGTCAGCTGGAGAGCGGGACAATATCAGTGATACGTGGTACAAAGAACGTCAGTTTATAACTCGATTTCAGTCAAATTTGTGTGAGCTAGCGATGCAGATTAAGTTCGCTTCTCAGAAGATTTGGGGAATTTACCCAGGACGACATCAGGGAAAATCCGACTGTCTATAACGACCAACATAGCAACTATAGCACTTATAGTCCTGTCGACAACCCCCCTTTATATAGTTCACTGTAGCTCACTGCCAAATATCTATAGCACTCCATAGATGCTCACCTAAGATCTGTAGCACTATATCATGTGACATAATGTCGTACTTTCAGAGCCCTCGTACCCATAGCACTGCACATCGTTGAGGCAAAAATGGGTATGATTGGGCAGTATGCAAGTGGTACATCTAATGAGAGTAAAATACGATAACTATTGTCTATCTGGTACAAGATGTAACATGCACAACGCAGAATGGGGGCGGAGACATACATTATCACCCTGAAATAAATACCACCGCAGCCAGTCGAGGATGACGGTTACAGAGCCAGGAAGGCAAGATTAACACGTTGAGGGAACGTTCAGTGCAACGCGCACGCAGAGGGCGATGCTGTTGGGGGGTGGCGGGGGGTTGCGTCAACATTCGGGGTGAGCGGTCGCAAGGAGGAGGGAGGTCTCTACCCAGGACAACGTCGGCATGGACTGCGCCGAATGGAAACTGAGAGAGAGCATGAGTAATCAAGTTAGAAAAAGTACCCAGGTGGCGCACCTCGTCCTATTCAATCGGGATGTAGTTGCGACGGCCTCACAAGAACGCCCTGGACCCCGGGTTCTGGAGGTCTCGATGATTGAGATGTCTGCTTAGTATCGTCCAGTGGTCATCTTGATGTGTCTGGTCGGTCTCCTCTTGAGGTTTTGAGATACCCGAGTCGGTGCTTGAGCGAAAAGCTTGAGCACTTGAGTACTTGAATGTCTGAGGGGAGGTCTTGAACACTGGAGATTGGATGCTTGAATGCTTGACGAAGAAGGGCACCAAATCCAATCCTTGGCGATGCGACCGATCCTGTGGTTCTGAGGCCTTAAGGTTTGAAGCTTGGAGGCTGAGTTCAATGAGAAAGGCCTCAGAGATCATGGGTGGCAGACAGGGCACAGAAAGACAACAAAGTTGAGCGATGGTGGGGGGAAAAGGAAGAAACGCGGTCGACGTGGCATCAATATCAACCAGCATCCATCGATCACGCGATTTGATGGTTCGGGCCGCTCGGCAATCGACTTATCAAAAATTTCACGTTCAACCATTTCTCAGGCATCTACGCAGTTTCCTTGTTGCTTGGCCCACTTATTCCCACCTTTTAATTTTATCAGCATCAAACACTGGCGGAGGGAATTAATGATTTGAATAAGTTGAACAACTTGACCAAGTCGGCCGCTGAGTTTGCGCAGAGTAAGGTGACTTGCTTCGAAGAATTGAAGGTAGGATGCATTGCCAACTTCCTTACAGACCATTCAAGAAGTGGTTCATTGTTCCCAAGTCGAACGGCATGGTAAAATCAGGTCAATCAATTCAACTTTAGGCAGGTCTCTCAAAGGCGGCCTGATCAACATCGCTGCAGTAGGCAAGGTAAGAAGCCATGTAGCATGCTGTAGATATCCTGCAAGCTAGTGTAGCACTATGTATCACTGGTGCAGCAATATGTAGGCTACAAATACTCTGTGGCTGTGATAGCTTGGCGTGGAAATCTATTACGAGTACTTATGTAATAAGTTCTCGTTCTTTTCTAAAAGTTTACATGAGGGTTTTGCGCGCTGCTCGAATTATCAGTCCTACTTTTCCAGTAGAAGGAAAATAGTGGCTGTGCTCAAGCCGTTTTCAGAGATTCCATTAGTTATTTTGTGACTGTATAGTGGCTGTGCTCACGGCTAATGCCGAGCATACTTCTAAGGTCCTGAGATCGAACCTGGCAGGTACATTCCTTTTATATTCGTTTTTTTTTCTATCATGCTCATGGCAAGAAGCTTTGTAGTTGTTGCCTCGAAATGTACCCCCAATCATGTAACACTAATGCTGCGAGGGGTCTTGTGGAAAAAGAAATCCTTTGGGTCTTGTCAACTCCTGTGGTTTGATGATCCACTTGTCCAGCCCTGCCTGAATCCTGATGCTCAGAGCCTACTAAAAAAGTTGAGAGGGCATATCACCTGTGATTCCTTTTCCCACCCCTTCCTGTCTCACCTCGCTTCATCGACATTGTCTACACTGGGTGCTCACTCTGCACTCCTTGCACAAAGACGAAATCGTGCTGGCTGCTACACATGGACATCTTTGTGCCCGAAACACACATGAGCTGGGTTGAGCTGGTAGGCCCTCTTTTCAATGCTCAAAGTCCCTGACACGTTGATAAGCATGCAAACCACCACTTGGGGTGTGGGCTGTGGCATTGCCCAGCAAAACTTGTACTTAATTTTTTGAATCAGCTTCTTTTGTTCACTCCCTGGCAGCCTGTAAAGCAGGTGGCCAACAGATTTGATTGTACATTTCAGACACTTAATCCTCAACTGTTCATTTCCTCTGTGATTGAATAAAGAGTCCAAACAAATTTGCACTGTCATGCCCATGAGTGAAAGGCAGAGGAAAGTAATAGAAGGATATCACTGCAGCATTGATATTTGTGTTCTCTATACTGCCTGTTGTAGAAATGTTTGATCCAACATTCAATGACCAGAATGTTTGAAACCCAGCCGATGAGCTTGGATTTTCCATGTTTGTTCAGCTCTCAATCAAAATCCAGACAGCTTGTGGGTAACCAGAGTAGCGTGTAACTTGGACGTTGAGATGTAGACAAGATTGTGGCCTGTCCCTGATACCCTACTATTTTAAAAAATAAGTATGAGTTCTGCCGGGCTGCCACGGCCCACACCCCAAGTAGATCTTTGTAGTGCTATCTAATCAACCGGCGTGCTACGGCCCGGGGAGTTTTTCCTGATGGATGGAGCCGATATAATCAGCGGGCGAGTCCCAAACACCCTGGAAACACAGGGGGCAACGAGCGACACAGGTAACTGTTACATGCCTCAAGGCCAGAGTTAGACTTTCAACACTGTCAGACAGAACTTCTGAAGATCGGCAGACTTTTTTTCTTCGGGGATGCTTGCGTGTGTTGTGCCGGGGCTCCTTCCATATATGGAAATAATCTCTTGGGAAGCACCTAAGCTGGTTTCTGAGGCAAGGAAAACCATTCTTTGAGTGTTTTCAGCCATAAATCATCTCCCTGACTGGTTGTCCACTCAAAGATTTATGGTGCCGGAAAATGTTTTTATGGACCCGCCAACCCAACCAACCAACCAGCACCCGGTCCGGCATTCACGGACTGGTACCCCCTTGACTTGATCGACAGCAGACTCTGCCTTGTTCGAGTTTTCCGAATCTTTTTTGCATCCGAGTTAGTGCGCTCCACTGTAGCTTGCACACCATTGCTTCACGGTGCGCTGGACAACAAGCCGTACTTGGTGTTCATTGTCGGTCCTTAATGCTGACTGGAGCCTAATCCTCCCTATGGTCAGCGCTTAATCAGTTTCCGTTAGCGCAGGCTACCGTGCCAAGTTGATGTCCCGGAATTTCCACGTCTTGATCCTGGAACATCCAAACTCCCTAGATTTTATCTACATCGTCTCAGTGTCTCGAGTTGCAGTGTCCGGCCCTCTACGTAGCAGGTTACAGGTATTTTTATGCTTCTCCGAACCTAATGCCTCGTGCATGACAGTACAGCATCTTAACTCTGATGGCCTCTGTCAGACAGCTCCACATCTTACCGTTGATGCCGAATTGGCGAGCGCGAATGTAAACACCCCTGTCAGACAGCTGTACCGCTGTGCGAGTAAAGCAAAGCCTTAGACAGTAATGCAGGCGCACACACGAATGCATTATGTTCCGCAACACACCGAGGTTTGCTGATACTGGCGTCAGGAGGGGGCAATTTGCACAGAGGGTTTGAATGGGAGACTTCCCGGCGCACCAGGTCCTCGTGGGTGTGGATAGGCGCCGATGGAAGCGCTGGGAGCGACGCCACTGGACATGTACGTTGCATTGCCAACTCGGGGCATACTTCCAAGATGGCGGACACCGATATGGTGGGATCTACCCAAAGATGAGGGTCAAATATTAACGGCAACAGTGATTGGCATCGATGGCCATGTGGCATGCCTTTACAGCTTTACAGCACCTGGCATCCACGTTGGTGGGGTGTGGACGTCTGGCATATATAAGATCAACTTCTTGGCCTTCAAGCTTTTCGACTTTTCCCTCGCAATCATGTCTGAGTTTAAGACAGTGTGAGTACTCCGGACCTCCTGTTGAGATGGTGAAACGCTGACTATCTGAACAAGCGTGAAATGTAGGAATATGTAAATCAGCGCTTAGGACACTTAATAACACAAAACCCACACTAAACACAAATTCAGACAATAAACAGTGCGAGTACGGGGATCGGACCAAGTATTAGGTCTCTGGTTGTGCTAAATATAAGTAATAGCTATTTACGTGTAAATACTGATACAATTTCATTAGCCGATCTAGGGTCTCAGATGAGGTCTAGAGAAAGCCAAGAGGTGTTTTATCTCGTGGGGTGGGTCCTTAGACTTTGTTATCCTTTCAGTGTTCTCAGTCCCTTATGATTCTGTTCCGTGTTCTATCAAATCCCTTTGCCTAAATCCTTATGAAACCCTTGTGAAACCCTTATGAAACCCGTATGAGTCCGTTCCGTGTTCTGTTTCCTTAAGATTCTGGCGCGAGATGTGATCCAACAACCAACAATATATTGACCGAAATAACTAAAAGAACTCTACAAGTTCCAAGAGGTACTCCAAATGAATGCAAGGCTTCCCAAGCGACAATACCAGCAGAGCTGAATACATCTAACAAGAAGGGATGAATTCACTGCCTTCCCTCTCTGAATCTGCCTGTATTTATACAAACGGGTGACACAACATGCAGGACTAATAAATATAATAATAGTACAGGATAATTAGCAACGAGCACGCAATGAACACGAACGGATAATAAAACGGTTAAATAGATACTTTGTTCCGAGACATGTGTTCTGATTTGCTTCTAATCCAAGGGATGGCATCATATTATGATGTGGATTTTATCCATGTCCAGCCCTTCTGTAGAACCACGGTTAAATTGTCATATAGTATGACTCCTGGTACGGGAAAACGGATAAACTACTCCAGCACTTGAATGATGGAGGTAGTGGATCAATCTTCCCTTGACAACCAACTACTGTGTTACCCAATCCAGACCTCGGTCCAAGCGTCAAATATCAAACATGCCGTGGATTGATCCGTCGGCTACTACCGGGCTGTTCGGGCCATGTTCCCATTTTAGCAAAGGTTCCTTTGTTCTTTGATTCCCGACCCCACTAGTGTACTTCCAGGTGTAATTCATAGTCAGAATGGATGGTGTGTGTATGTCCTTGGTATAACACTTTATCTTTGTCTCAATTCGATCGAATGGTTGGACTTTGAATTATGCGTAAATACATAGCAGCTCCCCAGGCCGTTGACCCTCGTTACCTGACAAGTCTTTACTATGTAACTAGAGGCGTAGTGCCTTTAGCCAACAGATCGGACCTCTCTATGGCTCTCTATGGGCAAGATATTGATAAACCCTGGTTCCACTTTAGTAACACTGCGGGCAAGTGCCGTGGCAGAGCATTCATGGTGTTTGATCCGTGTATGAGCGACATTGGCCATGGCGGTGATCAAGTGTTTACCACGGCGTTGGCATAACGCTGCACATGCGATCAAATCGGACACGCGGTGATAAGCATGGAAAATGACCAGACTTGAAATCTATCAATTTCAATGTTCTTGTTCTACTTACTGAAGTAGAACAATGCTTATTTATTCCCACAATGAGAGCCATAGTGAGGTCTGGACCGTTGGCTAAAGGCACTTCACAAGAGATTACATTGTATAGACTTGCCTGGTCACCGATACCACGAGGGTCAACGGCCAGGTGGGCTACAATAGAATTTCACGTAATTCCATGTTCAACCATTCAATCGAATTGGGACATTTGGAAAGTGTCATATATCAAGGACATAACACATACCATCCATCTAGACTGTGAATTCATAAGGGATCCAGATTGCAGGTCAAATCAAATCGGCAGAGTTGTTGGTGCAGTTGCAAGCACAAGTTCGACATTTGTGACATATTAAGTCACTGTAACTTTAATCACACGAGCCTGGATGCCTTGGAGAGTTCAGGAATCATTCAGGGACATTCAGTAACACTATCAGGATCAATACCTGCTGTGTATTTACGCGTAAATCATCAAAGATTATATTCACATGTAAATCAAAGTCCAACCATTCGGTTGAATTAGGGCACCATGGGAATAGTTGGGTGACAAAGGTGTCATCAGGTAGAGATGCAGGACAGCCAGTCTATCTATAAGGCTAAGCTGGTTGGCCCGGACAATCTCTACTACAATTTATCCGGACACGCTATACTTGGCACGTCTAAAGATAACAAGTCCATCAATATATGATGGCAACACCTTGAAACAGAAAGATAGACGCACAACTCTCGGGATAGAGGACTTATTTAGCCGTTTAACCGGGTCTTTGATACATGTACCTTTAAATAGCCAGGTCCGTTTATCCGTATATACCGAAGTGGACTGATTGTAGTATTTATTTATTTTATCATGTGATGTATAATTCCTGTATAAATACCAGCAGGTTTCGAGTGGAAAGCCAGTGAATTCACCCCTTCTTGCTAGATGTACTCAGCTCAGCTGGTATTGTCACTTGGGAAGCCTTGGATTCATTTGGAGTACCATTGGGAACTTGTTAGTTCTTTCTGTTATTCTTGGTCAAATATATTTGTTGGTTGTTAGATCTATGTGCGCATAAAGAATCTTAAGGAAACAGAATCGTATCGGGTTGTATCGGTTTCATATCGGGTTGTATCGGGTCATATTGGGCTTCATAAGGATTTAGGAAAAGCACACAGATTGGTACACAGAACACAGATTTATAGCCGAGAACATTGAAGGAGCACAAGTTTTGAGTCTATTGACGACCAAGCACTACCCCACACCACCCCATCGAGATAAAACCACTCTCTGCTTCGTCTAGACCTCATTAGAGTCTCTGGATCGGCTATTGGAGCGTTCTCAGTATTTACGCGTAAATAGCTATTACCAGATCTAGTTCAAATATCAACCTAATACTTGGTTGGAACCCCGTACTTGCAACACTTGATTGTTTGGATTAGTGTTTACTGTTGGATTAGTGTTTGTTAGTGCTCAGGCATTGATAGACATTATACTACATTTCACATCAAGTTCAGGTAGTCAGTGTTTCAGCGGTGTTACAAACCATTTTGCGTAACGGTGTCACTCATCCTGCTCTGTACCACCATCTCGCCTCCTCCATGTTAGATTAACCATTCACGTCCCACTTTTGCAACAAGAAGAACTACTCTCGCTCATCCCTCTCAACATCGGGATCATACGACTAAATCCTCAGACTATATCCTTCGTGATGTAGTCGTGAATCTTGCGGCATGGAGCTACGAAAACAGCCATCCATGGAGTGACAAGCACAATTTTGTGCTCTGTTCTCCCTGGATTGCTGTCTTGGCTAAACCACAGGCATTTTTGCAGAGTAGCCGCCCATGTCGTCTGCCTCGAGGTCGAGCAATCAGTGATCGGGCTTCAAACAATTGTCCTCTTTCATTCCTTCTCGTTGATAAGCTGGCAATTTGGCCAAGCCTGAAAATGCATTAAATGTGTATTTCTGCGCTGCTTTACATATCTAATGTGTACATCTCTGCATGAGAGCTGGAGTGAGGCCCATACTGCTGGCTAAAGGACGCACTGGGGAAGCTAGTAGACTTGCCAAGCCACCGATACCACGAGGGTCAACAGTCTGGGAAGCTGCAAGTGACTTTAGCTAAAATTGGTGTCCAACAATTCGATCGAATTGGGACATACCATGGCGTACCAAATATCAAGGGCATCAAATACCATCCATCTAGACGAGGAGTTGATCCAGGTTGGAGGTCAAATCAAGTTGACAGAGTCATTGGTGCAGTTGTGGGCACAAGTTCGATATTTGTGACATGTTTGGTCACTGTGACTATAATCACATGAGCCTAGATGCCTCGGAGGGCTCAGGAATCATTTGGAAACATTCAGGTTCAGTTCAGGGACAGTGGGACACCCTAACCCTCAAAGATCGGCATGTGCATGGGGGTTTTTGTTGGGCTATCAAGAATATTTGGATGACTGAGCAGGCATGTGATATTTTGGATGAATAAGCACACAGCCAATTGGTCCGGATCAATTAGGGCCAAGAATAGGTGTGGAGGCGTCCCAAAGAAGGGGACGAGAGTCATAGCAATTGTGTTTGCCAATCAGTTCTTTCAGTTTAACAACATTATATTTATCTTTCTCATCAAAATTATCGTTATCATTGTATGGACCCATGTAACCTGATTAGGAACCCTGTGATAGCCAAGTAGTATGAATACAGTAGCTAGGGATGTCTTTCGACACGGGATCCTGCCCCTCCTTTCTGGCTATCAGTCAAACGACCGACAGTTAGAAAGTAGGTGTAGTGTCTTGTCTGTGGGCTCAATAATTGATTGTGTGGTTGTTGTATTGTTGTTTTCTTGAGTTGCACCTGGCAAAGCGCCTAAATAAGCTTAAGAGGACCACAATTTGGCTAATAGGCCTTGGTTATAACCTCTGGTTGCCTTGGATTTGCTATTAAACTACGAGTCTTTTGGTGTTGTACTTTAGCTAAAGTCCTTGGAAGCGGTTCTCTGCTTGGATTGCTTGTCACATCGGTACCCTTACCTTATATATCGATAATAACACGGAAACGGTATCTTATATAAAGATAATACCAACGGGTTTCATATCGGGTCATATCGGTCATATCAGGGTTTCATATCGGACAAGGAACACAAACAAGGAACAGTTAAAGGGCATTAGCAACGGGCTATAAGAACATCATCGGATTTGAAGGGACTTGTTACTCTCTGAGTTTCAGACGTATTGGCAAAGACTCGGTCACTATCATTGGAATACAAGGACTACATCGCTTATAGTGAACCACACCGCATATAAACACACCCCATTGAATATAAACATGTTCCTATCGTCTCAGACCTCTCTTTGAGTACCTAGAAGATCAGTAAACGAGTCTGCATTTGTTATTGGTCTCACAGCCAAGAAGCTTTGGTTTCTGAAGTCAATAATTGTAGTGTGTTCAAATTGCAACAGCCTAATACTTGGTTGGAATCCCCGAACTTGCGCCATCAACGACAAGGGCCTTACCATAGAGTGTTTTGTGAAGTTAGTTGGGTTGTGTTCAAGTTTTGGTTTTGGTTTTGGTTGATTTATCAATTGAGATCTGGTAGCCATTTGCTTGTTTGCATAGCTTAGCACTTCATTTTCACGCTTGCCCGCGTGTCGATCATTTCATCGTCTTTCATCCATCCCTCTTTCCAGTTTCCTCATCTCATACCTCCATAGCAGGCCCAAGTAACTCCAATTCGAACAAGGCTGCTCCCAAGAAACAAAAGCCCAAAGTCAGCTTTGGTGCTAATGCTACTTCGGGCAAGCGCAAAGCCAGTGCTGCCACAGATCCTGCAGCCTGAACCTCTTCCAAAAAGAAAGCTCGTACCGATGATAAGCCGTGAAACCAAGTACACATGAATTTTGCGATTTTGCACGATTGTTATATCCGTGCTTTGTCGGACCGGCCGGCCCGGCCGGCCCGGTCCGGCAATTCCCGAGAGGGTTTTCACGCTATGAAGGTCTACTGAGCGTTTCCCTTCTAATCACTGATTACTCATCGGGCCGACGGACTTGTATTTCCCCGAGGCCTTATTGTCTAGTCCGACTTCTTTCTCGGGCGTCCTTACCAAGCCCGAAGTCCTTTATTGTTTAACCTTACTAAGTCACCTTGCTACCTTATTGTTTAACGTTTCTTACTTACCAATATCTCGCACGCTATTGTATTCAATAGACAATAGCGTACTTAGTTTTAAAAGCTAGTTAGATATGTTTTGTACTTCAGTTTGATTATTGATTGTTTCTTCGCTATCTCGGCGTTGGTCGAGCCTCTGTCTTCATCCTCTATTCGGACTTCAACTCCGAACTCCGAACTCCGTGACTCCAGACTATAGTCTTGTGCGGAACTGCGGACCCGAATAGTCGCTCACTCTATTCTTTGTAGTGTTGCGAGAAACCGCGAACTCCGAGGTCGGACTTCCTCGGCCTTGGCCTAACTCGACATATAACAGTATAATCAAACTCACCTATTCGGTTCGCCATGTCTGGATCATACTTCAATCCCAATCTCTTCACACCGGGCAATACCGCCCCTAATCCTTTAATTCCGACACACCAACACCGAGAACGTCGGGAATCCCGACTATTTTCTAACATTCCTACTCTCGGTCAAACTCCGGTTCAACCACCTACTCTCGGCCAATCTTCGGAACAACCCCCATCTCCTATTGTCTTTCATCCCATACCACGTCTTCGTTCAGCATCAGTCCCAAATACCGCGCCAGTTCCGCTTCTCCGTCGGGGTACAACTCCGGTGACTCCATCTCCGATTGGAATCCCTCCGGCTCAGATGAGAGTGCCCTCGGTGGCCTCTATTCAGGAGGTTGATACCGAGGAGGCTCCAGCCCCGGAGCCCGAGGCGGAGAACTCCGAGCGCCCTCCGACTCGGAACACCGAACCCGAGGAACCTGTGGGAGGTGCCCCAGGTGGGGGTGACGACGGGGATGATGATGGTCCTGGTGGGCCCGGAGGTGGTGGACCTGTCCCTCGGCGTCGGCCTCGGAGTCCGGACGACGCCGAGATCGGTGCTCGGATTTTCAGCGGACTCAACGATCTTACTACCGTCCTTCGGTCGCTTTCAGGAGCTAATTCGGGTCCCGTTCGGAGTTCCCGATCCAACCTCCGAAACCCCGAGCCTTTCGATGGCTCGGACCCCTCCAAACTTCCTTTATTCCTCTCGCAATGCGGACTTCACTTCGCTGAGCGAGTTCAGGATTTTCCTTCGGACGACGACCGCATCATCTTTGTCCTTTCATACTTGAAAGGGGCAGCGGCCGCTTGGTTCCAACCCGCTATGTTTGCCACGGACAGTACTGTCCCCGACTGGGACGGCAACTTTTCACTCTTCATTCAGGAGTTGATGTCGGTCTTCGGACCGCATGACCCTGTCGGAGATGCCGAAAGCAAACTCCGAACGCTTCGGATGAAGCCATCGGACCCGATCTCGACCTACATCGTCGAGTTCAACACCCAGGCAGCGATGACTCGCTGGGGTGAAGCGGCACTTCGGTCCCAGTTCTACGAAGGATTGCCTAGTCGGATCAAGAACCAACTCGCGGTCCTTGATCCTCCGACAAATCTAGTCGGACTTCGGACTTTGGCACAGCGCATTGATCAGCGCTATTGGAAGCGGGAGTCGGAGAAGAAGCGCGAAGGCAACCCCGACTCTACCCCGAACACCGCGTCTCGGTCTTCGGGCCACGGTGCTGGCGGTGGTGGAAAGAAACCACAACAAGCTCCGAAATCCACCAACAATCCTTCCTCGGCATCCGCCTCGTCGACCGGAGCAGCCTCGGGGTCCGCAACCCCGAGAACTCCGAAGCCCTACGCCGACAAGTTAGGCAAGAACGGCAAAATCACGGACACCGAGCGCGCTCGGCGTTTGAAGGAAGGGTTGTGCATGTATTGTGGTGGAAAGGGACATCAGGCTGCGGATTGTAAGAAGAGGACTACGCCTTCGCAGGGTCGGGCATCCGCCACGACTCCGAACTCCGAGGCCACTCCGTCCACTGAGTCAAAAAAATGACCAGCAACTCCGAAACTCCAGCACCCGTTCGGAGTTGCGTTGACTCTCTCGGAGTGCCCACGGAAGAAGTCTATCTCAACGCGTCCTCTCTTTCACCTAATGCCTTATACCTCGATCTCTATGCTACTATTTTATCGGACTCACTCGCCTCGGGACTCGACACCATTTTACGGACACTTATCGACTCGGGGTCGTCACATTGTTTTATTTCTTCAGAAATTGTAATGAAGAACGCATGGCCGACCTCCGAAATACATCCGATCCGGTTGCGATACCTCGACGGCTCTTCCTCTATTATCAAAAAGCAGATCACTCTGTTAATCCGATTCCCATCTGGTGAAGTCCATTCAATGGATTTTTACGTCACCCGTCTTGATTCACCTTCTGAACTGGTTCTTGGATACAACTGGCTCCACCGCTTCAATCCGTTGATTGACTGGTCGGCAGCTAGTATCTCTTTCCGTTCCACTCCGCTTGGTCCATCAGTGTCGACACCACAGGACACTAGTCCTGCCTCAGTTCTGCCGGACTCCGAGTTGTTGAACAACTCCGAGCCGACTCCGACGACTGGCTTACCAGCGTTCGGAGTTGTACCAGAAAACCCGACGACGTCTTTACCGGACCTCGGTCCTTCTATGGACTCCTCTTCGGGCTTTACCAGCCCTCCGATTTCCACACCCTTGATTTCACTCGTCTCCGCTGCCGCTTATTCCATGATCATCGGACAAGCCGGTACGGTGCAGTATACTCTTCGTGCAACCCCGAAGGCCGAAGATGTCCACGCTCGGTCCTCGACACTAGCTTCGGACCAGTCGGACTTGCCTTCGGAGTACCATGACTACGCCGACGTGTTCTCGGAGTCCGAAGCGTTCAATCTTCCTCCTCATAGGGAGTTTGACCTCTGAATAGACACCGAGGACGGTGAAGTACCGCCGATCGGACATATTTATTCGTTGTCCGAGTCCGAACTCACGGCCTTGCGCGAGTTCATTGACAAGAACTTGAAGGCGGGCTTCATTTACCCTTCGAAGTCCAGTCACGGTGCTCCGATACTCTTCGCTAAGAAGAAAGACGGAAGCCTTCGGCTTTGCGTCGATTACCGAGGACTTAACCGCATTACAAAGAAGGATCGCTACCCTCTTCCGCTCATTTCGGACTTACTCGACGCTCCGGGCAAAGCCCGAATCTATACCAAGCTCGATCTCCGACATGCCTACCACCTTTTGCGTATCGCTGAAGGTGATGAGCCGAAGACGGCCTTTCGGACTCGCTACGGCTCTTATGAGTGGCGAGTGGTCCCCGAAGGGCTGACTAATGCACCCGCGGCCTTTCAATGTTTTGTGAATAGCCTCTTTTCGGACTTGCTCGATATCTGCGTCGTCGTCTATCTTGACGATATTCTAATCTACTCCGACAACTCCGATGTGCACACCTCGCATGTCCGAGAAGTCCTTCGGAGATTACGCGCAGCCGGACTTTACTGCAAACTTCCGAAGTGCGAGTTCGGAGTTACGACTTGTGAATACCTCGGTTACATCCTCTCCCCCGATGGTTTCGCGATGGCCTCGGACAAGGTTGATGCCATTCTTGGCTGGCCGGTCCCTCGGAAGGTTAAAGACATTCAATCCTTCCTCGGCTTTTGCAACTTCTATCGGCGTTTCATCAACGGCTACTCCGACATCACCATTCCCCTTACACGTTTGACCCGATCCGGAGTTAAGTGGGACTGGTCGGAGTTGGCCCAATCGGCGTTCGAACGCCTCAAGAACGCGTTCTCCGAAGCCCCGATCCTGCACCATTGGGTTCCGGGCCGACAAATCATTGTTGAGACCGATGCTTCGGACTACGCTCTAGCCGCCATACTCTCGATCTTCGGAGATGACGGTGACATCCACCCGGTGGCTTTTCGGAGTCGTTCCTTCAATCCTTCGGAGTTGAACTATGACGTTCACGACAAGGAACTCCTAGCCATCTTTGATGCCTTCAAAACTTGGCGTCACTATCTCGAAGGCGCACCACTAACTATCGACGTGGTCACTGACCACAAGAACCTGGAGTACTTCTCTACTTCAAAGGTCTTGACTCGTCGACAAGTGCGCTGGTCCGAGTACCTTTGCCATTTCAATATGGTCATTCGCTTTCGCCCTGGTCGCTTAGGTGGCAAGCCGGACGCATTAACTAGACGATGGGACGTCTACCCTAAAGAGGGGGATAGGGCTTACAGCCAAGTGAACCCTCATAATTTTCGCCCCGTTTTCACTCAGGATCAGTTATCAGCGTCACTCCGAGCCACTTATCTTGAAGAACCAGTACTTCGGGCTTCGGTCATTATGGACACCGAGCAGCTCCACTCCGACATTTTAGCCCATCTCCGAGATGACCCCGCGGCCGTCATCGGACTCGGACATGCTGCTTCGGACTCCGGCCGATGGTCTATCGACAACAAAGGCCTTCTCCGACTTGATGAACGCATCTACGTGCCTTTAGTCAACGGAGTTTCGGACGAACTCCGAGTCCGAGTTCTTCAATACCATCACGACCACGTCCTTTCGGGGCACTTCGGACAGAATCGGACTTTGGAGCTTGTGCGTCGGGGTTACACCTGGCCCGACCTTCGGAGTTTCGTTCGGGATTTCTGTCTATCTTGTGTCTTGTGCAAACGCAACAAGAAGCCTAGTCACAAACCTTACGGGCTTTTGAAGCCCCTTCCGGTCCCACTTCGGCCTTGGCACTCAATTTCTATGGACTTCATCGAGGAACTACCCTTATCCGGTGGTTTCAACAACATTCTCGTCATTATTGACCGCTCTTCAAAGCAAGGAATCTTCATCCCTTGCACCATTCACATCACTTCAGTCGAGCTGGCTCAACTCTTTCTTATTCACGTCTTTTCAAAACACGGAGTTCCTTCCCACGTCACCTGTGATCGGGGTTCGGAGTTCATTTCGGCGTTCTTTCGGTCTTTAGGCGAACTGCTTAACATGGAATTGCACTTCACCTCGGGGTATCACCCCGAGGCCGATGGGCAAACCGAGCGCGCTAATCAGACCCTGGAACAGTACATCCGAATGTATACTTCTTACCAACAGGACGACTGGGACCGCCTATTACCTCTGGCGGAGTTCGCGTACAACAACTCTCCGAACGCATCTACCGGAGTTTCACCCTTCTTCGCGAACAAGGGCTACCATCCTGCTTTAACCATTCATTCGGAGCGTGATGTGGCTAACACTTACGCTAAAGACATGGCCGTCGACCTTCAAAGTCTTCACGAATTCCTCCGAGAGCAGATCACCTCCGCTCAACTCCGATACAAGGACACGGCCGATCGGCGTCGCAACCCCGGTCCGACCTTTAACATCGGAGATTCGGCCTACGTCTTGGCGAAGCATATCCGAACCACTCGTCCAACTCCGAAGTTCTCCGAGCAGTATCTCGGACCTTACGAAGTCATCGCCAAACCCAGTTCCATGTCCTATACCCTTCGGCTTCCGAAGGAGCTTCGGAGTATCCATCCGGTCTTTCACGTCTCTCAGCTTGAGACTCACCTTCCTAATCCTTATCCTTCTCGGGCCCCCGAGCCTCCGGCGGCTGTCGAAGTCGTTGATGGCGAGGAGCACTTTGAAGTCAAGGACATTGTTGACTCCAAGTTAGATCGGAGATTCCGAGTCAAACTCCGATACAAGCTGGAATGGCTCGGATATGAGAACACCGATGAACAGTATACGTGGGTCGGAGCTGACGATGTTCACGCACCAGAACTTGTCGATAGTTTCCACCTCCGATACCCCGACAAGCCGGGTCCGAACTATTAACCTTTCGGACATTGGTAATTCGGACTTTCTCTTACATCGGTCTTCTCTCGGACATCGGACATCGGACGCGACTTCGCATTACAAACAAGAAATTATTCTATTTACAACCCCGAGGCTTACTATCTACAAGTCCTCTGCGGGTATTCCTCCCCACTCCGAACCTTCCTCTTGTTCTTCCTCCTCCTTCTCTTCGGACTCCTCCTCATTCTCCTCGGACTCCTCTTCCTCCTCTTCGGACGCCGACTCCATCGCTTTCTCCTTTCCTTTTCCCTCGGCCACCGACCCCGAAACCTCCGAGACATCGACATCCATCGCTTCGGGGTTCGCCGTCGGTTCCCGAGACCGAACTCCGTCCTCAATCACATCATCCCCGAACCCGTACCAAATGGTATCCAGATCGGGCTCGAGCTCGGGGTCGTCGAGGCGCGTAACCTCGGAGAGCTCGGGGGACGGCGAGACGCGGGTCCGGAAGATGGGCAGCGGGTATAAGGTGAAGTCCGCGTCGGCGGACTTGATCCACTCCTCGATCCGTAGGATGGAGTGGTTGAGCTGCAGACGGCTCAGGCGGTTGCGGCGGTGCTGAGCGCGGATCAAGCGATAGCGCTCGCAGGCGGTCTTGACCACCAGCTTCAGCTGGGCGATTTCGAACCAGCATGGGCATGCGAGGCCGCAGTTGTGGCGGGGAGGGCGGTAACGTTTGGTCGCGGGGACCCCGGGGTGCGACTTCGGACTCCGACGTTTCGGTCTCCGAGGCGACTCCGACGAGGGGCCCGCTGCTGCGACAGCGTCGGGGGCCGAAGGCCCAGAGCCGCTAGCCACGGGGGGGGCGGAGGTCGGGGGTCGGGGGTCGGAGTCGGTGGGGCCCGAAGTCCACTCGCACTTCACCTTGGACTGCTGGCACTCGATGCAGCCCTGGGACCTCCCGATTTTCTTCAAACAGGTCCGCCCAGTGCGGCGGCAGCGGCGGCAGGCTGTCGGTGTTGTCAGTGACGATGCCGACGAACGCCGATGGCGACTTACCGTGGGGTGGGACAACGATATTCGAGGACGACATAGTGGTTCAAGTTCAAGGGGGATTTTAAACTCCGACTCCGAATCGCCCTTCTTATATGTCTTTCGCTCAACACTCCCGCGGCTCCGGATTTATCGGACTTACGGACATACCGGACTTCGGTCGCCGTCCTCGGACATTCTCGGACATTCTCGGACATCGGTGATTTCGGCAACCGATATTTTCCGGGCGGATCAAACAGGATTAACTCCGAAGACTCTTGAGGGTAAGAGTCTTAAGAGGGGGATACTGTTATATCCGTGCTTTGTCGGACCGGCCGGCCCGGCCGGCCCGGTCCGGCAATTCCCGAGAGGGTTTTCACGCTATGAAGGTCTACTGAGCGTTTCCCTTCTAATCACTGATTACTCATCGGGCCGACGGACTTGTATTTCCCCGAGGCCTTATTGTCTAGTCCGACTTCTTTCTCGGGCGTCCTTACCAAGCCCGAAGTCCTTTATTGTTTAACCTTACTAAGTCACCTTGCTACCTTATTGTTTAACGTTTCTTACTTACCAATATCTCGCACGCTATTGTATTCAATAGACAATAGCGTACTTAGTTTTAAAAGCTAGTTAGATATGTTTTGTACTTCAGTTTGATTATTGATTGTTTCTTCGCTATCTCGGCGTTGGTCGAGCCTCTGTCTTCATCCTCTATTCGGACTTCAACTCCGAACTCCGAACTCCGTGACTCCAGACTATAGTCTTGTGCGGAACTGCGGACCCGAATAGTCGCTCACTCTATTCTTTGTAGTGTTGCGAGAAACCGCGAACTCCGAGGTCGGACTTCCTCGGCCTTGGCCTAACTCGACATATAACAACGATTCAGCGTGTCAACACGCACCGAGGGACCATCAGGACACTCTGACTGAGTGGTTCAGTCTATTAGCACAAGCTACGAGGTTAACGAGGACTTCTACCGGTACCTTCACAAATGGGGCCACCAGATATCTTAGTTAACTAAGGAAACTTGACGATGGTGGCAGAAAAACTAGGACATAGAAGGCCTAAGGCTGCTTGCTAGGACACAAACAGCATACCAAAGAGGTCGTGAGGTCGAGATACCAATTGCTGGCAGGCAACAGTGGGAAGAACCCAATTATTCACGACAAGACTATTTAGACCTGTTTTACCCAAAACTGGGGACACGTTTGATCACGCATTGGGTCCAGACCGAGTCTGGGGATGACTTGAATAGTAGGACATGATCCAGCCGTTTAGCCGCGAGGATAAACCAGAGAGAGAGAGACAGATTGCGATATTGTGGATGAACCACCAAACCAAACCAGGGACTATGGGGTATCATTGGGAAGGTAGAAGAGTTGTGCAGGAGCTTCAAGACTATTCAGGCCCGGGACTAGAGGCTACAGACGAAGAAGCCACTTTCTATCCACTTAATCAGCAATCACATGTGTCGTGTCAAACACCACATGTCTACCATATGTCTCAACAAGACACGACCAATCAGGAGCCAAGGATTAGGACTTGGGTGCCGCAAACCAACGGACATTGTACAGTAATCATCGTGATGTAAACCATAGGGCAGTAGTATAAAAGGGCAGCAGAAGGAGAGGGCAAGCTAGCACATCTAGGGGCGCTGTACACGTTGTGTCAGCCACTGGAACCGTCGCTCTGATAGCCGTGGAGGTTAGATTGCTTTGAACGAATCGTATACCAGACTCAGAATCAGAACACGGCAATTGATAGAACACGGCAATAGTCAGAACACGGCAAACAGACCCAGAACATTGAACAGAACACTGAAACCGTCGAAAGACACAAAAAGCGCAGACTTAACGGTCTTAAAACCTACCCTATACTGTCTCCTTGACGTCCTAGACGTTACTTGCCCAATACAACTAGACTTGACCAGTCAAACCTTGCAAAAGCGCGAGCGACCCTTAGTTAACTAAGCGATCGACCGAGAAACCAGCTGCTATCAAGTCTAATACTTGACTTACACCCCCGAACTTGTACTCTGACTCTCTCTATTGAGGGGTTAGTCGTTGATAGTGATTCACACATACCTGAGAGTTAGCGTTTTCACCAATGGTGCTTCAGGTTCCACGGGAGCCTCCACTGGTGCCCCAGGTGACGATTCCACCAACCGGTCGGGCAATCCTTCCGACACGAACAGTACCGATCCCAACGACACAACTGCCAAGACAACTTCGGCCAAGAAGTGGATGTGAAACCCACATGGTATTAGTCTGAAGGAGGTTCCGTTGGAGGCAAAGTTGACACAGGTGCGTCCAAGCTTTCCAGTCTTTCACGTCTGAGGACTGGGCGTTCCAGCGTTTCATTCGGGGAATATCTGGTCTGTTGACAAACAAAGATGTGCTTCCTTCTGCCCTCGAAGCACAGAAGCACTATGACAGGCGCTTTGACAGCAATGTCAAAGACTACCGTGCGCACATGCAAACCCTCGTTGATGAATCGAGGATGGCTGTGGCCGCAGGAAAGGTCCTGGCCACTAAGCTTGTCCGGGATGCGAAAAGAATCCGTGGGCCCATTGCAAACAATGTTGCGTGTATTCCGGGATCTCACATGGCGACGGTTTTCACCATGATCTTGAAAGCAGGCTTGCAGGGCTTCTGTCCCGATGTTGAAGGGCCGATTCAGTCCAACTACAACCAACTCCATCGTCACTTGCCGGTGTCCGGCTTCCAATTTCTCTCAAGTTCGCTCGCCCTCGGCGTCTTAGAGGTTAACGCCGAGATCACCGACAACACTGAGCTCCTCGGTGATATGTATGACAACTATTTTATGGGACAGTGGCCCAGAAATGCGGCGTATGGCTTACGTTGCGGAAGCGCACTCCGATGATGAGCACAGTGCCGGCGGTGAAGTGCGCCGCGTTCGTGAGAAGACAGGTCACAATCCTGTTGTTATCCAATTCTTTCTGGAGGAACTCAATCCTGAAGCAGAGAAGTATCGCAAGCGCAATGTGAAGCGTGGTCAGAAGTCTGTTCAAATCAATGTTCACGCGGGCTACAAATTGACGAATGTTTTAGGGAACCCAAGGCTCGGATTCGCGAAGACCCTCTTCTCCCCGCTTCTGACATCAGTGTGGTTTTGCCGCCCAATGTTCCAGTAGATTGGTTCACCCCCGAGTTCTATAATGCCCTCACTCTGAAGGAGCGTGCCCGGTATGTCAATACCAGTGTGGCATTTCCCCTTGAAGATTTTGTCTTTGACGAGGCACATGATGCTTGGAAGACCATGGGCAAGGCCGAGTTCATGGAGATGTACGGGAATGATGTTTTGGACCAGTATGACATCCCAATTCAGGAGGAGATCGACGCAATCCCGCCTTCTGATGCCGAAGACGAGGAAGATGTGGAGATTAATCTCGAGGACACAGATTCTGAGAATGAGCACGATGAGATGGAGGTTGACGAGGAGCTTGGACAATGAGTGGTCTTTATTCTGGTCTAGATCTTCTTCCATTCATAGAAGTGTTTGCGAGTCTGTTCAATAGAAATGATTTGAGTCTTGACACCTTCTACGGCGACGAGCACAAGAAATTTCATTGAGACACAAGGCAAGACACATGCTACAGAAGTACTGAGCCAGAGAATACATAGGTGAGGTACACTAATGATACAGGGACGAGGGCAAGTGTGTTGCCGTGTGCTTGTGTATATGGCAGTGTGTACGTGTATGAGAGGGCCCGCCTGGCGGGATCCCGACGTGGTAGGGCCGTGCATGCGCGTGTTCGACTGCGGGCAGGTAAAATCGCATAACGCCCCTCGGAGCCACATCCTGGGGAAGGTGTCAGGATCAGAGATCAGGAGATTTGAGCAAAAATCAGACCCACAGCCCATGCTTTGCTACAAAGTACGCGCGCCCTCGTTCCATGGCGGTCAGGCGAAAACAGATGAGGCCCCGCTGGGGCACATCCTAGAGAAGACGTCAGGACCAGAGATCAGGAGATTCGAGCAAACATTGGACCCACATCCCATGCTTTGCTGCAGAGTCCGCTTTGGCAGGATCCAGACGCAATGTTGCCGCGCGCACCCTCGTTCAATGGCGGTTGGGCGAAGGCCCCGCCGGGGCCCATCCTAGAGAAGGTGTCAGGACCAGAGATATGGAGATTCGAGTAAAAATTGGACCCACATCCCATGCTTTGCTACTAAGTCGGCATGGGCAGGATCCTGACGCGATGCCACCACATGCACCCTCGTTCGATGGCAGGCTGAAAAAAATGCACAAGGCCCCACTGGGGCACATCCTAGGGAAGGTGTCATGACCAGAGATCAGGAGATTCGAGGAAAATTTGGACCCACATCCCATGCTTTGCTGCAGAGTCCGCTTTGGCAGAATCCTGACGCGGTAGCGCTGCACGTGCGTGCGTTCGATGGCGGTCGGGCAAAAGGGCACATCCTGGGAAATGTGTTAGAGCCTGCGGTCAAGAGATTTGCCCAGGGACCGGGCTTACCATGGTGTCTTGGTGTGGGATACTCAGTCCTGCCGACTCGCAAGCCCCGTACCAAGCCAGAATATTACCAAATCACTTCAAATCTTGCAGTAGCCATCCTGAAACGATGATGAGAAGCAGGAATCCGGGCAAGAAATGGCCCGACAGAACCAACTTACGCATCTCGCTGTTTGCTGATCTCAAGGGGCAGCGTGCGAGACCACTCTGAATTTCAATTCAAAATCATATCCAGTGGGCTCTGTGAAATGTACCTCGGATTGGGTCGCTCCCCAGAATTGGATAGGCAGGTTCCCTTGCTGAGGCAGAGTATACACGGACACAAGTTGCTCGTGCTTCTTTTCAGCTTCGTTACGTTTTGCGAGCAGGTTTGGAACAGTGGTACTAGCCAGCCGGGATCCAGGTAGCGTGGGACACCTACGACTGTGTCATGTGATGCCAGGTGGATGCGAGACTTTGTGGTTGAGCAAACTGAGGTGAAGTGGAAAGAGGCAAAGATTGTTTGGTCCCGAGGCCGATATTGCTCAGAGCCAAACAATTCGGACCGGACCGCGGCAACACTAAAGGACTATGACATCGGCTGATGGAAATCTTCAGCAAGAACCGAACACTTCCATCAAGTAATGATGCGCTTGATGTACTTGAGAGGAGAGTATATTCAGAAAAAATCAGTAGATTAGGAGCAAGGAAGAGCTTTGAGGTTTGAAGGATATATTTATATACATATGTAGTCCAACATGTTTACATGATTCCGTACAAAAAGAGGCAGAGAAAAATAAAAAGAAAGAGAGAGAGCGAGAGGGGGATATAGTGCTGGGTATTCATTGACGGCCTCGATTCAGTGCCCAACAGACTTTTAAGACAGGTTTTGTGGTGTTATAGACATCCGCAGATTGTTCCCAAGTTGTTAAATGTGTGATGACATGATGGGGTTCGATCACCATCCCATCGTGTTCTGGCTCCAAATCTACAACTGTGGTCATCAATTCTGGATGATCTGTGTAGACCTGGACGGGCAGAGATCGATGTTTGTGAACAACAACAAAAGTTCTCAGAATGTTGTCAAGTGGCATCTGCATGACCACCTTGATAACTCGGGGGACACCGACGCGAACTGCGAAGCGCCAGAATCAAAGTTGGCTCGTTTCACTTTCAAACTGGTATGCAGAAGCATCTCCTGACGCTGCAAGACATTGAATGCAGTGAAGGAAAAGGAGGGATGTTCGTGGAATCTCTGATGGGACAAACTGAGCAAGTGCTTGACGTGGAGTTTCAGAGATATTGGTACGTCTCTCCTGGAGTCATTAGATCCCCCAAGGCCATAAGGAAATAGGTAGGATATATAAGGGGAAATAACAGGCTGTCCTTCCGAAATTCATCTGTGGGTTGATGATCATGAGGTATTTGAATGTAGCCACCACCTTTTTTCTTGACATGGTGCAGTGCCGCAGCTCGCAATTCGTTTGACGACACTGGTTGAACATTTCACATTTTTGAGTGAAAAAATTGATAAAAAATGTCGTTCAATTTATAGCCATTTTTCACCGAAAAAAGAAGTGAAAATTATAAAACATTTTCACCACTTTTTTGACTTGAAATCAAAGTGAATAATGTGAAACAAATCTTGTGATGTTGTTAAGATGTTTCTTTTGCATTTTTTGACTGAACTCAAGAAAATGATGGTGAAAAAATCAAAAGTTTTTTCACTAATTTTTTTCAGCAGAAATCAAAGTGAAAAATGTGAAACAAAGTTGGTCATATTGTTAAGATGTTTGTTTCACATTTTTGACTGAAACTCAAGGTGAAAAATGCAAAACATCACTGGTTGAACATTTCAAATTTTTGAGTAAAAATTGATAAAAATGTCATTCAATTTATTGGCATTTTTTCACTGCAAAAAGAAGTGAAAATTTTACAACATTTTTCACAACTTTTGTGAGTTGAAATCAAAGTAAAAAATGTGAAACAAACCTCATGTTTTTCTTGGAACTAGTAATACCATTAATTCATACACATTTCAAGGTAAAAACAAAGGTGGAAAAATGAAAAGTTTTTTGACCAGTTGTTTCACTAGAAATAGAAGTAAAAAATGCAAAACAAACACCGGAGGCACACCGAAAATGCCGCTGGGACCCAAAATCCGTCTGGGATTGGACTCACCGCGGGCCAAGGACTCATTAAAACAGCAATAAAGGGTGATTTTTCGAATTTTAAATTCGTCAGGCAACGGCAGACGACATGGGCCCAAGTACACCGGCAATGGATGCAATGACCTGAAATGCACCTAAAATCCCGCTGGGACCCAAAATCCGTCTGGGATTGGACTCACTGCAGGCCAAGTACTGATTAAAACAGCCATTTTGCTTGATTTTTAGGTAGGATTTTAAATCCATGAGGGTGGCATGGACCCAAGCACACCGGAAATGAATGCAGGGGTTAAAACACATCTAAAATGCCACTGGGACCCACAATACAATGTACTAAACAGATTTTGAATTTTTCACCAATTTTTCCCTGAAAAAACTTGAATTGCTCCAACAGTGAAAGCAAACCATAGACAAAGGACGTACAAAGGAAAGGACAAAGGACAAAGGACAAAGGGTAGCACAGGATTTCCAACCTGTCCTTTGTCTGTTCTTTGTGTGTCTTTTGTCTAGCAAAGAACAATTGATGGACTGTGATATCGGCTTTCACACCCAGGATGGGAACCTTTTAAGGTCGCTTAAAAGACCTATGGAAAGAATATGTATTTGTAGTCTAATATATCTTGATTGATTTAGCGAGATTCAATGAAGTAAGAAAGGATTACAGACACAACTAGAATTCATAGGTCTTTTCGACTTGATTGATTTCTATCTTATTCACCATGTAAGAAAGGTGTCTGAAAAGAACATCAATCAGGTGCCAAATCAACCATATTTGATTTTTGGGGTATCGACGGTACATAAAAGCACATTGTAAAGTACATGTTTTAGGCCAATGAGGGATTTTTGCTATTTGTCCGGCATTTTCCAATCCAATAGCAAAAATCCCTCATTGGCCTAAAACATGTACTTTACAATGTGCTTTTATGTACCGTCAATACCCCAAAAATCAAATATGGTTGATTTGGCACCTGATTGATGTTCTTTTCAGACACCTTTCTTACATGGTGAATAAGATAGAAATCAATCAAGTCGAAAAGACCTATGAATTCTAGTTGTGTCTGTAATCCTTTCTTACTTCATTGAATCTCGCTAAATCAATCAAGATATATTAGACTACAAATACACATTCTTTCCATACATCTTTTAAGCGACCTTAAAAGGTTCCCATCCTGGGTGTGTTTGTTTAGCTGCCAACCACCTTCGGACCACATGAGTGAAACACATGTGAATTCTGGGTGAGTTGGCTTTTGCCTCCGGTGTTTGTTTTGCATTTTTTACTTCTATTTCTAGTGAATCAACTGGTCAAAAAACTTTTCATTTTTCCACCTTTGTTTTTACCTTGAAATGTGTATGAATTAATGGTATTACTAGTTCGAAGAAAAACATGAGGTTTGTTTCACATTTTTCACTTTGATTTCAACTCACAAAAGTGGTGAAAAATGTTTAAAATTTTTCACTTCTTTTTGCAGTGAAAAAATACCAATAAACTGAATGACATTTTTATCAATTTTTTCACTCAAAAATTTCAACTAGGGTTAGGGTTTAGTGCGAGGCGTGACAGTCAATGTCCGTTATGACAATATTGCTGAAGGTAAGGGTGGAACATTATGATTAAATACGGCTCCAGAGCATAATGTACTGTAATCTTAATATAATGTTAGCATCAAGACCCATATTTACTCATAAGAGTATTGTAATGTATTGTAATCAGATCCTAATTTTATTTAATCATATTTAATGGATACTAATCCCCTCCAAATAGTCACGCCCATTACCAAAACCGGCATTGAGGAATTCCTTCTTCACCACAGTGGCAGCGGTGGTGGAAGCAGCCTTGGAGGATTGAGCATCTGACATGGTGTGCTTGCTGCTTGAAAAAGAGCCATTTGGCTGCAATACTTACTTCTGGAATAGCTGGGATGTCACGGGTGATGCGAGAGAGGATCAGAAAGTGGATGGCACACAGCCGCAACAGGCAAAGACAACAGTCTAAAATTGATGATAATCTCAGCAGAGTGTGAAAAGTATGGGCATTCTCAGAGCAATGTTTAGTAGCCTGCCTTTGATGGAAAAGGCCTTCAGTGGCCCAAGAATGCCAAGGATACTGGCAAAATAGTGGCGAAAGAGTACCCCTCAAAAGATTCGGACATCCACCATAGGACCATGCAAAGATGGAGACCCGAGAATCAGTTTACACCTGAGCCAGAACAACATTTTGAGTAGGCAAAGCTCAATGAGGGGTGTACCCGCACTACTTAATATTATGATTAAATACAGCACCAGCATCGTAATATAATCTTACTCTAATGTAATCTAATGGTCCATAATTTTAGCACCTAACATTATCCTGAGGCTGTATTTAATGGTAATTCTAACATTAAATCCGACTATACTCGAATGTACTTGTATTTTTAGCCAGCCTTAGTTGAAGGTAACAGAGTCATCCAGTTTTGTGGAAGGATCGGGTACTTGGCTAGGATCATAACGAGAAGTGGCAGCTTCGTTGGCAGAGGTAGCCCCCAGATGCTCAACGTTGAATGGCAGAACGGGATTTTCCTCGAGGTGTTGAAGCCATTGTTCATTAATCGTATATGGGTGATATAGCGTGCAAAAAGTATTTTTGCCAACTTACCAAAATCGGCTGAAAAAAATGACAGCTTCGGCCGACATTTACAACTTCAAAAATTTGGTGACAACTTCACTCGACTACAACTTCACTGAGTTACAACTTCTAGGTCGGTCAACTTGGGCAAAACATGTTATGTGATTGATACATGTTCAGATTTCCTAAGAGGCAACTTGTAATTTATGTTCCTCCACGGGCTGCAACTCCAGAAGGTTGCAACCTTTGAAAGTCACAACTTGTTTGGGATGCTAACCCAAAGACAACTGTGCACATAACATATCATACTGTCTATTCGTGCCATAAGGAAATAGGCCTGCTGCATGCACAACCATTCGCGTGTTTGTTGCGGCATTGTGATGTATATTATGTATTTAGACTTCTCGAGCACCTGAAATCTTGTCCAGGATCCATTTAATCTATCTATATACTCTCCATCATGCCATCTCACCATTCAGGCTCCAGAGCTATGAACCGGCACCATATCATTATTGTTAAACACTGCTTTGTTGCTCAGTTCCGCATTTCCAGTGGTTCGGCACTGCTTTGGGGTACTGGATAGAGCCATTTCCAAGACATTCGAGCATGACTCTACCATTAGTCAGTGGTATATAACAGGAATGTTGATTTTGGAAACAAGATTAATGGCCCTAAGAGACGGATGATCACAAAGCGTGAGGTTTTGCACCGGGCATATCTTTGTGGCCCGTAAATCCCGGTAAATTTCCGCTAGGATACTCACTGATTAGCCTTCATTAATATTGTCCCAACAGTTCAACATGAAGTATCTAGCGAGACATCCGCAAGGATACACCACAGTTCTTCCGGCAGATACTCGTTCACCTCCAGGAAGTGAGTCTGCCTGGCATGGAGTCTCCGATTGATCCAGGCATCGCTGGATGAAACTCTCAATTTCTGGAATCTTCATCGGATCTGAATGGCAAAGAACAAATCTCTTCGTGCCATCTACGAGTTGAGCCGGGAGAGAGTGACTTGTGCATACATATGTACTGTAGAGTGGTCCTCATTGCAACGGAATATTTTTCAGGAGTGAAAGGTAATGTATAATTCTGGATTCCTCATTGCTTTCCTTCCGAGATTGGATGTAGTTTCGAGACCGTATTTTCTTCAGCCATCGGATCAATCTGCCAATTGAGCTGGAAGCTGTTATCATTGTAAGGGGTATAGGTGAGTTGGAACCCTGAGTACATATAGGACTCCATGGAAACAAGCTGGTTGAAACATGAATTTAAACTAGAGGGGATTTGTAGACATTGGTTTCGGAATGTGGATTAGGAGACCCACCCGTAGCGGGTGTCCTGCAAGGGTTAACCGGTGATCCTCTGCCCAGGCCTAAGTCTAAACATGTAAACAGGCTACCCCAATGTTGTTATCTAATTTAAACGAACCCAGGAAAAGTTGTGCTTCACTTCGAGTAAAGTTGTCTCCCCATGAGATTCCCCTGCCTAAAGTTGTGGATGTTACACTTCAAAGTTGCATGCCACTGAAGTTGTACCCAAGCAAAGTTGTCCCTAGGAAAAACTCGAAAATCGAAGTTGCTGCGATTCTGAAGTTACAAACTTGGCAAGTTGTCCGAAATTTCTGCGCCAAAAGCAAAGTTGTTTTTGCAACCAGGCCGCGAAGAAGTGAAATCTTTTTGCCCAGTATATTTGCCATAATCGTAATATCTCGGTACAGTGGATGATGCAACTTCAACCATTGAAGGGCGGCACGGACTCTTCCAGCATTCACCGCCAAAGGTTTCGCATATTCACGGAACCATTCAGGAGTGGGTGCAGAAGAACCGACGAATAAAACGCAAACGGGCGCTGTTATTTCCTCGATGGATGGCGGAAGAATATCGGCCACCTTCGATGGCTGCTGAGGATAGACAATTATGTGTCCCTTCATCCCACGTTGCGTGCTTTGAGCAACAACATCCTCATTTTCTGCCTTGAGTTGAATGACCCAGCATTTAGAGCGGCAGCGCGCGATCATAGCCTCCTTGATTACAGTCAAGTTTTTCAGTTCGTCCGGGACGGGTCCAAGGAAGGTTCGATTTGCTAAAGATAATGCGGGCATTTTCTTCTTTTTCAAATATGAAAGGCAAGTTTTGCATAAAGAGAGAACAGGTGGACCACCATCAGCTGGAAAACAGACCCCGAGCGGATCCAAGAGGAGGTCACGCAAGGGACCCTCCTCGAAGGGCATAGTTGGCTGAATACAGTCTGGGTGCAACAACTTGTAGCGATCAAGGAGATTGGTCTCATCCACTTTGAGATCGGGCTGTTTGAAAACATTCAGGTCAAACCGCGAGTCTCCAGCAACAACGGAGCAGTGGGTGTGCAGCGGCACGGACTCGGCACAAGAGGCACAAGTGAAGCAGAGTTAGCCGACGGGCTTGGCTAACGGGCTTGCCCCGCTTAGCGGAGTTTGAATTGGCTGGGGCGGGCTTGCGCGGCTTGGGCTTGGACGGGCTTGGGCATGCCCCCAATTACACCAACCATCCTCACTGTCAGTATCTCTTCCATAACTGTCCCCCAGTCCGTTGTAACCATTTGTACCCTTCCGCTTTAGTCTCGGAATCTCCCGGACATCCTCATCGTCGTGATCAGCGATCAAACGGTGGTCGGCGACATGACTTATGTTTTGTGCATTTATACCCAGTCTTCAGCGGGTATTTACTATATATCCACTCCTCTTCTGACATCTTTTGAAGGGTGAACACTGAACAATAATACTTGTGATTAACTTGAAGGTTGTCTGTATCTGCACCTTTGGCTGTAGTTGTGCCGCTACGTTGTATGAATACACTGCACAAATTTGCCCCGACGCCCTCCCTGTTGAGCTTTAGAGTTTGTTTTCTTCTGGGGGCGTTTCTGTGGAGCCGACTTCCCCTGTTTAAACAACTTCTTCTCTTCAACATCTTCCTCCTCTTTCCGTTTTGTTCCGGGGATGGGGATGTCATCGGCTACCTGCTCAAGCGGTTTGTCACGCTCAAAGGTCAGGGGATGTTATTTGGGATTGTAGAAGGTGTGTGGCCTCGTAAATTTCAGCAGCTGCTTGACCTGTAGGTTGGATCACCTGGAGCGTTGGGGGATGGCCGCGAACATGGCCGCCACAGTGTCCTTGCCGTCGTTGCGACGCCGAGTAACTCTGCAATCAAGAATGTCATTCAAAATGTCACCGTTGAGATTTAACAGCTCCCCCAGGTTGTTCTGCACCACTAAAAGTTGGAGCAGGGCTGTACTGACACCCATTACCCTTTCATTTCGTTCAGCCTCCACGAGATTGTCCAACACAGTTTCCCTCGGAAAATTTTGGAGTGGTTGTTGAAGAACCTCCTCGAGCTCGGGTGTTGGCACCAAATCCAGTGACTGTAGCTAAAGGGCCCACTTTCGGCTGCGCTCAACCGCCGTATTCCCAGGAGAATATTCATTGAAGTTGGCAACAACTGGATGTCGGGGATTGAAGACGGCAGAAATTGGATCTACCTTGCACCGGGTTGAAAGTGAACCAAGCATAAACCCCAGGTGGGCACAGAGATTACGAAAACAACCAGTTATTATTTCGGGGGTCCAACAGATGGTGCGTGAACCCAATTACCAAAATAATGACCACGAGGAGGCGGACAGTAAGTTTGCACAGCTGCCCACCACTTTGCGCCGGCCCAAACCACTTTGCATAAGCCCAAGCCATTTTCACAAGGATATATTTCTTCCAGTCTCTGCACAGGAAAGCCATTCTTCCCCAAGGCCAAGCCACATGTATGCGAAACTGTTTAACTTCGCGGGTTGAATTCTTCACTGCCGCTGCTTCATATCTTTCTTCTGGAAGATTGGGATCTGTCATTCTGATGGAGGATTGGGAGACACGAAGGGAATGGGGCATGCCCAGAGTGCATAGATTTGAATTGTCGCAATTTATAAAGCAGATTTGGTGGCAAGCCGGGCGCAAGCCCGTTCACCAGGAACGGCTTGGGTCACATGACTGAATTCTTAGCTGTCGCCGCTCCATCTCTTCTGTCTTTCTGATGGGGGATTGGGAGACACGAAAGGAATGGGACATACCCAGAGTAAAAAAATGTGAGTTAGCAGAATTTACACACCAGATTTGGTCGCAAGCCAGGCACAAGCCCGTTAGCCAGGAACGGCTTGTGTCACATGGTTGAATTCTTCGCTGCCGCCGCTTCATCTCTTCTGTCTTTCTGATGGAATATTGGAGACACGAAAGGAATGGGACATACCCAGAGGGCATCAATGTGAGTTCGCAGAATTTATAAACCAGATTTGGTCGCAAGCCGGTGCACAAGCCCGTTGGCCAGGCGAAACGGCTCTTCTGCTCAAGCCCAAGCCACTTGAGATCTTTGCAGAAAAAACACTGTAGGGACCTCATAAATGAATACTTACTATTAATATTTGTTGAATAGTGGTACCTGAATCACGATTGATGACTTGTGGGGTTTTTTTTCTCCCATGTCCCGTTTCTTCATTTCTGCCAGGACGGACAACACCGGGGCCCTCTACTGCTTTGATTCCACGGAATAAAGAACAATCCCCACCCCAGGGATTGTTTCCAACTAGCCGGGATGGGAAAACAACTTGGACAACCCATTCTAATATCACCAGTGTAACTTGAAAACATAGTTGCAACTTGAAACCTAGGTGTGTGGTTCCACATATGATCCAGAGGAGCCCCAGTACTGTGCAGCCTGGAGGTTTTTCTCAGAAACACACACGGCTGACTCGAATTTAAATAATTCATCTTGCAAGACTCCGATTTTTTCCAACCTATGGTTCAATCAAGTTGTGTCCATTTTCGCATACCAAATCATACTGGGGCTCGAGGGGCCTCTCAGGAGATCCCTAAGAAGGGGTCAGATCAAAAGTTAGAGGTTCTAGAGGGGGGTGCAATATCCCCAAGCTCGTTGATTATTTTTTTTGGCTGGAGCCATCAGGCAGATCAGCAGCATCAGCATAGATGGGATTTACACGGTTCTGAAACTGAATTTATGTGAATTTTGAACACCACGCAATGTCTAGGTACCAGCAGAGTGTACTGAGCCCGGAAAGCCCGTAATTTTGGGCCAAATTGACAATGTTGCCTGAGGTCGTGTCCAGCGCCGACCGCATATCATCGCATCTGTGAGCAAAACATCGGTAAAAAATTGCAAGCCCGGAAGTATGTACCTACTGCAGGCAGTGTATACACTCAGATTGATTAAATAGGACGTGGGGAACGAGGGATATGCGCAAGCCCGTTTCTCGGCTAAGCGAGCAAACGGGCTTGCCAAGCCATCAAACGGGCTTGCCAAGCCATCAAACGGGCTTGCAAGCCGATATGCCGGGCTTGGGCTTTGATCGCCACCCAAATCCAAGCCCAAGCCCGAAAAAGCCCGTTTGCGCGGGGGCAAGCCCGTTGGCCAAGCCGAAAACGTCACTCTCCAAGTGAAGGTAGATAGTGCTTCTGAACTCGTTTGCTTTCGGAACATACGGACCCTCTTGTTCTTCAAGGACTGTGGTATGAGCTGGGGCCATAGACGTCGAATCGAGGCAAGTGCTTCATCGTACTTTGCGCGAGCAGCACGGCCTTGTTGCTCCGACTGTTCAACTTTCTTTCCTCGCCTCAACTCAACAATATAAGCCTTAAGCCTTCTGTGCAATTGTCCGATAGTGTCCCCATCATCAAATTGCACATTCAAGTTGTTCAAAATTCAGCGCAGAGAATGCAGGGAGATTTTACTTCCGTAAATCGCAGTTAAGACATGAATTTGTAAATCTACATCCAATTTACTTCCAAGCCATTCGTTGTGTACATCACCACAATCTGGAAAGGCTAAGCCATCGGGAAACGATATGGAAGGATGTGAGTCAGGCGGTTGGCCGCAACGTCCGTCACAATATGATGTAGGACAAGCCGTCGGCATTGAACTAAACTCAAACCGGCATGTGGGATGGCGTGTAACTTGAGTGATCTTTGGATGGTTGGCAGGTCTGCATGAAATACAGAGATACGGGAACGAGTGACATGGTGTCCAAGCAATATATCACGTAAAAGATTCAAAGATGTCATGTGTGTCGTGGGTATAGTAGATGGTACAGAAGCAGACGTAGATGCATAGCGGCAAACCGAGGGCTTATCACTGGCAAATTTGAGTATGGGGTGAGGTAATGAATATTAGATAAACTTACTCGGCGCTGGTGTGTCAACGAAATTTTCGTTCCCCAAGAACTGACCATCAACATCCATAGCTGAGTTCGGGGTTATCCACCCCAAAGATTTTTTGCAGAAAATGCAGTGATGGTCGTGCCAGCGATTGGCGGGCGAAAACGTCAGGTGAGGGAGGTGGGACGAGAGCGGCGCGGTAAGCGTCGGCGTCGGTATAAAGTACGGCGCAGGGCAGCCTCGGCGTAGGGCAGTGCTTGGAATACTTTGGTATTTTACGGTCCGTGCGGCCCGGGATCCGATGAATGTTTGGTCGTGCGTCAACTTCTCTTCTTGCTCTTTCCACTGATGCCGCCACTCGACGACGAGGCTATCTCTATGGCCTTCCCATGGTCATCGAAGACAATCCGAAGTCGTAGGAAGGCTCTCTCAACATTCTGCTGTGGGTGCGGTCAAAGGGAAGGGGACCTGGGTCAGCCTCTGCGCTACTGCAGCAAGGTTAGTCAGCGGTCTGTCATTCGGGAATCGGAAACTGAATCCATTCTTTCTCCAGTGTCAGGTTGCGTCGTACTGCTCTAAAGAGGTATGAAAACACGCTTCAAATCACTCCCAGCTCATTCATCTCCTTGTGCATTCAGTGCCAGAAGTCGGACTGGTACGGCTGTAATACATCCTCCATCCAACTAATACCTGAATGCATGTCGGCACAGGCCAGAACACAAACCCATCTGTGGAGCAGTCGGCATCCCAAAACTCATCAAGACCCTAATGGCGAGCCCAGATCTACTCATGCCGCTGGGGGGATGTTTCATCCTCGCTTTCGACCTCATCAATCGTGCACGCTGCAGGGAGCCTCTTGTCGCTCGACTGGACGTTGCCGTCGAGCCCTCCGACATCTTCAATTGCGCGGAGATTTTTCTCGGACTCGGAGAGGGCACGCTCGGATCTGGATCGAAAAAGGCAGGAAAAGGCAAGAATTACGATGGCATGCTTCAGGTGAACGCCTTCACACCCATCACAAACCCCAAGCGAATCACGGATAGCCACCGCGTGGTCTGGCAGCGCGAGCGCGCCAGTGCGGATGCTGCTGGATTCCACTACAATGAGGTAGTCTTGATGGACATCTTCCACGCAGACGGCCAGATGTCGATGACCATTCCGATGCAAATCTCCGCTGGGCTGAAGGAACTGGTGGCGGAGTGGATAACGGACGGTTTTGCCAAACCCACCGACGCAGACCCTACTGGGAAGACGACAAGAGATCAGTGTACCATCGAAACTTCCACCCAGTACTTGTTCTTCAACGATTCTCAATTATCTCTCATAGGATCCTCAATGCGTATATCAGAGCCGACAAGAAAAACAAGATGCTCTTACGCGCTCAGATGCGACCGGCAGATATCCAGGTCATCCGCGACGCTGCTACGGACCCGGAAACCGTCCCAGCCATTATGTTGCTCACGAAAATTGCAAGGGAGCCTATCTATCAGCCAATGTATCAAGTGTTTGTGGAAGGCCGAAAGGCCGCGACGGGTGTGGCTCCTTCGATTCCAGTGTTGAATTTGTTGTAACGTCTCAAAAACTGTATTATGCCAACGGTGCATTATGTTCGCGTCTACTCTATGCATCTTTTTGGCAGCGTGCATGGCATGTGGTTCAACGATACCTCCCGCCGTTCCGACAGCGCGCCAGTGCGCGCGCCGTGTTGTTGGTGACGCTGTGAGCAAGACGCCTCAATATGCGGCAACAGGAACAGAAGTTGCCAACTGTCTTTAACCTGCGTAGAGCGTGGATCCTCTTCGCATCAGATTCCACCGACCGAAATTTCTTTGAAGAATTACCCAGCGGAAAACGTACAGATATATGGTTATGCAGTGAACGGATCCTGCAGGAATGTTGAAGGGAATAGAGAGTTCAAAACACTTATTTATTGGACCGTGCTCGAGGGCCTCATATAGTACAGGGATAGTAGTACTAGAACATTCTGTAAGTACTTGACTAGGTACAATGAGTCGGAATGACTGTAAGTATGACTCAGGCATGAGTCCGAATGACTAGGTAGTGACTAGTGACTCGTTGAGTCAGATATACTGGAATATTCGATGACAAGGGTTTTGCGCCCAGTCTACTGGGTATCCGGGACAGGAAAAAAGCGGAAAAAGAGGGAAAGAAGGGAATTCGGAAAAGGTCTAGAAGGATCACGCACTGCGGTGCAAAATTTGGTAATTCGGCAGCAAAATTGAGAACCCGAAACTACTATACACTACATTTGCGTCCATGATCAACTCCCCGACAACCAGTAAGTTGCTTGCACTTCCGGCATGGGGCCTGGCAGGGCTCGGGGCAATTAAAAATGTTGCTATTTTCCGGGCAGTCTTCTTTGTGACAGCGTCGTCATGCACGACCTTTCTGTCTCTTGCGTTCGCCTTTGGGAACTATGTGGCGCCATTTTCCATTGAATCCTTTGATACTGGAAGGAGCCTTCAAGGAGGTCAGTAAAAGCGGATGAACTGCTGGAAAATTTCGCACGAATTCCCGGTGGAAGTTACCAATCTCGAATTCGCTCTGGAAACCCCCGCTTTCTGAAATCAATTCTGAGTCCGCAAGCAGTGTCTTAGCTAAAGCCGTATCGAGATCTTCGCCCGGGAATAGCTCCCACGATGAATCTGGAGGCTCGGATCACTCCCCTGGCTCTGGGACCTGAACTCGACTCGGGGGGTGACGAATTACCCCGTAATCCCCTTAGGGGCGCCAAATGTTGTGTCTCGACCGTGTTCCGAGCGTTCAGCAGCAGGAGTCTACGCCATTCTCGTCACTTAGTTACTTCGGCTAATGTTGCGAAACTTCGTGACTTTGATGGGAAGTACTGTAAATGTTCGTGAGTTTGATGGTTTTCTGTAAATCTTCGTGAGTTAGTATTCTGGGCTTGTCAAACGGCGACTGCTCGGCACATCACAGATTGATGGATATGCCGAGTTGGCCGATTAGGTCCGGTTAGAGGTTTGGGGTTAGTGGTTTGGGTTAGGAGGTTTGGGTTAGTGGTTAGTGGTTAGGGTGGTTAGGGGTTAGTGGTTAGGGGTTAGTGGTTAGTGGTTAGTGGGTAGTGGTTAGTGGCCAGTGTTAGTGTTAGTGTTAAGGTGAGGGATCTATATAAAAAAACACGCTCGGCTTGTGTGAAGGAACAGTGATGGCCGATCTTCCGAGTTCTTGAACGTACAGCATTGAACTTACGAGCTTTCACAGGATAGCATCAAACTCACGAGCTTTCACAGATTCCTATCAAAGTCACGAAGATTCATAATGCTACGTGAAGTAACTAAGTGACGAAGGTGACTACTACTCCAATTGAAATCACCGTCCTGTTCGGTCAAACCAAGAGGCAAGACAACCCTACTGGTGCCCTTGCTAACATTAAAAACGCCGATGTAAGCCCGCCAATCTGACCGCAGGCACTAACTCAAGCTTCTACAACATAAACATCTTCAACAAAGAGTGGCTTCACCCTCCAACCCCCCATCGAGATTCACCCAGTCTATCTATTCCCAGCATGCGGCTACTTGTCGCAGTCTCACTGCATGGACTTAGTATGTGGTTGATTCCCCAATCCCTGCACGTTTCTCCTAGTTTTTCTCCAGCTTGTGGTGGCTCAAACCAATACAGCCAGTGCAGCCCTCTCTCAATCGACCCTACCCGTTGGATCTTGTACCGCAAGCATTGTGTGCCCGTCTCATTTTGCCAGTATCGACGCTAATTGATTCCCAAATAACAGCCTTGTTCCAACGGCGCTTGTTGCAACTCGGAAACGGGTTATTGCGGGCACATTTCTCCCACCGCAGTCTGACTGGACATTTGATTGATGTTGAGCGCAGATACGGTGCCTCATTCTGTACGACTGTTGCGGATGGAGGGTATGTTCAATCTCATGGGTTTCATTCTGCGCATTTAGCTGCTGTGGCAGGCCTTGTACCTCGAATTGTAATGCGCAAGCACAGGTGGGCAGCTTTCTTCCGCACTGAAAGACAGCTCACAAATGACTCATGTTAGTGCGGTCCAAACGCACCGGCCGGAGAGGAGGAATGCCCATTGAAAGTCTGCTGCTCCCAGGTAGGTCACCCAGTCCGATTGTCTTCAATCCGAATTGAAGGAAAATTTACCCTCAGTTCGGATATTGCGGAACTACCGGTGTGTTGAAATCCCCAGATTAAAGAAGTATTCTGACGCTCAACGACAGAGGATTTCTGTGGAACTGGCTGCCTGAGCAACTGCAACCCTGCGCAAACCGCAAGCTGCGGTGCGGACCAACAGTCTGCACTAGGACGGCGTATTGGATACTACGAGGTGAGGAACTTATTGTTCCTTTGATCGCACACTAAGGCGACCTAGGGTTGGGCATCTTCTCGGTCGTGTGATGCATGGACACCGTCCACAATGAACGTGGACTCCCTTACCCATGGTAGGCAGCCCCGCAAAAAACTTGATTCATCTTGTTCATTCCTTCTGTAAAAGTGAACTTTGCCTTCGCGTCCATCTCTAGCTCGTTTGAAGTTATCGAAATGACGCCGGGGGACTCGGTGCTTTGGGCTGAAACAACTGCGCTGAAGTCGCGGAACCCATCACTCAAGATTTTTCTCTCTATAGGCGGCTGGTCATTTAATGATCCAGTGAGCGGAGTTCACCTTCCTGAAAATTAAGCTCAATATCCGTGTAGCCTACTTCAGGAATTTTCAGCGCACTAGCAGCCAGCTCATCCAACACTCAGACCTTCATTAACAGCGTGCTCATCACCATGCTTGCATATGGTTTCGACGGAATTGGCATCGAGTAAGCACTCTTTTCATTTTTAAGACGGCTGGTTGACTAAAGTTCATACAGTTGGGAATATCCAGTCGCCGAGTACGTTGATGTTTTATTTGTGCTCCTCGCTCGAGTTGAATTTATCTTCAGGGATCGTGGAGGTTCTCCTGGCGATATGGCCAACTACCCGATATTCCTCAGCACGCAAATTACTATTTATCGTTTTCTCGCGACTGATTTTGTTTCAGCGGCTATCAAGACAGCCTTTGGTCCTTTCGGCTATCAGCTGGTCCGTTGAATGTATCCTTTCGAGTCTCACGCTCACGTTCTTCTATAGTCATTCACCGCGCCATCGAGTTACTGGTACCTACAGGTTTACTTTTCTCCTATTAAGTCTTGGTCTCGAACGGAAACGTGCAGAATCATGATCTTCCCGCGATGTTGGCGGATGGCGCCGCTGACTGGGTGAACGTGATGACGTACAATTTGCATGTGCGTCCAGTACCTCTTCTTTTTATTTTTCTGTATTCAAGCCTCTTTCACAGGGGGCAAGGACCGAGGCACGTACCTGTTACCTGCCTCAATGGTAGTTGACAGGCATGTCAGAGAGCATGTTACGCCACACATCAGACCTCGCGAAGCCCTCGTGGCTCCGGGTTTTCAATCCGCTTATGTCACGCTCAAGGCTCAAGAACACCCAATGGACGCACAATGCGGATTGGAGGTGCTCGGTAAGAGTGAGGCTCGAAGAATGATGGAATAAAAGACTAAGGAATACAAGCGACTAGCTACGCTACTTATACTGTTCAACTGTGGCTATGTAACTAGTGCTAATAATATATACAATAGAGCGTCCATGTGCAGTAGGCACCATAACCATGTGTTCTGAATAATAAACATGCCAGAACCATGTGTTCTGAGTAATAAACGTCCTGAAGCCATGTGTTCTGAGTAATGCCCATGCATACTCCACATGTCCGCAGCATGACGCCTGTCAGCTGTCCGATCACCAATCCGTCGTGCTTCATCGGCATGTTCCTGTGGGAACCCGAAGGCCCCCGGTCACTCCCTATGAACTAGCTCCGGATTTTCTCAAGAATTTTGACTGTTTTACTCTATGAAAATCGGGTCTGGGACCCTTGTTTTACTCTATGGCGGAGCGAAAAACCAAAAAATTATTTCCCACGCTATTTTTTTTGCCTTTTTCGCGCCCTGCCCTCTTAGCTCTTTTCCCGCCCCATATTCCTTCACATTCTCACCCCCAGCACGCTTTTTCTTCAACTTCCATGATTTCTTGGCCATGAACATTCATTGGATGTCATACTCTATTGGTACATCAGGCCCTGCCATAATTATGAAGCCCTGGCCTTCTAGCTCTCAAGTGGCCAACTAAGGGGTCTCAAATAGTAGAAGCTGAGAGTACGGGATCCTCCGAAATGCGGGTGTTAATATCGCGCATCATCTCATTGATGATTCCGCTGGAAATCCATTCATCACTGAGGAGTCGAGTCGAGTCCAATTGTACGTCAGGAGCACCCGGGCGTATACTATTCCAAGAGACATAATTGAGAAAGTGTTTCTCTGTGTCAGGAAACCGAGAGAGACTTTCGGTCCATTTGTCTTGTGCGGCCCGGAGAGTGACAATTTCCCTATAAAAAGAAGGTGCCCACAGCGGGAGACAGTGATTTTGATCGGTATGGTCCATCAAGCCATGCCTGGGGCAAAGCTTCCTCCAGCCGACGAATCAAGGCCAGAGGAGGGATTGACTTGATGGAGTGGACACTGGTGTCCTCACAATTAGGTGGATCAGGACTGAACCATGAAGAAGGTTGCTTCGGGAAAGGCGCATCATTCTCCAGAATATTGGGGAGCGGTACCAAGAGAAATTCTGTGACCATAATATCGGGAATTGGAAGCTGTCGTATGACCACGGTGGGTAGAGTGTGCGCAGCCGTGAACTTTGCCGCAGTAACTTGTGTCGGGAGGTCCCGGTAGACCTTGTTTTGGCCAATCCACTTGGCAGGATCAAACCGAGGAGTGTTCTCGGAATCACTGTTGATCTCTATCATAGAACGGGGACAGAGAGAAAAGTTACGACAGTTGTTATTATCTGATTGTTTAAACAGACCTAAATCCTGCCGATGCTAGGATGATGTACCGAAAATTTGCGCCACAGGGGCAGTGTCATTCAAAAAAAAAAAATCTCGGGCTATGCCCGATTTACTCTATGGTGGAGCAGAAGGTCCCGCTCAAGGGCTGTTTTACTCTATATCACGGAGCTAAAAATTGCGATTTTGGGGGCTTGTTTTACTCTATTCCGGAGCTAGTTCATAGGGAGTGACCGGGGGCCTGAACCCGATCCCTGGCTGTCTGATCACTGATGACTCAAGCATAGCCTTGGTGTTTAAATAGACGAGCGCTTGATTAGGCGCTTAGATAAGGCGTTGTCGCGATTAGATAGCATCTA
Source organism: Mycena maculata (assembly GCA_029448575.1). Lineage (NCBI taxonomy): Eukaryota > Fungi > Basidiomycota > Agaricomycetes > Agaricales > Mycenaceae > Mycena > Mycena maculata. The sequence continues at coordinate 95,564 of JARJLG010000049.1, read as the reverse complement.
AATCGTGACAGCTTATCCGGTTTGTCACATCGCGATCACCTGTTCTTCGAGCTCTCACGCTCACTGGCATCGCGTCACGTCGGAAATACGTAGTTTCTTTACCAGAGCGTGTTTCCCCTTACTCATGTAGTTTTGCGGCAATCTTTCAATAATATTTTTTTCTATTCTACTTGAGGTGTATTACACCATGCAATTGTATGGGCTCGGTTACGGTGTTTGTGGGTGCCTAAAAGAATTATTAAAAATACGCCCAAAAAGGAAAGAGGAAAAGGGAGAGAAAGAGAGATTTAGATACCTCCTCCCCGGACGTTTCGGAGGCGCTCGGGAATATTTTGGTGACGTCAGAACATGTAATTTTTTTTTTCGGCGCTGCGCGGCCTTCTTTGTAATTCAAGGAAAGTGGAATATCCTTGTGAGAGTTTGCATGGCCGGTGTTTGATGCTCATATGTTTGATGGCTTTCATTTTGGTAACAGTGTATTCTCATATTTATTTTCGGGCGCTGCGCGGCCTCCTTGATTATCCTCTCCTTGCACTGAAATTTCGGGATGTTTATGTGGCCATGACCTTTTGGCATGACATCCACTGACCAGAAATATTCTCGGAAGAAGAGGGGGGCTAAGAGGCCATTATAGGTTGTGTCCCCCAGCCACGGAGCACCTTTCGAGGTCCGTTACATATGTTGAAGCAACTTTCATAGGGTACCGTAATAAAATGGACCATGTTCAATCAAATTTGCTGAGGAAATTTGTCAAATATATATTGACTAGTTGGGCTCCCAATTCCAACCACAACAGTCTCCATTTCCATTGTAACGACGCCCCGGCTCTGAATTTGTATCGCGAGAACTAATCTAATCTGCACAGCCCACCTTCCGATACACCCGATTTGGTGTATCTCTTTGATGCCAACACTTGGATACACCCAATTGAGCCACATCAAACGGATACACCCTTTTCGGACAGGATACACCATATCGGGTGTATCCATCACCACAAACACCAGAACCGCGCCATTGTATGCTCCGCCCATCCATCAAGCCTCGTGTGGCACATATACCATTTTTGGAATTTGATGCGGTCTTTTTGTCTCTGCATCTTTGTTGCACTTACATTTTAACTGAATAGACAGACTGCTCCAGTCCCCAAAATTTTTGCTTCATTCCTCTTATTTAACACTACCACCTATGCCCAATTCCTCCTGAACTTCCACCGGCAACGACGGTCCTCCTAAAGCGGGGAAAGAGGTCTCATGAGAACCATCACCTTCCTGACGTGATCACATGTGCAGATTTGCGGCCCGGCGCTTCCCACACAGATGTCGGGTGTCAGGAGTGAATCTGGTGGATGATATTGTCTTCCCTCCCACTCCATCACTTTATCCTCTTCTCTCATGGTTAATTGTGTCTGCTCTGTTTGTCAGGTCAAAAATCTGGCAGGGTCTCCAGTCAGTTTTCGCACAAGACAAACACACAAGGCCCGTGACAGACGGCAGAAGATAGCTCAGCAACATGCGGACGAAGATGATGAAGCACCAGAAGCAAATACTGGATGGCATCCCCCAGATATACCAATCTCTTCACCCCCACAGAGGTCAGCTCCAAATTTCCAGAGATCTGGAATGCTAAGAGTCGAATGTGCAAAATTAATTTGGTTGTATTTGGTCATAGACTCAGACAAAGGTTTGACTCTGGGGAACCTGGGCTGCAAAATGAATCAAAGCCGAACCTTGGCATAGTCTCTGAACATGAAAAGGAACATTTTGCCTTCTTAAAGTAGTGTGCCAGGTGTTGATAAGACTCTGAGAGTAGAGCTAATAAATTAGTTGCCACCTAATTTATTGTTCCACACATTCAATAATATTTTCAGTAATAACCTCCCACCTGTGTCAAAAGTGGGCAGCTGTCGACTACCACTGGACTCTCCAAAATTTCTTCTAGATGCAACCGGCACACCGAGGTGAGGTAGGTTGGTCCCTATCTGACTCCGCAAATACCAGACTCATGGATCTATAGGGGAGATGCATACAATGAGGCTATCGTAAATGACTATCAAACATCCATATCCTCCTCGTCGGAACTCGACTCATCGCTATATGGATCACTATACTCAGTATCGCACATTGATAGCAGAACTCTTTCCGGAATTCAATCAGGTTCCATCCGGATCAGTTGAAATTCTGGGGGCCATTGGCAACTCTTAATCAACCCTGTGTGCCGTCGCATTTGCACCCGACCAGCGGACCAACGTCTTCAATCCCACTGGAATAGACTTTAATTCAGCAAATTGTAAAATAGGATAAATAGAAACTTACAAAAGGTATTTCCTCTCCAAATATGGGAAGAGGTTTCCAGTGCCTAGCAGCACTTCCTTGTCGTCCACTTCGTTGATGAACGAGAGACTCAGAGTTGGCAAAGTCAGCGTGGTGATTGTCAGCGGTGATAAGATCTTGAAAACTGATTGGCTGGGACATATAGCATTTTGAGAAATATCTCCGACGGCAATAGGTCTTGATAGCGGTAGGTAGGTGATGATCAGCGAAACAGCCACGCATCGTGGGCTAATCATGATGAATCGGAAACCGCGGTTTTGGTGCAGATAAATTGCAAGTCTCTGAATCTCCCTCTCTTTTCTCTCTTTTCTATCTCTTTTCCCTCTCTCTCTCAACTTGAAAAAATGCATTTCAATCCCCCATCCACAGCAATAAGCCATAAGCCAAAAAAAATAGGACAAGGCACCTCAGAACAATCGCGGAACAAAGCGGATCAAAAGTGAATTGCCACAGCTGTCAATTAGCTGTCAAACACAAACTTCAGGTGCGTTTTCTCTACTGACTTTCGACGACTGTGCAAATAACAAACGCAGGAATGAGAGAGATGCATACAATGGAGCTATCGTAAATGACTATCAAACATCCATATCATCCTCGTCTGAACTCGTCCCATCACCCGATTTATCCATCTGCGCCAACTCCTCCTCCGACGGCAGATGGTATCATTCCTTGACCTTGTTGCCGTATTTCTTCATGAAGGGAGTCTTCTTCAATGTTTTGTAGTCGTTGTTGTCGAGAGAGATGTCCTCCGCGAGTGGCAGGGCAATGCCGGCATCAGTATAGTTAGCTCTGAGTGCGGCAGGAAGGGCATTGAAATAGTTCGGCTCGAACCAATCGAGGGGAACACCAACAGGGAAGCGCTAAGAGATATCAGACTCCAAATTCGAAGGTACACGTGTGCAGGGCGGGGCGATGTGCCTACGTTTCTTTGTTGCAGCTTTGACCTGTGCCCTGGCAACGTCCACCGCACGGAAAAACTCGGTGATGTGAGGGTTACGAGCGGATTTGGCATAGATGGAATAGACGGGATTGCCAGCGGCATCGAGAATAGGATTGCGGTTGGCATCGAATGAGGGTTCGTCATCCGAGTGACACTCCACCTCTTCGGATAACGCAATAACGCGGGAACGATAACCCTCGCTTCGGAGGAACTCGGTTCGTTCTTCGGCTGTCTGGGTAATTCATTAACGAGGAGGTAGGGCGAAGGGAATTACAACACACCTCCTTGCGGTGTTTATAGATGTTCGTGTCCCGGATCCCCTTCTTGACACTGCCCGCCGCCTTCATCTCCTTCTTCGCCAATTTGTAGATGTACGAGTACACGTAATCTCGGTAAAAACGTGATGGGAGTTTGTGATTGGCGAGGTTGACGAGGTTGGGGCTGAGACGAGAGTAGGCGTGAGAAATGGCGATAGTTTGGAATGTTTTAATGGCAATGAGCTCGGACCTGATTGTATGCGGAACCAAAGTTCCCAAGGACATCGCGGGGCACCATTTCTGAAGGCCAAAGGAAAGTATAGCGGAATACGTAACACGCAGGAAGTGTTCGTCCATTTCATAAATATTGGCGGCGATCTGGCTGCGCGCTCGACTGTGATACGCTGCCTGCCGCATACTGTCAACAGCCGAAATTGCTCCACCTATGATGTTGGAATAGGCGGCGTCAAGACACTGGTTGAACATTTCACATTTTTGAGTGAAAAAATTGATAAAAAATGTCGTTCAATTTATAGCCATTTTTCATCAAAAAAAGAAGTGAAAAATTTAAAACATTTTCACCACTTTTTTTGACTTGAAATCAAAGTGAAAAATGTGAAACAAATTTTGTGATGTTGTTAAGATGTTTCTTTTGCATTTTTTGACTGAACTCAAGGTGAAAATGATGGTGAAAAAATCAAAAGTTTTTTCACTAATTTTTTCAGCAGAAATCAAAGTGAAAAATGTGACACAAAGTTGGTCATATTGTTAAGATGTTTGTTTCACATTTTTGACTGAAACTCAAGGTGAAAAATGCGAAATATCACTTGTTGAACATTTCAATTTTTTGAGTGAAAAAATTCATAAAAATGTTATTCAATTTATTGGCATTTTTTCACCGAAAAAAGAAGTGAAAAATTCAAAACATTTTTCACCACTTTTTGAGTTGAAATCAAAGTGAAAAATGTGAAATAAAGTTTGTGATGTTGCAAAGATGTTTCTTTTGCATTTTTTGACTGAACTCAAGGTGAAAATGAAGGTGAAAAAATCAAAAGTTTTTTCACTAATTTTTTCACCAGAAATCAAAGTGAAAAATGTGAAACAAAGTTGGTCATATTGTTAAGATGTTTGTTTCACATTTTTGACTGAAACTCTAGGTGAAAAATGCAAAACATCACTGGTTGAACATTTCAAATTTTTGAGTGAAAAAATTGATAAAAATGTCGTTCAATTTATTGGTATTTTTTCACTGCAAAAAGAAGTGAAAATTTTAAAACATTTTTCACCACTTTTGTGAGTTGAAATCAAAGTGAAAAATGTGAAACAAACCTCATGTTTTTCTTCAAACTAGTAATACCATTAATTCATACACATTTCAAGGTAAAAACATAGGTGGAAAAATGAACAGTTTTTTGACCAGTTGTTTCACTAGAAATAGAAGTAAAAAATGCAAAACAAACGGTGAGTCCAATCCCAGACGGATTTTGCGGCCCAGCGGCATTTTAGGTGCATTTCAGGTCCCTGAATCCATTTCTGGTGTTCTTGGGCCCATGCCGTCTGCCATTAGGGGCAGTCAGAGTCGCTGAATTTCGGCGATTCTGAGGTGATTCTGACAGGTGATTCTGACGGCGATTCTGATTTATTTTAGCGTGGGAGAATCACCAAAAATCAGAATCGCCCGAGAATCGCCTCGGTTTGCAGAATCTCCTCCAGAGGAGATTCTACATCGATTCTCAGGTGATTCTGATTCTGATTCTGCTTGCAATAATTATAATGTTGATTCTCGAAGTCCTTAACCCCAACAAATATTATTTTTGCGACATGGCTATTTGCAAGACAAATCCGATCCCGACCGAGCTTTCTTCCTTGCATCTTGGACGGTCTTGTCATAACAAAGAGGGTCAAGGAACCCCAAGATCTGTCTGCCGAGGACTCGCGAGGAGGCCTGTGAGGAAGCTGAGAAACCAGTCAAACAAAAACAGTGCTGTGCCCCAGGAACATTGTACCAGCACCAGGGGAAGTCTAGGCCATAGAAAAGTGCATTTTATTGATAATTGAAGAAATTTTTATACAATGAGAATCCACATGAGAATCGCTTGCAGGACCGGGGCGGTCAGAATTGAGGGCGATTCTGAGTGATTGTCCCACGATTCTGATGCAAAACAATTCCGAGAATCACATCAGAATCGCCTGTCAGAATCGCCTCAGAATCACCGAAATTCAGCGACTCTGACTGCCCCTATTGCCTCACGGATTTAAAATCCGAGCTAAAAATCAAACAAAATGGCTTTTTTAATCAGTACTGACCTGAAATGCACCTAAAATGCCGCTGGGCCGCAAAATCTGTCTGGGATTGGACTCACCACAGGCCAAGTACTCATTAAAACAGCAATAAAGGGTGATTTTTCGGATTTTAAATCCGCGAGGGAAAGGTGGGTGGCATGGACCCAAGTACACCAGAAATGAATGCAGTGGTTAAAACACATCTAAAATGCCACTGGGACCCAAAATACAATGTACTACACAGATTTTGAATTTTTTACCAATTTTTCCGTCAAAAAAACTTGAATTGCTTCAACAGTGAAAGGCAGACAATAGACAAAGGAAGGACAAAGGACAACGGACAACGGACAAAGGACAAAGGACAAAGGACAAAGGACAAAGGACAAAGGACAAAGGACAAAGGACAAAGGGCCACAGGATTTCCAAGCTCCTTTGTCTGTCCTTTGTCTATTCTTTGTGTGTATTTTGTCTGGCAAAGAACAATTGATGGACTGTGATATCGGCTTTGTTTAGCTGCCAACCACCTTCGGAACACATGAGTGAAACACATGTGAATTCTGGGTGAGTTAGCTTTTGCCACCACTGTTTGTTTTGCATTTTTTACTTCTATTTCTAGTGAAACAACTGGTCAAAAAACTGTTCATTTTTCCACCTATGTTTTTACCTTGAAATGTGTATGAATTAATGGTATTACTAGTTTGAAGAAAAACATGAGGTTTGTTTCACATTTTTCACTTTGATTTCAACTCACAAAAGTGGTGAAAAATGTTTTAAAATTTTCACTTCTTTTTGCAGTGAAAAAATGCCAATAAATTGAATGACATTTTTATCAATTTTTTCACTCAAAAATTTGAAATGTTCAACCAGTGATGTTTCGCATTTTTCACCTAGAGTTTCAGTCAAAAATGTGAAACAAACATCTTAACAATATGACCAACTTTGTTTCACATTTTTCACTTTGATTTCTGGTGAAAAAATTAGTGAAAAAACTTTTGATTTTTTCACCTTCATTTTCACCTTGAGTTCAGTCAAAAAATGCAAAAGAAACATCTTTGCAACATCACAAACTTTATTTCACATTTTTCACTTTGATTTCAACTCAAAAAGTGGTGAAAAATGTTTTGAATTTTTCACTTCTTTTTTCGGTGAAAAAATGCCAATAAATTGAATAACATTTTTATGAATTTTTTCACTCAAAAAATTGAAATGTTCAACAAGTGATATTTCGCATTTTTCACCTTGAGTTTCAGTCAAAAATGTGAAACAAACATCTTAACAATATGACCAACTTTGTGTCACATTTTTCACTTTGATTTCTGCTGAAAAAATTAGTGAAAAAACTTTTGATTTTTTCACCATCATTTTCACCTTGAGTTCAGTCAAAAAATGCAAAAGAAACATCTTAACAACATCACAAAATTTGTTTCACATTTTTCACTTTGATTTCAAGTCAAAAAAAGTGGTGAAAATGTTTTAAATTTTTCACTTCTTTTTTTGGTGAACAATGGCTATAAATTGAACGACATTTTTTATCAATTTTTTCACTCAAAAATGTGAAATGTTCAACCAGTGAGAGAAGCAGTGAACACATCAAGATCATCCGGCAAAACATATCGGCTCTTCTCAAACGCCGATATGGCATCGAGAGCGGGTAATTCGGGCAGCCATGAAAGGACCCCCACATCATGCGAAGGTGCGTATAAAATGCGAGCTGTGATTATGAAATGAATACTGTTGCACAAAGAAAAGTCAATCGGTTCTGCACCTTAAGTTTCTTGTCTTCGGGCTTGACATCAGCAAGTTTGAGATGATGTTGATCCCGGCGTGCGTTCTCAGATGGAGGCATAGTACCGCGTGCGCGACGTCGTTTAGTGGATGTTGGGGGAGCGGAAGAAGGCGATGTTTTGTCACGAGGCCTCTTTGTCCCCGCTTTGGGAGTCGGGCCGTTGTTGCCGGTAGAAGGTTGGGATGAATCAGGCATGGGGTATGTTTGGGACGTGTTGAAGAGGAGGAATGGAGAAAAAACAATGGAGACTGGAACATTGTTCAGCCCCAAATTCAAATGCAAGGACACAAAGACGCGGAGAAAACTCAAAGACTGCATCAAAATCCAAAAATGACCTACCGAGGCCCTCGGAGTTGATGGACGGGGTGTACGATTGTGTGGTGTACCCCTCAGGTAGAGATAGAAGAATATCATTCATCAAAGACCGCAAACTACACCAGTAAAGGGGAATACTTTGTGGTGAAGCAACCAGGTATTTACTGTGTGACGCGATCAGCGTGAGACCTCAATGAGCAGGTGATCGCGCACCCGGGTAAACTGATTGAAAGCCGAGCAGGCACACGAGTTCTTTGAGCTCTTTGACTACGGTGCTACCTGCTCCGTCGCATGCCTAGCAACTGCCTGGCAACTGCCTTTGAGCATGAACTGGCTGTGGGACTCCTAGAGAAGTAAAATTGATCTGGTTGAGAGAGGAATGGTTGGTTCGACAACCACTCACGTGAATAATTACCTTATTTGGCAGTCACATGGTATGACGTGGTTGGTTGGTTGGCTCCAATGGGCCGGAAAAACAAAACCCGGTATCTGTTCCGGCATTCACGGAACGGTACCCCCCTTGGATCAAGTGGCTGTGATGCCGTCGTTCTGAGTCTCGATCCTGACGCTGACGACACAGTCGCACTGAGCAGTCGGTGCGGTGTGTTAGATTCGTTGCCAGCTCTGCTTCACCCAAGCTTCACCATATCCCACGCACATTGTGCTTTGCCTCCTGTGCTCGGATATGTGGTGGCTCGCTCTCGATCTCGACACGCTCCTTGCACGCCGTCCGTCGAAGCTGTTTGGATTTCCATCTCCCTTGCCTTGCCCCTGCCCTCTGTCTCGATGCCGATGCCGACACGCTCACCCCCGCACCGCACATGTGCCGCTGCCACCCGCACCGTATTCCATGCACCTGCGCTTCGTCCTCTGCGCCGAGGTTCGTCGTGCAGGGAGTGTATCCACCAGATATCTGGCAGTGCTGATGTGCAGCACTTGAGCGCGGTGTGTGGCGTCCCTTGACTTCAGACCTGGATTCCGTCTCCTCATTTCCATCCTCCTAGTGTGCTGTGCCCAATTCGAGCTAATTCTGCGACCGCGCTTGGACCGCGACTCCAACGGGTGTCAATACATTCCCGCCGCTTGCCGACGCCGACCCAGCGTGGGCCTCCCACGCTGTCCTCTGGTGCTGCTGCGAGCAGTCCGTCTCACCTCATTCCTTCCCAGACTGACGCCAACACGGTACCAAATACATGCTCTCGCACGACGCCGGGTCACCTTCAGACTGGCCATCCTACCATGTACGTCGCCCTCCTGTGCCAGTATGTCTCGATCTAGTCGCATAGGCGAGACGACGCTGCGCCATCATCGCCTCGCTGCCACTAAACGATGAACCTGTCCAGTATCTCCACAGTCTTCCTGGCTCGACCTGGGCCGATGTGCCAGACGCGCCGCGACTCACCTACGCCGTCCATGCTATGCGCTTCCTATGTCGGTGCGGCTGCGCCCCTCGCAATCGGAACTGTTACTTGTCTACACTCGTTCTCGCAGAACTTTCCAGGTGAGATTCGATCTTGGTTTTTAGTTCCAGCAGGTACACAAGCTCTCTGCACATCTGGGTTGCCTCTGTTTCGGCTCTTCAACTTCCTTCAATCTGGCCAGACGTCATAATTTACCGATATTTGAAAATTCGCTCGCGCAGACGGGCACAACCCAGAGGTGAGCTACTGCTCACATGTCAGACCAAAGTTAATTAAATCTACCTACTGTATCACAATGCTCTTTCAATTCATTGATTTCGGTTCGCAATAACTGTTCAGTAACTTCATGGTTTCAAATACTTCACATCGATGCCAACATTCTGAATTACGACGCAACGATTGGGAGATCACACCAGAAATGGAAAATTCACCTGGCACACTCATAGGTCTGAGAGTCCCGGGCAATTACACGGGAGCTTCAAAGCTTCACATGCCTCTCAAAATCAACTCGCCACCCACAGCATCACAACTCACTGCGGGGCCCGACGAAATCTGCAGTCGCCGCACGCTGCACGAGTTACCCGCACACTACTGCCTGCAACACCCCGTATCATGCCCCGCTCCTGATCTCCCCCGCCCCCCGCCCCGAGGATCTGCACCGCCTCCATATCCGCATTCATTACAAGTATATTACCGCCCTTCACCAAGTACTTCAACCCGAGAACTTTTCCCGGTGACGAGCATCTTGACCTTCTGCAGCTGATTGAAGAAATTGGTGTTGCCCCAGTTCATGTGGATTCGAGTCCGACTTTCTTTCTATCTTTTTTTTTTTTGAGTGTTTGGAGTAACGAGATCAAAGTCTGCAGAAGCATTCTGAGTCTGTCCGCTTGTGTTGCTGGTTTTGAGCCAGTCATGCCGGTCCGTTTGTCCAGGAGGAAATGCCGTTATGCACTTGAATTAACCAGTGTGGGACTCTGGCCTGCAATTTTATCCGATACCACACAATGGCCACATACCTACTAAAACCCCCTCTGTGAGTGTCCAGTCATCCGGAAGTGAGTCCTCATCCATCAGTAGCCCGCTCCATGTATTGAGTACGGCTTGTTTATTCAACGCGAGTGGGCCAAATTTAATTTTGTCTGTGAGAATGCAATGTTTTCAACCACTGATTGTGGATATTCGGAGTCCGGCTTTCTTTAGACCCAAATGCCTCAAAAGAAAGTCAAATCCATGCCGATTCTGGTCGGACTGGGGTTTTGGCCCGTACTTGGGTTGATGAAATTGATAATTTGGCTCATATTGAAGTTCTTCCCACTCGACGCCCATCACCACAAGGCTGGGTTCATCAACTCTCCGGCCTGCGATGCCTGCGATGCTGCACATGAAACTCGCGCACACTTTATCCTGGAATCCCCGATCTGGGAACCTCTGCGCTAACATCTTCATGTCGCATGCAGGCCCCTTTGGCCCGCTTCACCTCTCCCCGCTGCTCTCGGTATAAACGAGAAACGAAAACGAAAACGCGGCAGAGCACGGCACGATCAATCGGCCCACCAGGCAATCACGCCAAGATGCTCACACACCCTCGCTTGTTTCCTCCGGAGCTAACTCCGGTTCCGATACCGATGCGCCCACGTGTCTTGCCCTCCGTTGGTCGTTCACGTAGTTTGTGTTCACCGTGGATCTGCGATACATTGGACCTTCTTTTTCAATGTGTCTTGTACATCCTCTTCAATAGGGGAAGTCAAAGTGGTCAGGGAAGGCCGATTCTGGCAACGATTCTGACTTTGATTCTGGAACCGGTCGAGAATCGATCAAAATGCAGAATCGGCCAGAATTGGTGTTCCTCCTCTGGAGGAGGAACTGCATCAGAATCGCCGATTCTCGCATCGATTCTTGACAGACCGATTCTCTGGCTGATTTTGATTGGTGAGAATCGACTTCAAAAACAATCCAGAATCGGGTCGGTCAGAGCTGCACCGATTCCTATTCGATTCTGTCCATCGATTCTGGTGATAATCGGTGTCAGAATCGACATGAGAATCGGCCCACCTTGACCGCTTTGACTTCCCCTAATGAATCATCCATTTCCACAGTTACTCTGGGTTGCACGAAGCCTTCGGGGAAAAAAAAGACTCGGACCTGACTAATTGGTTTAAGGGCAAACCTGAGAGCTCGGGCAAGCTCCAAGGAGTAAATTACCCTGAGTACAGGAGAATAAATGAGCCTGAGGCCTATAGAATGACCCCCAGCGACCTCCTTGCCTCTACTTTTCCCCCACCACACTCTTACAAACTCTACTGCTACCCAGCTATGGCTGGCAAGTCACCTCAACTATTCTTCAGTGCCTTCTGAGATGTTTGACCAGGCTATGAGAGAAGCCCAGGCTTCGGTTATCATCAACCACACGACCTCCCCAACACTGGGCATTTATTCTTCGGCTTTCGTTCACTCTTTTCATCGGTGTTATCCTCGGCTTTGAAACCACACTCTTTCTTCCTACAACTGATGCTACAGATTTCGTTCACGGAACCTGCTACTTCTCAGCATTTTATACGGTTTGGCTAGTCGACCTAGGTGTGCCATTAAACATTATTTCTTTATTTGTTAACTGCTCAGCTCATGTGGACGACTTGCAGGTCAATTCTATGTTCCAGCAGACATCAAAATGTCGGATCTATTCAGCACTGGGCACCAAACATACCACCAATCCCATATTTCACATATGCGGATTGATCAGTTTCATCATCAACCAGGATACGCCCGTCCATCACCCCAACTTATCTGGGACAATCTGTTGCTGGTTTGGAACTGGATCTTCAATTTCACCTCTCCTTCTCAAAGTGCAGCCACATCCTCACCACCTACGATGTTTTTCCGAATCAATAGTGATGATTTTGACAGTAATAATCTCCCCATTGGCTATCTCAGTCTGCTGAATTGTTACCACAGACTCGGCCACAGAAACTAGTGATAATCGTGGGGACTTTTCACTATGGGACCAACACAGTATGAATTTCAACCAAGTATAGGATGAAAAGTAGCTCTCAACCTATTATCGGCTGATCTTAGGTTGATCTGTTTCAACCTATGTGCTAGGTTGACATGCATCCTAAGGGTATCATCCTATCATTGAGTGATTTCACGTCGGCTAATATCGCGGAGAATATCAACCTACGTCTGATTTCAACCTATAATAGGTTGACTTTGCATCGAGGAGCATGAACGACTCGAAATAAAGGCCCAGCAAAAGCAAAAGCATTTGTGAGGGACCTACCCCTCCAAATTGTCCTTCTTCCTCTTGAGATTGCCTGTACAACAACGGCGGAATTGAATGACATTCCGCCAAGTCGATTCAAACTCCGATAAATCACATCAAGATCGCATGCGATGGCGTGCTCGATGGTTGATTGATCATCGTCGTCTCTTCTCTCTTTCCTCCCACCCACTCACCCACCGCCGTCTAGCCTGAAGTCCTACTGGAGACCTCCAAGACCTTCAAAACCTTCAAATCATACCTCTCAAAGTCATACATCCAACCCTCTCAAGACACCCGTCTCTCTCGTGCTCCACATTCATCACCTCGGTCAAACGCTGTCAAGTACTAGCAAGGGATTATCCTTCAAGCCCTTCCTGCAAGTTCCTTCTCCTTGGCCTCTTTCTGATCCTGCTTCCGGACCGTGCCTGCTCCGCAAGTCCTTGCCTGTGACATGTTACTCTTCCTTGGTTTCTATGTCTTATCTTATTTCCGGACCGTGTCTTCCTTGTTCGTACCTGCAACATGTTACTCTTTCGTGTGCATTGACGTCCTATAAATGGTCCGGGGGATAATACCTTAGGTGCGTAGCCATATTTCGCTCTCATATCTTTGCTAATCACTGTTCACCCTGATTTTCTTTGCTCAACACCTTCGGACAACAGAGCTGCTTCCCACAGCGCCACCGCAGTTCATAGATAGACCGCATCTCATTGTGGCCTGGTGTGATTCGTGTCCACGGCGTTGTGGGCGTTGGACGTAGGAACAACCGGTGCACAGTTGAGGGGGCATACAATAAACATACTTTGTTTTATGTACTATGTATATCAATATATCTGCTCCTTTATTTCATCCAAAGCCGTCGTGATGTTCAGCAATTGATAGGATATGGTCAGATTATACTATGCTAGGTTGATAATCACTCGGGAAGGCCGATGGGATGATAGATTGAAAGTGACGGTTTTAGAAGTGAATTCATCCTATCAGAAGTAACCTACGACCATCTGGTTTTCAACCTAAGGCCGGTGAAAATCATCCTACGGCCAGCTTTATATCATCCTGCTTCTGGTTGAATAGTAGGTTGAATTTCAACCTTTGTGGCCCTCCTAGAGTATCAGGTAAGCCCAATTAGATCTCTGATAAATGTACACTAAATTATATTTAAAAGTTGCCTGGATCCCCATGGGAGATTCCAATAGCTGTGAACCATGGTCCGCAGTAGTTGGAGTTCCAATGGTATGTGACTGTGCTTTGTGATATATTCTCACTTCACGAATCCTTCCAGATTCATCGGAGGTTGAGGATGGCTATCCAGGTGATGGTATTAATCTCCCATTCGTTATCTTGGTCCACCCAGCTGCTTCCACAGACTCAACCAGCAAATTTAGCGAGGATAGCAACGACTCATCTGGTAAGGCCATTAACACATCTGATACTCAAATCCTTGCTGAATCATATTCCAGAGTGGCCCAATGACTCTGATACTCAGTCATTTCATTGTGATACATTGATTACTGTGATCCATGGCCTGGCCTTTCGTTAACGAAATGGTTTCAGTCCCAGCAGTGAGTAAAGATGAACTCTACCGTGTTTTTAATTCACTCCTCCTTCCAGCCTCATCACATGACAAGGATGATTGTCCTTCAATATCATATGGTCCTGTTCCTCGTCTCCGAGGGGGGCAAACCTCAGACGATGGTAAGTTGAAATAAATCTCATTTTCTGGTAGGCCAACATATCTGATTTAATTTTTGAGATTCTTCCAATCCTTCCTCTGTTTTCGAATCCAATGCTCCAAAGCGCAAATGGAGGGCAACACAAATTCAATCGGGATCATCGGGTGCATGGGATAGATGGTGATGATGAAGTTCTTGCCAGTGATCCTTATCCTGCTGAACGGCAGAATTTCTAATCTTTGCACACTCATTAGTTGACTTGTTTATACTTCAACACGACCACATAGAATAGCACAATTAATCTAATGATTCACTAGCAATCCCCCTCTCGCTGAAAATTAAATGAAACTTGGGTTCCGTTTGGTGTCCCAATTGGGAAATACTCAACTCTAGTTTCCCAAGTTTGTTTTGACCATGTTCTTCGTTACAAGGGCTCAAACATTGTCTTTCCATCTGAGAAACTGGGCTATACATATTATATCTGGCCCGCACTGAGGTTACAGAAGAAAATAGTAGGCTTTGATCTGAAACCAATGGTTGACCGTTCCCCTACATTTCACTGCTAGGGTCCTAGTTCAATCCTCAGTTATTTTGAGCCGGTTATTAAGGTCTACCACATGATATCCAATGATTATTAGATCCAACAATAAAAAATAGAAAAGTTACACCTTGATCTGTTGCCAGAGTTTGTTGCTGCAGTTTATTTATCATGAAGGTTTCTATCAGGTCCTCACTTTTTTTGTGTGGATTTCTCATCTTAAAAGACTTCAATCTTTCGTTTCCTCGAGTTATGGGGAAATACAGCGGGATCTGGTTTCAAACCACATATTTCTTTCTTGAGACTTCATTTCAAAATTTGAAGCAAGAAAAAATATTTCCAACTTACATTTCCGTCAAGCAAAATCCCTTGACAGTTGTCACCTGCACATTTTTGTTCCTCTGAATACCCAACCCATTCACGCCCCCAGCCACAAGCTCAACCATCCACTCCAACGCCAACGTAAGACATGTTGCGCTCCTTGCACATATTATTGACGCAGACCTACGCAGACCTGTTTCACCCTTGATCTAATTTATTTGAACATCTCACACATGCAGCTCTTGAGGATGTGTTTGGCCTTGCACTCCCTCGCCTCGACATCGGTGATGTTTGGCTCGCAGATGAGAATGATCTTCCCAGTTCTGTGCCTCCCAGGAATGGGTGGGGCATGGACGAGGACCATCACATTACAGCCCGATGGTGAATGCATGCTGCAGATTGCGGTGGATCAGTCTGGAGACAGTGCCGAAGGGTTGAAACAGGATGCCACTGTACTGTGGTGCCTTCTTCTGGCCATCATTGAGGAACATGATGGGTTTCTGGCAGACCTGAGAGAGATATGTTATATCACCACATGAACGAGCGAGAGGAAAAAAGAAATAAAGATG
This sequence comes from Mycena maculata, assembly GCA_029448575.1. Taxonomy (NCBI): domain Eukaryota; kingdom Fungi; phylum Basidiomycota; class Agaricomycetes; order Agaricales; family Mycenaceae; genus Mycena; species Mycena maculata. The sequence continues at coordinate 79,872 of JARJLG010000049.1, read as the reverse complement.
TTCATACCCCATAGAAGCTGCCAGCTGCATCTACAAATGATGCAAGTGATGCAATCATGCAACAAAGAATCACAGTGCTCTCCCAGTATCATCCCCGATTTGGGGAATCATGCACAAGAGCTCCGGTACAGCAGTAGTGTTTGTCACAGGGGCAGGATGTATGTGAGGGACTCTAGCGTGTGGAAGCTAGAGAGTTGATGCCATCCACAGCAGTGGCGGTCAAAAAAATTTGACACGAGCTTTGGTCAATCAAATGTTTTTCTGTATCTTTTCATAGACAGCTGTGAGCCTCTGGATGTCAAGCTTAGCTGGATCTCGACAGGAATCCAGCAATGGATTCTCTCCTGCCCAGCCTCATCCAAGTGCTTTGCTGCAGCCTGCTCAATGATCAGGTGAAAGCTGGCCCTGTCATCCTTGGTCCTTGGTTTCTTCTTCTCCAGTGACTATGTCCTTGTTAGCTTGAGTATCCAATTTCAAGAAAATGCATAAATACCTTCGATACATGTAGCACTGGCGGGGACACAGCCACTGTTCCGGACGCAATTTATTTTGCAGTCGGCTGTTTTTTGCACCGAACCCGTCAGACGTCGCAGACCTACTAGCTGAGTATATTGACCACCTTAGTCACTGCAGCCATCCTCGAGTTAACTCGCATCGCACGATGTGTGGAGAGCTAAACGCACAATAAATAGGGGCTTTTCCTCGAGAATGTCTGCAGTTGCTAGTCGGGCGTCAGCTTAGAATGTGGTGTGTAAGAAATGGTATGAATCTGCCAATTCCCGATTGCCAGTCTTCGCAGTTATTTCACCAGTCCTAATGGAAAATTCACCTACTCGTCGCCCCAAAGCATACAACCCACTGCGGGGCCCAACGAAATCGGCAGTCGTCGCACACTGCTGCCGCCCACCGCCTCGAGTACATGCACTGCACTCCGCATATGGATACCACCATTTTGATGCCACCTAGAATATATATTTCCACCTTCAATTACTCTTTACTTACAAAAATGACAGCTCACATACATAGCTAGACACATAGATCCTCGTTCCTAGAGCAATTACCGTAGCCCAATATTGCCTATATGTAAAGAAATAATTGAAAATCATCTTCATGACCGAAACGTTTTGGTTGTACATTTATATCCAAAGTGAGCAGGACTTGAGTTCTTATTGAACATTCAGCTCAGAAATGAATAAGACCTGGGTTTTATACCCAAGCTGCGGGTTCCTCACCCAAGATATCTGTGTTATTCTTCTTTAACGCCCGTAGAATGACAAAGAAATCTGGTTCCCTCCTAGTACTGCCGCACAAATATTTTTTCCACAACGCCATCTTCATCTTTTAGACTCGCCGGGCCTTCAAAAGACCAGTTCACTTTGAATTGTCAAAGAGATAATCAGTCATATCGAAGGTCATCCGTACCTCTGTGTTAAATATTTTCCCGGGAGTTAGGCCAGAACCATTGGAACGCCGCGGTAGCAGAAAAGGAGAATACACGTCTGGAGTCTTGTGTCACGAACTCAGGCCCAGCAGTTTCGGGACTCGGCCTCCAAGGAGTTGTTGAGTGCACAATGAATACATACGGGGCGGTCGAGCCAAAAACGCGAGGAGATATGAGCGGGAATATATAATTCATGACGAGCGGAAAAGACGGAGGACAGGACGCGCACACTACGATCAGCGACCCGAGACCCAAGAACAAGAACCTGAGTGGCGACGGACACATTTTAAAGAAGCCGCGCGACGGGTGCATGGAAAAGGGCACGAAAAGCGAAGGATACACACCCAAGGGGCACCAGAAATGGTAGAAGTATTCAGATCGTGGCGCGGGGCGCATGCAATGCTAGAGCACTGACGTCGTAAGACCGCAAGAGCACGATGAGGCGCCGCGGAACCACCGGCTGGAATAGCGCTTCCGCAGAGGCTGTAAGCGAGTGCGTACCGCAGAGAAACGAGAGAATAAGAATTGGACGAAGAAAAAAAAATTAAGTGAAGGGTGGGAGGCGAGGGAGGGAGAATACGTGGATTCCAAGGAAAAAGAAGGGAGTGCGACCGCCCCACGTACTTGTCGGTCATCTCGCGGGCGAAAAAGTCCACGCCGCAAAGTAGGAATACGTGCGCGTGGAAGACCATAGAAGGGAAAGGGAGCGCTGGGGCGAGGAGTAAGATTGAAGATGTGCGATGGGGAAATGAAACGAGGGACACGAACGCTGGCACAGTAACCCGACTACGTCCTACATCCTTCGTCCCATAACTAGCAGACCCAGCCGTCGTCGAGGTCTTCGGAACATTGGAACCACCGGCCTGGTAGGAGTTCTGTGTCGGCGTTAGCAGGGAGCATGCAGGGAACAAGAGACGAAGGATGCGATGTGTAGAAGAAAGACGAATAAGAAAAAATGGGAGAGATGAGGGGAGGGTCGGCGAAGGGTAGATGTAAAGGCAAGAAGAGGGAGCATCTGTGCGCAGAGCCGATGTACGTAAGGATACGTGTCGTCAGTGGGGCTACGCGTTCCAAGCATGCATTGCAGCGCGCAAGGAAGATCGGCCGCAGAAAGGAATGAGAGCGGAAGAAGATGTGGTGCGATGGATTCAGGATAGGAATAAAACGAAGAGACACACAGATACGCACCACTTCGTAGCCACCTGCCTTTCCGGTCCCCCCGTCCACGGTGTTTGTGGCCAGTGCTCGTGAAGGCAAGCCGCAAACTGAGCGCTCGAGGGCATGGGCGACTATGGGTACAATGAGAATCAGACCTCGGAGAACATGTGACTGGGACAGCGCGGGGACGATGAGCGGGAGGAGAGGGCTTGGGACGTAGCCAAGAGTGCACCTCTTCAATAACCTCTTCAAGTGATCCGGAAAACTAGAAGAACGAGGGCGAACGAGGCTGGATGCGGAATGACAGCACACGCGCAGCGCGTAGAAGGCCAGTACTAATGGCTAAAGGCATGAAGTCTCAGAGCGAAGTTAGTTAACACATAGTGAAAGCGCGTTGTCGTGGTGCGAAGCAAGGAGCGATGTGGCTGTGTTGTGGGATCACCGATCACTTGTGGCCTTTCTTCTAATCTACGAGCACACTCGGCCACCCCTCTGGAGCTACAAGGCTTCCGGCCTCGCTTCTCCGTCGAAACCGCGATCGACACGCGTTGGGGGCTTGAATGAATCTCCCAGTTGAAGTCGTCTCTGGCACTTGGCTTGACACGTCTCGGGGGCTACCTGCACTATCTGGGACGCCTTGTATTCTCCCCTGACATGATCGTCTAGTCCATCTGCCATGGTCTTCATGCTATTAACCACTCCAATTGGTTATTTTTCAGAGCCTCTCGGAAGAGGATTATCCGAATCTGCTGAGGATTGAGTCTCTCGGCCTGAACTCCCACCATATGCGGCACCCACTTATCCTACCAACTACGTTGCTTGCCCACTCTAAATTCATCGATCCTCAAGGTCTCTCCCGTCTCCATCCCTGGGCACGTCGCGCAGCTTCATTGCCGCAATGCAGTGTCTTTCCTAGTCCTTTCCGCGCTTCACTGACTGTGCGGTGGTCGACTGAATGTACCACAACAATTTGGAGCCGTACTTCTAGTCGCCTGGTTTCATCTCACTCCTCGGGGATCCTCGTCCTCTGTGCTCCTTTTACAGCGCCGTTTCTGATTCACATCATCCAAAAGCCGTCGGCTCCGCACGCGCCGTTTTAATTGGAATCTTTTTGGTCCCATCGATGCCTCAACCGCTCGCCCATTCCATTTATCCTCCGCTCCGAGCCCCTCTTACTATGGAGTCTCTGTTCGGAACGGAGGCACCTGCAGATCTTTCTCTCCCGGGTGAAATCGCTGGTTTGAGCATGACTGTGCAATGCTCCCAACCCTAACACATCACATACAATGGTTAGTGTACTTGAATGTGAGTGCAATTAAATATCCTTTCTCGCCACATTTGCTTGATACTCAATGCCTCAAACAGCCTCGACAATCATTTCACCACGCCGATCTCTCATAATTAAGGTTTTGCCTTTTTATGGGCGCCGGCGGTGAGTTATTTGCGTCTCGGACGCGGGACCCAGAGCGCGTTAACGACACATTTTGTTGCTATCTCCCATCATGTTCCGCTGGCGCTTCTACTACACTGGCTCTCTGTGCTAGACGACGCCGACTTGCTTTTGCTTTGGGAATCTCTGTGGTTCTGTGGCCGGAACAAGTCTCCTCCTCGTCAAAGTGTATCCTCCGCTATCTTCGGCGCGTTTTCCAGTCGTAATGCGGCGATTCGGCGGATCTCGGGCCCCTACAATCATCGCGACATGATGTCCTCAGCGACACATTTCTCCGGTGTCCGAGTACCTATGCCTTTGCATTCTCTAGCGGCCCGCGCTCTGTTGGGCAGTTCCGGAGACTTGATGCTCTCTCTCTGTTATCGCTCGTTGCAGGGTCAATGTCGTGGCTGGGGGCGGTCATATTGTAGCCTGGAATTTCTGCGCGTTCTCTGGGTACCCGCGGGGCCGTCTATCTGATTTTGAACGCACGGTCTTTTTTTTGCGGGCGACTTCCGTCTACGTTCCTTCTCTTGCGCGCTATAAGGTGTGCCAACGTCATCATCTGCACTACCATCTTCTACGCTTTCAATCGGCTTAGCACGCGTATCTGTCCCTTCTCGGCGCCGCATCAAAAGTGTGCAGGTAATGTATCGTAAATTGATGTGCTTTCCTTTCAAGTTCCGTGGCGTTGGGTTTGGCAGAGGGCTGTGTTTCGTCCAAGGGCCACAGTCCTCGCGGCACGAACGGAGGGTAGGTGCAGCTCTATTGCTCCCGTGGCCGGAATTCTGGTGCATCAGAGAACCCGCATATGCCGACTTCTAAATCCATGCCCATGCGTCCTTGGTTCCGTCTGAATTCTGCAAATACTTAGGTGAGGCCCGTCTGAGGAGTACGCTCTTTGAAACTTTCTGATGCATATATGTTGGATCTCTGACCGTCGGCGCTTGCATCACGAGCCCCGTTCAAAGGATGCCTGATCGATACGGTGTCGCAACTTTCATGACACAATTTACAACGAATCGTGGGCAGCGACGATCATTCCCCGATGGGGTGAGATTTCATTGTTGCATGGGGGGGTGGATGCATGTTTTGTGGACATTCGGTGCGTGTACTTCTTGCATTATGTTATTGGACTCATTTTATGTCCGATACACCGATGGTCTGCATCCTTGATACGGTCCAGACGCGTTATGTGTGTATACACAAACACGTAGGCGTCCACTATTTGCGCAGACCAGAGCGGCGGGCTGTTGCCTTGCCCTGAGCGCAGGGCTGTTGCCCCTGATCTCTGAGCATTCGGCTAGATACTGGGATCCCGCTGCTCTAGTTGCATTGTATGCACTCTCTTTCTCTTTTTTGACGACATTAGGATCCATGCCTGCTCCCGGCACAAACATTGCGTATGGGACGGATGCGGACGTAAATATTATTCATCTCTGGTGCGTCTTCCTTTTAATGCTGCAACTCTTTTCTGTGTTAACGTTCTGGCTCAATAATTTTTCACGCGCCCATTCATTACGCCGGGTTCAAACCAAGGCGTGTCACAGTCGGCGCCGACCTGTCCACCCAATTCTCCCGATATCGCGCCGCACGCGTGCCCTTTGGTCAGCAGGTTTTGTGGAGAAATAACAGATACAATCCCACCGTCAATGAAAGGCGCGGTATTAAACCCCGTTAATTTCACTTATGCCGCAACCCCCTTCTCCGACCAAATCTCGGTGGCCATTACTACCGTATTTTATTTAACTCTGCAGGGAGTCGAGTGGATTAAGTATGATTATCACGTGGGGCGTCCCGAGTAGTAAGTTGGGGGAGGAGGGGGGGAGGTGATTTATTATACTCGTGTGGTCCACAGGCTGAACAGTTGGAATCTAGATCAAAGAGAACCGGCTTCTAAAATCAATCAAGGGAGCGGAAATCCCACGATCGGATAATTGAGATGCAAGCGCACAACAGCACTAGCGCACATACTCAAGGGTCGTAAGTACTAGGGGCATGACTCATAGACATTTACTTGAAGTATACGATCTGGGCCGCTTGATCATCAGTGCATGAACAGATGCAAACCCCACTCAGCCCGCCTTACAAACCGCCTTACAAACCGCCTGACAAACGAGTTCGCTCACACATCATTCTGCTTTGATATGGGGACAAACGTGGGGGCCCACCTAAACCGCGGAAGCTCGCTTTCTTTGAATTATTTAGCCTGCCGCTTTGTCATTCGCTGTCATAGCGAATCACCGTATGGACTACCAAGTTGGAGGCGACCACGCCTTATAAGAAGCGGGTTTCTTGTAATTTGGGCACCAACATGTCCTCCTACAAGTCATTCGCAGTTATCGGCGCTGGTGCTCTTGGGTCCATGATCGTCGCTACCTTCGTTGCCCAGAATCTTCCCGTCGTCGTCCTCGCTCGTCCGGGATCCAAGAGCGCAGACAAGCTCCCTGCTGGCGCCAAGCTAGCCACCGTCGATACCAGCGATGCCGCTGCTGTCGCTGCCGTTTTCAAGGAGCACACCGTCGATGTAGTGCTTTCGACTGTCACCGGACACGCCATCGGCGCACAGAAGTCCCTCATCGAGGCCGCCCGGGCGGCGAACATCAAGCTGTTTGTTCCGTCCGAGTATGGAGTGCCAACGGAAGGCCTGAACGAGGGTATCTGGGCAGAGAAGAACCAGATTGCGGAGCAGTTGAAGAGCGCCGGTATCCCTTCTCTCAGAATCTATGTCCGTAAAATTTCCCTTTGCATATAAGTATCACAGGTGCTAAAGCAACGCTATAGAACGGTATTTTCACCGAATACATCCCGTGGCTATTCTTGAACGCGGAGACCAAGAAGATCCATATTGTAGGCAAAGGCGAGGCCCCTCTCTCCGCGACGGCGCTCCCTGATGTTGCGGGTTCGTCGCATTTCCACGCAACCATCAATGCAACTAATCTGTGATTCCACAAGGATTCGTCGTCCACGTTTTGACCACGCTCCCGTCCGCCGAGGTGGAGAACAAGAAATTCCGCATCGAGGGCGAGCGCACCAAAGCCAACGACCTCGGTGCACTGTTCAAGACCGCAGTTGAGTATGTCACCGAAATTCCCGGGGAGATGGGGGACATCAAGACCATCGTGGCGACCGAGCTTGATTCTGGCCTTGGTAGCACCGGGTGGAGTGTCCTGACCAAGAGCGAAGGAACTGGTGATGCCGCCGCGGGCAGCGCTAACAAGCTTTGGCCCGGGCATCACTGGAAGACAATCAAAGAGGTTCACGGATTGTGATATTACTTACAAGCGAGCGACGCCGCTGTCGTTATTTAAATCGTCTTCTTAGGAAATAAAACTGAGAAACGCAAATAAGACGAAAAGAGCACCAGCCTTGCACTGCTGTCCCTTCTCTCTCATCTCGGGGTTCTTCGTGACCTTCCCAACAAGCTTCCCATCCCCACCTGCCGCGGGGAAGAATGAGAACAAGGATCCACGACTGAAAACGAAGGAAAGTACCTTTGATTTTATCGCCCACGCTTGGTTTGCCGCCGGAGTTATTGGACGTATCACCATACTCGTTCGAAGAGGATCCAATACTCTGTATTGTTTCCCCGAGCCATATTCGTGCGAAGAAGAAGTTGTTTTGCCAGCCCCGTAGCCGCCCGTGCCTGCCCATACGCATGCGGCACCACTACCAGTATCAAACCCTCCGCGACTGTGTCCCGGACCGCTATTTTGGTCCATTCCGGACGTCCTGAAATTTCCGCCAATCCTGCCCCGCTTCCGGTATCAAAACCTCCACCACAGGTTCCAGCTAGTATGGACAAAATCGAAATCAAGTCTGAGCCTAGCGGTAATAGTTCGATGCAAAAGGGAACGTACCTGGTGTATCATCCTCAATCGTCCTAAAGCAAGGTGCGTGAGTAGTTATTAAAGGAAGCTAAGTATTCTCTGTACCATGAAATATTCACACTACTCATGCCCAGAATCTGCACATGTCACACACAAAAATCCTATTGCTCAGGATATTGTCGAACAGAAATAATGTCGGTCCACAGCAAGAATGGTTTCCTCAGGTTAGAGGTTATTCTGACCACAGAAGAAAGGTCAGCCTTCGGAGCCGGCGCGAAGGGGAACCAGTATAATCATGCACCAAGAGAACCAATTTGAGGTACCGTACACGCACAAGACACAGTAAATTGAGGACTTTCTGTTTTCACAAGCAAGAAGGAGTGTTCCGTAACACAGTCGGGGGAGCTATTGATTATCAGTTTGTCGGAATTTTGGGCGCGGAATTCACACGACAGAATCCAGACGGCCTAGTCAACTACTTCACAGCAAGATCCAGGAGGTAAGGATGAGTGGATCCGCGAGTTTGAACGATATATAAGGACGACCAAGATTGCCTCGAGAAATCCAGACAAAATTACGGCAGGTGAGATTGACTCTAGGCTTGGTCCACGAGAACGAGGGACAATTTACGCCACAGAACGTCAGGGAAGGATGAGAGAAAAACTGAGGCGTGTGGGGGGTGGAAGTGAAAGGACACGGGGAAGGTAGAGGGTAGCTCCTGCTCCTCCGCCGAGAACGGAGTGCGCCGCCCGTACGGGATCGGACTAATGGCGGGGATACTGCTGGTCATCGTGGTGGAATCCAGCAGTGGAATCCAGCGCCGGCACGGCGTGCGAGGCCGGGGAGGAAAGCAGTGTTAGTACTGCCAATGGCAGAGCGGAGGGGCAGGCGAGGGAAGACGCTCGAGAACATCCCCGCCGTGCCACTAACGGGAGCGTCTCCGAAATTGTGGCCGCGGCGGACGGCCATCGAGCACGGCTCCAGCTACATGCAGCACCCGGGATTGCAGTAAAGCATGGAGGGGCAGCGCATTCACAACAAAGAGGACGACGCCGTCACGGATCGCGTGCACGATGTGAGAATGAAGATGTCGCCCGATGTACCATCACGACCACAAAGCGCGCATGGATCGAAAGCCCCGGCTCGGCCCTCGCGCACGTGGGTGAAGAGCGCCGGAGACAAGTTTGGAGATGCGAGCGACGTAAAGTGGGCGTCATGCGAGCAGGGAGAGTCGAAATAAAGTATCGAGGGGAATACTCACAGCAGAGACGAGGGTCATCCCGAGGTAAAAGATGAAGTGCAAGTCATACCTAGAGAGGAAGCGGAACCAGAACAGAAGAGCGGGAGAATACAGGAATCGGGTGTCGAGTCGAAAGGAGGAACAGCACGAGATTGGAAGAGAGTGATTTGGGCGGTCTGGCTAATCGCAAGAGGAGCTGGCCGGGGGGTAGGACGAGGGACGGCTTCTTGCAGAGGATATGCTGGGAGCAGAGCGTAGAATCGTGAATTCGTATTCGGAATATGAAGGACTGAGGAGGGTTAGCGGCAGACGCGTGGGAAGGTAAACTAGAGGACGGCACACCGGTTGGACTTGAAAACTTGGCTAAGCCAAGCTGAATTGACGCCACGGCTGAGCGCGAAATGGCCGTCAAAAAGCAAGCGTAGTGGGTGGCTGTGCCCATCAGATGCGTCTGTTGTCGTCTTTCCACATCTCTCATTCCGTGTTGTCTGAACGCGCCACCATGGACGCTGGGATTCCTGAGGCCCTTCTACATCCCTCGATCTGGGCAACAATCTGCGGACAGACCCGCTCGATGATGTGGCTACTTGCCGTGAACGAAACTCGCGTCAAACGCCGTAGGAACGGCTCAATGCTGAACGGCCCGGGTATATCTTGACACGTCAACTGCAAGTTTTTCTTTTGCTTAATTCCAAGGATAATGTGCGTCCCCTTGACCTTATTCTAGACGTGATCTGGCGAGACGAGAACCTTGCGCGAATCCTCATTGCAGGTACGTCCCCGTTTCGTTGCGTCTGAGTTACTTCCATCGAGGGCACTATGGGCTCACGGGCCGTACACGTTTGGATTCCGAAAGAAGTGCGCCCGGCTGTCTTAGCACCCATCCGAGGCTCTCCCCGCCGTCACGCTGCCTATCTCCTACTCCCTCGCACTCACCGACAACACCCGCCTACTCTCGCTTGTCTCGCCTTGTCCTCCCCATTTCTCGGCCGAGGCGGCAAGCACATTGTTCCTGTTCCTACTACCGCGCCGAGCTGCGATTGAGGCCGTGTAATCCCTCGCGCTAGATCTGCCAGGATACTCACCCCGCGCAGTGAATTGTCCGCCGTGCGTCCCTTAATATGGCGGCTCCCGCGTGGCGGTCCGCCCCCGCTCCCGACCAATTGGACGTGCGTTCCGCGATGTATGTCTGCGCGATGCCTCTCTCGGATACAGGACGCGGAACACCTGCATTTGAATGCAGTGGGCAGAGTCCTTTCGTCCACGCGGAATCACGATGGAACCTCGCGTACGTGCGTCTTTCTCTTCGTTTCCACCACCCTAGCCGCTTCCTCGTCCGGGTCTTGCAATGGAATCACGATGGTAGTCGCAGCGCTGGTGGCCAGTTGAAAAGAAATGAAGATTAAAAAATGGAATACGCCTCATTGCACTCGGGCATTGAATCCACAAGTTACACCGACATGGTGTCCCCATCGGCGAAATAAAACGCAGAAAATTTAACTCTGAGGGATGAAGATGAACAACGGTCGGGATGGATCCCCAATCGATGCTGTGTTGAGGAATATCCCCGGAGCAACATTCTCCCTCGGCACACTTTTCGGCGATGGAAAATCCCCCCCTTTCCATTTATACTAGTTGGACTTGATACCTGTAGAATATTCTAGTAGCTACACAGTAGGTATATAAGCGAGCAATGTAGTTGTACATGGGGTATCTGTTTGCCCTAACGAGAGCCTTCAAACACAACAGTTCGATCGCAAAGCTTCTCATCTTATCTTGGTTCCTCATCACCTTCCTTCGAATCCCAACAAATTGACCGGTTGGCTCCAGGATGTCGCATCGGCGGGGTCCTATCTGGTCGGGTTTTGAGCTTGAACAAGTTCGTTAGTGCCGAAGGAATTCACGAGAAACCGAACCTCAACCTCACACGACCTGGCCCTGGATCGAAGGGGGTTTCCTAATGAAGATTCCAGTATCAATCTGTCTGAAGCTTTGGTTGCGAATCATTTTGCGTCCAGGTCTTGTCTGGGTTAAATTTTGAACCTGTATTAGTGCGTCACTGTGAGCCGGATGAGCAGAACGATTTTACAACTGAATATACCATTAGACACGGAATACGATGGGGACCAAAATGCATGAGGCATTTCATCCGTCAAACAGAGTGAGCAAAAAGTGAATCCGGTGGGTCCTTTCATACCGCAAGCTGGCGAATAAAAGTCTAGTTATCAAGCTCTTTCTGGCATCCATGCTTCCAGGCTGGATGCCACAGCTGTCAATCTTGCAATTCTTTCCTCGTTTCGAAGCCCCGTTGACGTGGAACGCAAACTGGACTGCGTTCCGACACTGAAATTAACTCGTGAAAATGCTGGGAGAACTGACTGGATTTACGCAAGGAAAGTAAGGTGGATAGACATATCGCACAGCGAAAACAAGCCCTCATTAGGCACCCACCGTGGCGCCCCAGTCCGCATCAGCAAGCAATTTTTTCGACAATGGCGCTAAAAATTGCGTAGATAAATCTGTAAGTACGGAGATACTGGAGGAGATCTGGGCGTATAGTAGGAAAACGACGCGACAGAAACAAGCACTTCATCGTATGTGTGAGTGAAATGAAATGATGCACATGTAACTTGACATCCTTGTCCCCCCACCAGAGGCGAAGGCTGCAGCCGCTCCGAATTGACGCCGCCGCATCCTCTAGCGACGGGGTGCACAGCTGACTGCGGCTCTGCAGACAGCTGATTGCGGCACTGTAGACAACTGACTGCAGATGTACGGACAAGGTACGGCGGGATGGGAGTGATGGAGGTAGGCGCGGTGTCGAGCGTGGAGCGGGAACCGGGCGGAGTGCTGACACAGAAAGACTGCACACGGCGGGGTAGGTAGACCCGTCCTCTGCACTGCATCTCCCCGCAAGTGTGAAAGCAGGGACCCCCGCGTCATCCCGTAAATCCCGGCCCCACACTGCGCGCGGGCGAGTGCGATCCTCTCGACCCTCCCCGGCGTCCCTCCCCGACCGGCATGTGCTCTACCCGTGCGCGAGTCGGCCACCATGCCAAGCGCCTCATCCCCCTTGGAAACCCCCGCCCGCGCAAGATGACGAACGGGATGCTCGTTATACACGGGAGAAAGTAGCGCACGCGGATACGAGACGTGCTCGAGGGTCACGGAAACAGCAGTACGCAGGTACGCCGTCCACATCCCACGCCTGCGCACCACCGCGTCCTCTGCATTTCCACGGCTTCCATTATTTTCTGCTGATCCTTCATCCTGCTCCCGGCTTCCGTTCTCCAGTCTCAGCTGATCCCGGCCCCTCCGCCCCATCCTTATTCTCCACTGATCGCCGCCGCTCATCTGCAAATACGGGCATGAGCCTACGCCCGATGCAGGTGCGCGGCGGCCGTACTTAGATCGGAGGCTCGGGCGCGGCGTCGATCATAGATGCGGGCGGGGCGCGCTCCCGCAAGTCGACATTCCCGAGCGAGGCGCTGGGATGGGCGAGTGCAGCGGGTGGCGCGCGTAGATCGCAGAGTACAGACCCCGGCGCAACCATGGGCAGACGGAAGACGCGGGCTGGGCCGCGATCGCAAAGGGAAGACACGAGCGCGGGGAGGACCCGCCCGCGTGCGGTTGTAGGCACTAGGGACACCCGTGGCGGGGTTGACAATGCCCGGATTGGGTGCGTGGGAGCGTCGTTGTGCGGATGCGGAAATCGCGCTCCTCAGACAGACCCACGTGTGCAGGCCCTCGTCCATGGTGAGCGGCGGGGACCGAGCGACGAGCTACTCGCGAGGAAACGAGAGCCTGTAGTGGGCGTGGAGTTGGCTATCCCCGACGAGCAGTTGGGCGGGGAGAAAGATACATGCAGTGAAGGCGACGGCCTTCATCCGCACGGCGTGGGATGCGAGTCGTGTCGACACAAGAGAGAGGGGTCCAAACGAGACTCAGGATGCGTTCGGTATATCCAGAGCGTGTGAGCGTGCACACAAAAAGGAGAAAAGAAAAGGACGGACACCAATCGGAGTGCAGCAGTCACGGTCCCAGTGATCAGAGGTTCCGCGGGGGAATAGATCTAGAAGCTGATGCAGGAATGAGACGCGATTAAGAGGATGGCAAGAGGCTTACCGAGTACGCAAGCTAGAGGCAGTACGGGCCTGAAGAGGCTGCGCGAGGTGGCGAGTTCTTAGGACCTGTGGACTCGCGCCTATCGGTCGTCCAGCAGGTCATGGTACGTTTCAGGGATCGGAGATCGAGGCCCAACTGTGCATGGGCGAATTTGGGCCAGAGGCAAATGAGAAAGGAGAGGACCGAGAAGACAAATCGTCGGAAGCAAAAGGCTGTGCTTTCCGTTGTGCCCTGTTTGTCACCGGCGCTTATTCGGCGCTTCTTTTCCGACTCTCAGCTCTGCACCATTGCGAACTCTGCTCGCTTCTCCTTTACAAGACTACTACCTCCTCGCTTCCAAGAGATACATACCTACGACTTTCTCCCTTCGAGAGGCTACTTAGCTGCGCGTTTCCCAAGCGACCCCTGAGTCCTGACTTTCACTTGCGACTCAGATTCTGGACGAATCGGACGAATCTGGAGAAACTGTCACCTGTACCGTCTCAAAACGACTCCACGGTCCCAAACCAGCCCCGTCCAAGGCAATCAAAGACCTGGACGCGAACTTGTTCAGATTCACGTTGCATAGGTGGGAACATTCTCAAGCGTTGGCGGGACTTGCTGGTTCGACTCAAGGGCAGGTCGTGATCCCGAAAACCATCCATTTTTTCCTTCGCCCATTCATTGTGGCTCGAGACCTAGCCGAAATGACTTCCTCTGGATATCCTGCTTGCTTCTGTTTCTGCTGTCCTTGGACTGCGAGCCGGTATTTTCGGTGTGCTATTTGAGTCCTCTCATTCCAATCTGGATCCTTCAGGCACTCAAATTCCACCCTGTAAGTTCTGACTCGTTCCACTGAGGATGAGATCTGCGTCATCCGACTCTGGATTCTGGCGGGACTGGACCTAGCGCCGGAAATTGAGCCTCGGTCAAAATACATGGACGCGAATTGGAATCGGGGTCATATAAACATAGGTCTTTGACTATTCCCACGATCAACACACTCAACCCTCCTTACCGTCCGAATCTGTACAGTTTATGGTGCCACAGTCCAAGGTAATCCTTCTTTTCCCCAATCGACCGAATCGTTGACCTATTTTGGGTGAGCCCCGCAGACGAGGTTCAAAGAGAACAGAATAAGACCCGGAGGCGAATCCGCTCGCACCCGCGATGCCTAGTCGCAAAGGCCGCGAGTGTTGGTGCGAGTTCCTTGTTCGACTCAAGGGCAGGTCATGTCATCCCAGAAGGGAGCCGAGTACGTTTTCCCTCCGTTTTGCTGACTGGTTCATTCACGGGTTTAAGACGTGAGACTCCTCCTCTCCGGTGAAATGGAACTACCGCAAAACCGCAACCACCTCTGCATGCATTGTGGACGTAAATTCCCGGTTATCCGCCCGATCGTACTTGTTTCCGTCTTTGGACTGCCCGGAAATTGAGCCCTGGTCAAGGAAGATACATGGACGCAAATTGGAACATAGGTCATAGAAGCATAGGTTTTGTCTCCTACGGGTTATATCAGCATTGAAACGGGCCTAGAGTTCGAAACGGCGCTCGATTGGGCGCATTTCTTAATGGATTCCCTTCGGATCTTCCGCAAATAAAACCGACGCACTATTACTACCAGAAGGCCCTCCGGGCATCACTGCTACCTCAATTCGTTGCCGACCCCAATCTCTCTAATTCCCGGTCTTCAGTTGTTTACAGCTTGTTGATCAATCCGTAGATTAGCAAATAGGGTTGACTTCAAAACGTGGTACTGTATCATTTCAGTCAGTCACGCATCACAGGGGTACTTGTCGATGTCGAATTTTGGTCGGGTGTCACTGGTTACCGAGGTGTTTGTCGAATTGCCCCCATCGTTCAAAAAAAAAAAAAAAGTCTCGCCCGAAAATTGCGAAATAAAATACTACTATATACCTGGCGGTCTTCCGGGACTGCGGATACTTCTGTTGGGAAAATTACTCTCCCAGTGCTCGATTTCTGGCCCATAATCCACCTATTGATGAGAAAAGGTTAAATTTCGGGAATGAACCTACACCGGATTTTAGCACTTTAAAGGCGGTCAGAATCAGCGGAGATGCGCAGCAGGGAGGCGCGCACGCGGCGAGGCCGAGGCCGGAGGCGTGGCGGAGAGCAGCCTCAGAATAGAGATGTGGAACAGAATGGAGCGGGACATCGAAAATCGGAGTGGATATGCGCGCAGAGGTGGGGTGAGGGCGTGGGTGAGTGCAGGTAGGCTTCAACGGTAGTTTGCAGTGCCCATGATAGAGAGCGATGATATTATATCAAGGGGAAAGGGAAGGGGGCGGCGTGGACGCGGAGAAGATGCATCATAATGAGATTCAGAGTTCGTTTGTTTTGGTACCCACAGGCCTCACTCGACGGCAGGCATTGAGCGTAGAGTCAAGAGTGGTGGGCGCGCTGAATCAATATGAGAATGGGGATGTAGCGGTTAAAGATAAATAAAGGGGTTCTCAAATTACGAGGATGTAGCGTTTAAGGATAAAGATAAAGAGAAACGTGTGTCGGTCCAAGCGCACGAAGAAAGTGCTGACCGGAGACGAGACGCCGTCCTTCGCGAGGCTCAGAAGTCGTCCAGCCAGAGTACAAGTCAGAGCCAAATCCACGCGGGGCTTTAAAATTGAATGGATGTATATAGATTTGCTGCGGTATTTCACTTGACTTGTATCGGTCGCACTCCACTGGTGTGGAGGAGGGCGGCGAGAGCGTAGGAGCGGCGGGAGCGGGCTCGAGAGGAGGAGAAGGAGTCACGGGTCGCGCATCATGGGCTCAAGGGCGAGAGCGGGCGCAAGGGGGAGAGTACCAGTGGCACAGGACAGGATGAGCACGAGGATGAATGCGGCACCGTACTTGAGAGCATAGGAGGCGCGAACAGAGCTAAGCTGTAGCACAAGGTCAGTGAGCGCAGACGGTGGGACAAACACGCACCGCAGTGCAAGAAGAGAGCGGCGGATGCGGATGCGCGTTGCGGTGAGGTCAACAGCGTGCGTGGGGCCGGTAAGAGTAACGGATGGCGGGAGTGGCGGACACACAAAGGTGGGCCGGGATCGGGGGGAGATGCGCGTTGCTCCTGCCGCCAACTTGCAGAAGACAGGTGGGTCGGCGAGAAAGCGGAGCTTGGCACGCAGTCACGGTCAAATTCGTCAGCAATCACGTGTCTAGCACACAGCTCCAAACAACGCGTTCGCGTTCCTCGCGCCATTGATAACTCCGCGACACCCCCCGCTCTGGCGGCGCACTTGCAGCAAGCTGCAATGTGCAATTTGGCATAGTATTTTAGGCCAGCTGTTCACTTGACCATGAGTATTTGCACTCTTTTGAAGAACTACTGTTCGAACACTGAATTATCATCTTCAGCCTGAAATATCAATTCTGAATCATTAATCTTCAGCTTGAGTCTCGGAAATGTCACCGTTGGGTTTGAGCTTGAGCCGGAATATCAACCTTCAACGTTGAGTTTGAGCATGAATAATAAGAAGCAGAAAGACATTGCACCTGAGTTATTAGTCCATTGGTCCAGGAGAAACCGCGCTGCGCCATGTACCGATCATGGAGTATTAAATTTGCAGTTGGGAATTGTTGGCGTTGTTCTGGGTTCATCTACTTGACATTTTGAGTCGAATTTTTTCACCTTGTTTTGGTCTGGATTTGCGGAGAGTGTTGCTCGGCCTGGTTGGAAATTGGTAGTTTGCAAGTCCTGTTTTGTCTTGAGTCTCGGGCGCTAAATTGGCTTGGTTTTCGGTTGAGTGAAGTCATAAGTCCAGTTCAATCTTTTCTGTTGCTAGTCTTGCTTGTGCTCGGGAACATTGAGTTCGCTCATGTCTCTATAATAACACTTTGTTCTTCCAGTCACTAAGCTTCTCAGGTTTGATGTGATACACAAACGTCGAGCCTGACACAATATGCATATGACTTGTTGGCATTATCATAGAGATTGCAACTTGGAATCTCTAACTCTGTTGGATAAAATCAAGACTAACTCACAAGGGGTACTACAGAAAAGGGACTACCAACTACTACTACACCTACGCATATCCTACACAGTTTTTATATCCCCGGAATTAAACCCCAAAATGTACGAAGGGCACCCAGTGTAAAAATGATTTCCTTCCGGGCTGCGTTCGAAGCTTCTGAACGGCGAGATGCAACGCCTCAGCTGCCCTCGTTGGATCTGGGGGTGATGCCTCCAATAGATGGGCATAAACATCACTGGCAACTTGTGGGGCATCAGCATCCATAATAGACCACATTGTCCCGATGACACCTCGATATCCCGCTAGTAACATGCCAGCAGTGAGATGAACCGACTCGTCTTGGAGCTCTTGGGATCCAGTCGCGGTTTGACATGCAGAGAGGAATGCCAAGTCAGCATTTGGGAGAGATAGCTCGATAATGTTTGAGAGTGTCAATCGTGAACTTCCGGCAAGGAGGAGGGCACTTTCAGTTGGAGAGGTGCTCTGCACACCATGGCAGGCGAAATGGACCCATCTGGACTCCTTCATGCCCCTCTGAACTTTTTCTATCGTGGCCATATCTTCATCCAACCACAGCACCGGAACTTTTCCCTCGGCATGCTGCTTGATACATTTGATTTCGTCCTGAGTTCCTGGGATGTAGGACTGTCCCTGGGCTGATGGTTGAGTGACAGCAAGAAGTTGAAGGTCTTCCTTGGATTCAGATTGTGGGCGAAAGCCCTGGATCAGGGCAGTCAACGATGGTGTATAGGATGAAATCAGGAAGTCGGATAATTTCGAGCCAAAGGCTTGGTCTTCACCATAGAGTCCTGCCGCATGGATAGGAAGGAATGCTAGTGGCCCCGTTGGACACCACCAGATACGTCCAAGATCTTGGTTCACTGGAGGCTGTAGAAACCATTAGGATGGAAATTGAATGTGTGGATTGAAATAGCTTACCGTAATTGCAAGTGCATTCAGGACCGGGTGAACAATTTTAAACCAGAGCTCAGAGAGAATATGGGCAAAAGTATCCTCTGGAGCCATCTCTCCCTCACGAAAGCCATGCAGCCTATCATTGCGACCAGGGCTTCCCACAATTAATGCCAGAGATTTTGCCAATGCCTGTGCCTCCTGGATTGAGAAGTCACTCAGTGGGACATGGATGACCTCATCCGCAAGGTCCGGCATAAGGATCAGAGCATCACATCCGTGTGCACTGATATTCAAGATCACAACAGGGCCCTTGTTCGCAGCGAGCGAAAGCTCAGAAATTGACTTTGATAATAGGAACCTCTGAAACCCTGGCAACCCTCTGATCTGTTGTAGGATATGATTCCTTTTGAGAGCAAAGGCATGAGCTTGATTTGCAATGGACTGCAGTGGCTGTTGTTTGGTATCATAAGGAACAGCATTGCTGCGTGTGCCAGCAGTTTCTAAAGATGCAGAGACGGAGGCAAGCTGATCAGCAAGGTCAGGATGGCTCTTCCTCAGCTCATCTACTGGTGTGCGCAGATTGAGAAGCTGACCCCAGATAACTGAACGGCCCTGGTCAAGCCACTCCACTGCCTTTTGGTAATCATGTACTGCAATGGCAGCTGAAGCAGCATCTCTCACAACTTGGCCTGCCTGTGAGAGACGATGATGCCGATCGCTTATAGACAGCCCCAGCCATGCCAATTCAGGCAGAAGTTCAATGGCAGTAGTATATGCATGGAGTATAGAGGAGGGTTTGTGAATATGGGCATGTTTTTCCCACCTTCTGGCTGCTTCAAATCGTATGTGAGCAGGGCCTGTTGTTGAGCATGCGGCCGAGGTGTAGTGAAGTAGCAGTTGCTGAGAGTCTTGAAGATCACCAAGCCGCCCAAAGCGATGGAAAAGCGAATTCCCAAGGGTGTTCAACCTGGAAGGCTTGTCAGGGTGGCCATCTGGAGTGAGCTGGACAGCATCCTCTTTCATCAAGACAGACTTGTTGATGTCGCTGAGATCACCAAGCCGCTCAAAGCGACGGGCAAGTGAATTCCCAAGGTTGTTCAACCTGGAAGGCCTGTCAGGGTGGCCATCTGGAGTGAGCTGGACAGCATCCTCTTTCATCAAGACAGACTTGTTGATGTCACGGAGATCACCAAGCCGCTCAAAGCGACGGGCAAGCGAATTCCCAAGGTTGTTCAACCAAGAAGCCTTGTCAGGGTGGCCATCTGGAGTGAGCTGGACCGCATCCTCAAACATCAAGACAGACTTGTTGATGTCGCTGAGATCACCAAGCCGCTCAAAGCGACACAAAAACGAACTCCCAAGGTTGTTCAACCTGGAAGGCCTGTCAGGGTGGCCATCTGGAGTGAGCTGGACAGCATCCTCTTTCATCAAGACAGACTTGTTGATGTCACGGAGATCACCAAGCCGCTCAAAGCGACGGGCAAGCGAACTCCCAAGGTTGTTCAACAAAGAAGGCTTGTCAGGATGGCCATCTGGAGTGAGCTGGACAGCATCCTCTTTCATCAAGATAGACTTGGTGATGTCACTGAGATCACCAAGCCGCTCAAAGCGACGGGCAAGCGAATTCCCAAGGTTGTTCAACCAAGAAGCCTTGTCAGGGTGGCCATCTGGAGTGAGCTGGACCGCATCCTCAAACATCAAGACAGACTTGTTGATGTCGCTGAGATCACCAAGCCGCTCAAAGCGACACAAAAACGAACTCCCAAGGTTGTTCAACAAAGAAGGCTTGTCAGGGTGGCCATCTGGAGTGAGCTGGACAGCATCCTCAAACATCAAGACAGACTTGGTGAGGTCGCTGAGATCACCAAGCCGCTCAAAGCGACAGGCAAGCGAATTCCCAAGGTTGTTCAACCAAGAAGGCTTAGGATGGCCATCTGGAGTGAGCTGCACCGCATCCTCAAGCATCAAGACAGACTTGTTGATGTCGCTGAGATCACCAAGCCGCTCAAAGCGACCCAAAAGCGAATTCCCAAGGGTGTTCAACCTGGAAGGCTTGTCAGGGTGGCCATCTGGAGTGAGCTGGACAGCATCCTCAGACATCAAGACAGACTTGGTGAGGTCGCTGAGATCACCAAGCCGCTCAAAGCGACGCAAAAGCGAACTCCCAAGGTTGTTCAACCTGGAAGGCTTGTAAGGGTGGCCATCTGGAGTGAGCTGGACCACATCCTCAAACATCAAGACAGACTTGTTGATGTCACTGAGATCACCAAGCCACTCAAAGCGACGCAAAAGCGAACTCCCAAGGTTGTTCAACCTGGAAGGCTTGTCAGGGTGGCCATCTGGAGTGAGCTGGACAGCATCCTCAAACATCAAGACAGACTTGGTGAGGTCGCTGAGATCACCAAGCCGCTCAAAGCGACGCAAAAGCGAACTGCCAAGGTTGTTCAAACGCTTGGGCTTGTCAGGGTGGCCATCCAGACTGAGAGCAACAGCAGCTTCGAGCATCACAATTGCTTTGTTGATATCCATCAAGCTATCAAGCCTCTTAAAACGAAGTAGCAAGGATGTTCCAAGGTCTGCAAGATATATGACATGCCCTGGGTCATCCCGCACTGCATCATTGTATGCACAGACTGCCTGGTTCAGGTAATCCACAGTATGAGATGCTTTGTAAGACTGTATAAACATATCCCCGAGAATATTCAGCCATTGAGCCCTGTGGTCATTGCTTTGGCCGGATAGTATAATCCTCTCATGCATCACCCAAAGCTGCAAAGCATCCATAGAAAATTGGGTTTTCCTTGAGTCTTCATACATCTTCTGCAGCTCACTTCCGATCGTGCGACCCTTCACAGAGGCAACTGTGGATAATTTAGGTGATAGTCCAACAATATCCAGGCAGGCTCACTTGTATTTTCTGGCATGCCAATGAGATCTAAACCAGATACCTCCTGGTATGGCAACTCAGAAACTGAGAAACCAGCACTGAATTTGAGTGAAGGGCCATCAAGATTCACTTTATTGAGCTCGAGCTGGAAGGCTACATTGTAATCTTCAGTGATCATGCTCAGAGTAAGGGATGCTGGACCTACACCTATTTGATTCCACAGATCCAAGGATTTCACCTCGCCCAATTTCGACATATCCGACAAGCCGTGTTCCCTCGGTGTCACTCTGGCGCAAGACTGCCACTGAGAACGTAAGTGCATGGGGTGGGCTGAGAAGAAGTGAGGGTCAGTGCATGCTAGACATCTTTTGCAAAAGCCATCACATACGCACATGTTGCACCCAAAACCAAGTTTCCAACTCATTTGATTGTGCTCCGATGCCACCGGCAAGGTTTGCAGAAAAATATTCTCGTCAATGATGAGATGGGCAAACATTTTCATGTCACCCGGAAGATCATCATGGATAGTCAAGGACGTTACACGGATACCTGTGAGAAAGGACTAAGTATTATTTGGCGGCATCAACATAGGCAGGTGCTTACTGTGAAGTTTAATGCTAATTAAAGATCATGAATTCAATCAACCGTCTCGACAAAAGGTCTAGGATACTCACACGGTTTTCAACTTGGACATGATTGCGAGGGAAAGGTCGAGAAGCTTGAAGGCCAGGAAGTCGATCTTATACATGTCAGACGTCCACGCGGCTGCAAGGTGCTGTAAAGCTGTAAAGGCATGCCACATGGCCAATCAATACCGATCACTGTTTGCCATTGATATTTGGCGCTCATCTTAGGATAGATCCTACCATATTGGTGTCTGCCACGTTGAAAGCATGCCCTCAATTGGCAATGCAACGTACATGTCCGGTGGCGTCGCTCCCAGCGCTTCCATTAGGGCCTATCCCAGACCCCCAAGGGCCAGGAAGGTAACTCTCCCATTCGAAACCTCTGTGCAAATTGACTCCTCCTGACACCAATATCGGCGAACCTCACTCCGGTGGTGCGTTGCGGAACATCATGCATGCGTGTGTGCACCTGCATCACCGTCTAAGACTTTGCTTTACTCACACAGCAGTACAGCTATCTGACGGAGGTGTTTTCATTCGCGCTCGCCAATTCGGCGTCGAAGTTAAGATGCTGTATAGCTGTCTGACAGCGGCATTTTCATTTCGCGCTCGGCAACTCACCATCGGAGTTAAGATGCTGTATTGTGATGCACGAGGCATTGGGTTCGGAGAGGCATAAAAATACCTGTAACCTGCTACGTAGAGGGCTGGAGACTGCAACTCGAGACGACGTAGATAAAATCTAAGCAGCTTCGTGATCGATCAAAACATACAATGAGGGACGTCAATTTGGCCTGCCACTGATGGAAGCTGATTGAGGGCTGAGCATTAAGCACCAAGCAAGATTTGTTGTCCAGCGCGCTGCGCGCGGTGAGATGCAGATGGTGTGTAAAGTAGATCGTACGTAAGTAGTCCGCTCAGTCCGCTGTCAATCAAGTGGCTGTGATGCCGTTGTTCTGACTCACCATTCCCTCCGCGGCGGGGGATGTGTTAACAACGCAACACTTAGATTAGAATGGGACACGCACCGGGTGATACCGGGGTGATGTAAGCACACGTGATGAGATCGGCCCACTGGCACCGTACGCGGAAGTAAACGCGCTCAACGCGTACCTTACCGTTCAAGCTCGTTCAACTTGGGGCGTCCATGTACACTTCGACGGCTCATTTTCCGATGATTTCCGACCCTGCTCGACACTAGAAAGGCCGGCCAGAATGCAAATGAAGCGCCATCTCGCGCCCTGTCAGCCGCGTACCAGCGCCTACCTCGCTAATCAAGACGCTCGCCTGCGGCAGGCCTTGTGTCCCAAGGAAAAAATCGGCCTTAGATTTCCATGGGACACGCTGTTTTTCAGTGGGCCGATGACTGACAGCGTGTCCCACGAAAAAACAGATCTTTTTCGCCCATGGGACACGCTGCCATTTCGGGCTTATGGACCGAGATTATCTATAGCATCACATCTCCGCGCTCCCGTGCAAGGTTATCTGACGGCGTGGGACTGCTTGCCGCCACGCGCCTGCTTGTGTACGTGCCGCCACTCGTCTTGGCTCCTTCGCTATTGCGCCGTCTTGTGCCCTCTCTTCCTCACCCTTTGCTCCTTGTCTCCTCGCATACAGCGCATCACATTCACCGCTATATTCTGCTGGCCGCTGCAAGCAAGACAAATTCTTTGTTTATTCAGATCACAGGTGCACCTTTCCTCTCTTTTCATTGGAACATGGAGAATTCACGAAGGGATTCATTATGACAGGTTGCCTTCATCAAAATGGACGCGCGGGCAATGTCTTCGCATCCAAAAGTCGAGCTATGCTGCTCGACCTTGAGACTCGGCAAACAATCATTTACGGGACTTCGCGTCCCAGCCCCGCACGTCCCGCAATACGCGGAATCCGCGTCGAATGCAGTGTGCGGAGCTGGGCATATGCACATTTTGGCCCTGCATCCTCCCTGTTCGGCCCCCCGACACCAACATTTGTCAAAGCCGGTGTTATGTGTGAAGGTAAGTTCCTATTCACTCAATTTTTCATTCTTTTCATCTAATTCTTGAACAGCTCTCTTCACCTCATTCTGAGATCGACCAGGGATGCGCTCGCCTTTGGTGCGCGCTTAGTTCTCATCGGACATCGGCCTCCTTCCGCTCGATATCACCCATATGCGAGTTTTCACAAAAGTAAATACCCTTCACTCAAATTTCGCTCATTTGCCTTGATTTCTTGACAGGTGCTTTGACTGGGATCCACTCCTGCTGTAAAACATGCGCTCCAGCTGTGCGCACGTTGTCGCCCTCGAGCGGCGGTTCCGCTTCCGCTTTCGGCCAAAAACGGATATTTTCTTGAAAGTAAGTCCCATTCACTCAGTTCTTGTTCGTTTCACCTACCTTTTGCACAGAGCTCTTTCCCTTGATCCCCCCTTTATGTATTGTCTACTCGTTGGCGTTTCGTTCATCGGCACCGTTGAACGGCGCTTCCGTTCCACTCGACATGGCCCAAATGCTGCGGTAAGTGTCATTTTCTCAAACCTTGCTCATTTTCCTCAATTCCTCGACACCTCCCTCCCTTGGCGTCTCACCTCGCGCCATAGGACTGCCCTCGTCATGCGTGGGCACGCTGCGACCGCCATCGACCAGCTCCACGTGCATGATGCACGACGCGACATGAGCAAGCCGCACACGTACTGCCAGCGTGACTCCGCGCTCGGTCCTGCGTGTGTGCCTACTCATCCGTGGCCTGCGTTCCCCGTTTGGTACCCCGAAGGCGAGACAGCTGCCTCGGGGACGAGTGCACGCATTCTTCCTAGATCAGTAAAATATCCCCCGCCCATAAAAAGGTTCGTACTCCATCGTTTCTGAACTAAATCGCTCCAAGTAAGGTGCTGCCAGACCGTATGGAGTATCATCCAGGACGCCCCGACCTCGCTTTGCCCGCACAACCACCAACGCCACCGCCGCGGACTCGACCGCTGATGGCATATGTCGAAAATATCCCTCAAGGAAAAGGTTAGTAATCCTTCAATTCTGAACCGAATTGCTTCAACTAAAGTGTTTCCAGACCCTATATGGTATCTTTCAGGACGCCCCGACCTCCATTTGTCCGCACGACCGCCAACGCCATCGCCGCGGACACGACGGCCGATGGGGGAACAAATATCCCACCCCCCAAAAAATTGGTTCGTACTCTCTCAATTTTGGACCGAATCGCTCCAACTAAAGTACGGCCAGACCCTATGGGGTAGACGCCCCGACCTCGCTTTGCTCGCACGACGGCCAACGCCGCCGCCGCGGACTCGACCGCTGATGGGATATTTCGAAAATATCCCTCAAGGAAAAGGTTAGTAATCCTTCAATTCTGAACTGAATCGCTCCAACTAAAGTGTTGCCAGACCCTATGGGGTATCTTCCAGGAGGCCCCGACCTCGTCTTGCTCGGACGACCGCCAACGCCGCCGCCGCGGACACGACCGCCGATGGGATATGTCGAAAATATCCCCACAAGAAAAGGTTAGTATTCCTTCAATTGTGAACCGAATCGCTTCAACTAAAGTACGGCCAGACTCTATAGGGTACTGCGCAGGACGCCCCAACCTCGCTTTGCTCGCACAACCGCCATCGCCGTCGCCGCGGACACGACGGCCGATGGGGGAACAAATATCCCACCCCCCAAAAAATTGGTTCGTACTCTCTCAATTTTGGACCGAATCGCTCCAACTAAAGTACGGCCAGACCCTATGGGGTACCGTGCAAGATGTCCCCACCTCGCTTTGCTCGCACGACCGCCAACGCTGCCGCCGCGGACTCGATCGCCGATGGGATGTACAGCAAATATCCCCCCCCCCCAAAAAAAAAAATGGATTGTACTCTTTCAATCTTGGACCAAATCACTTCAACTAAAGTACGGCCAGCCCTTATGGACATGCTATTGGTACCATATTATTTGTACTAGAGTACGTGCTTCAGCGAAATTATTATACTTTATTGTATTCGGCCAAATCAGGAATGAGTGATCGGTCGGCAATTTTGTTCTGCTCCTAACCACCATGTCGCTGAGCACGATGAAACCAGTGCCCACTGAGGAAGAGGTATTTCTTCATTGTATACCCCTCAGTTGTTTTTAATGCATGTTATAGCTCTCAGACGAGGCACTCAAGCTTTGGCTCGAAGAAGAAGATTCTCTTTCGGATCAAATCCAGGCACTCATTGACGAAGCAACTCAAGATTTCCCAGACGAGGATGATGACGCCGCAAAGTATGCTGCCCAGATTGCACGGGCAGTCATTACAGACAAGACTCGGGGTGGCCATCTTCGGTATAAATAATTCTCTCTATGTCAAATGTACGTACTGACAAACCTGGTACTTAGCATTGTCAAGGCATACATTGCCTTTCACATGCGAAAGAACTCGAAGTGGGATGCCAAACAAGTGTCTGCGGCGACTCCAGGTCATATAACACAGTTTATAATCCACAAATGTGGTGAGAAGGCGAAAGGTTGTGAAGGGAAAAAAGTAAGATTATTACTGCATTCACGGAATCATAATGACATCTTTCTCCAGTATGCAACCGCTGTTTCCACTCGGGCTGCTCTCACCTATTGGTACCGTACCATTCGTCCGAATGAGAGCGTAACCGAGTGGAGAATCGATTCAAAAAGTGGAGAATGGTAATTATTCTTGTATTCTTTCGGGTTGTTCTGAACTCATTCTACAGTTTCGGACTGCCGACTCGCTCAAGACATGTCTCAGAATTTATGACAGGGCTGGAGAAGACGAAGGCCAAGACTGGTGAAGTATCAGTCTCAGCGCGTGCTCTGTCATTGAAAGATATGCACAATCTTTATGATCTTTGCTTTCGTCCAAATGCAACGCCGGCAGAGATGAGATGGGGAATTGTGAGATATGTGAGTACTTGGCCTTTGGTGCTCTGTGTTACTCATTGGTTTCTAGACAGCCTATTTGTTTGCCTGGCTATTGTTGTTGCGGTTTGAGGAAGTGGTGCGCCTTTCATTTGAGAGCATCAATATCATCCCAGGCGCCCGTGAGAACCCTTCAGTTCATTTATATATTGATCATATGCTTACCCACTCTTAGGGGAGTCTTTTGAAGTCCAGCTGTCCACTCGCAAGTCAGCCCAGACAGGTGTTGGGCATGCATGCACTATGTGGGCCAATGACCTTGACCCCAAGATTTGTCCTGTGCGTGCCTTGATACGTTTAGCTGTTGTCTATGGTACAACAGTTAATTTGACGGGTGCATTGTTTCTGAAAGTCAATAAACATGGTGCCATATTGCAAGATACACCCATCGTACGTGGCCCAAAATGATTTGAAGTCTTTATCAAATTTGTCATTTAGACGACTAGTGTCATGGGACGAGCATTGACTCAGGATTTGCAGCAACTCGGCTACAAGTCCTGGGCGATGTACGGGACCCACTCATTTCGTCGAGGTGGATGCCAGCACCGAATCAAGAACAAGGGCTGGACTGTTGATATGGTCGCTGCCTGGGGTGGATGGTCTCAAGTCGAGGCAGTGACAATGTTTCGCTACTTCTACTCTCCGAAGGACAACCACGAGTTTATGGAAGAGTATGATAGAAATGTACCAAAACGTCTGCACTCAATCTAGCCCAATCTAGTACTTCTCTTTGCCTATTTCCCTCCAGATCTCCCATTTGTTCTTTCCCTCCCACTTTGTGTTCCAGGCATCCTCCGAAAACACACTATCATTCTGGTACTCCTCCAAAGATTGCTCCATCTGCAAATCCTTGTCACGGTGGGGGATGGCCTCAACGACACGACGCAGTGGATGCAACTTTGCAACCGGCTCTGTGGATTTGCGCTTCTTTCCCGTGGAAGGATCTGGGGTGAATGTAAAAAATGTGAAGAACCACTCCTTATCACCGTTGAACTCGTTGGCGAGCTCAGATCCCAGTCGTTCACGTCGTGTAATTGTTACTTTGATTGTTGCCCACATCGGATTTGTAGCACGATCCTTTTGTGGACCGTACAATTTGCGGATCTTGGCCACATCCCCATTCTCGATCTGAGTAATCACTTCACGCAAACTGTCAGCACGGTTAAGTGCTTCAACCGACATGCCCCCGCTGGCCAAAATGATGGAATCCAAGGAAGTTGTCGGCTCAATTGGGGATGTCAATGGTGGGGGGGCCACAGTTGATGTAGAAGATGATGGAACCGATGGTGAATAGGAAGAGGAAGTAACATTGAGATTCAATGGCAGACGATCCCCAGTCGAAAGGGATGCAGAAGAGTTAGGAATGGTCGGAGGTTCATTCTGATGGAAATATTAAGCATCATATCATCATGTCGGAAGAAATTGTGCTGACTCTAAGTGAAGCCTGAAGTTTAAACAATGTCGAAACTGAGCCTATATCACCCTCTTTTGCTGATTGAATCAGTGCCTGGATTGTTTCGGTGTCCATACTTCCGAGAGTATCATTCTCAGATGAAGTACTGGACTGGAATGAAGTAGTGAGAGCCTCGTCGATTGCAAACTTAATGCTTGGGAGTAATTGTTCTGCAATGAAGTTCAGTATTTGAATTGTTGTGAGTATTAAACGTACGGTGGCTGGGTTGGATGTCTGCGCTCTCAGCAATGAGTTGAAATGGAATTCCAGCCGAGTCCTTTCTTGCCCATTCAGACCCCAGTGCACGTAGATGGGACCATTGCATTTCATTTATGGTCCTATCCCGAGTGACTGGTCCAATGGTCATGGCAGCAGGGATATTTGTGAGATCAATATTGTAGTAGTCTGCAAGTCGATGACGCCTAGCCTCAATATTGCCGGTTTTGACAAGAACCTTTTTGCCTCCTGCAGTTTTGCTGGCAGTGTTGGCAGTATCAATCCAGAAGTTCAGTTGAACACCAGAAGCGGCCGTGAGAGAAGCAGCGTCAAGGTCCGCGGGACGTAGTGGCATCGGCGAAGAGCTATCAGTACCGCGTGGCGCCGTTGATGGGAACACCCCGAAAAGGTTGATGGGCTCGGCCATATGGTCACGTCGGGCTCAGATGAGTAGAAAGAAGGAGGGAGAGAGCAAGGAAAACAAGGGAAAGGAGAGGTCTAAGACATTATAGGAGCCAATTTGTTCATTTTCTGTCTGTGTGTTCATGTCAACCTTTCTGAATCATTTTATACATCTATTATAATGATAATCTACCTGAATGGGCTTTGCAAGGACCAAGGGAAAATTAACTGGTCAAGTCTGCCTCATATTTGAACTTACTTACCTCTTTTGGTCAGCGGCGGTAGCGCTCGATCGACGGAGGCAAACCAACCCGAGTGCGCGGGGTCCCGGAGCAGAGCGTTCCGTGCCAAACACGACCACCGCGTGTCCCGGGACACGGCACGTGATTTATTCCCTAAACGGGGCGTGTCCCACGAAAGAGAAGCCAGACCCGGACTCAGACTCGTCGGCTAAAGTGAATGAGTTGCGCCAGAGTCGATCCAGTCTGGGGCTAGTGATGCTCGGCAATCAATTCACGGCAACTGTTGGCATGATGGTGTACTGTCAGGAATAGTATTCAAGTACTACACTACAATTACTAGGAAATGCACTGCAAGAGTAAAATTCACAAAATAATAATGAACTCCGCATTTCGGAGTGTGCGCCAAGAGTACCGACCATTCGATGCCCCTCCCCTCCCTCGCTGCGCTCGGGGGGTCCCCCAAGCCGGGCATCTCAGGTAGGCACGCTAAAGACTCGTTGGTGGTTTCTCTATGAAATTAAGCCTCTCCCCCGGTAGGCCAGGCGCACACAAGCAATCTGGGGATCAATAAATCAGCTATCAGCGCAGATCCGAGTCTGATCCGCGCTAACCGACTCTGGCGCAACCAAGCACCTGCGCTCGGCTGGGCTCGACTCTGGCACAACTCATCGCTGAGTCTGAGTCTGGGTCTGGCGTAGTTGGTGGATCCCCTCCGCGGCGCGCGCATTCACGGCGCTGCGTTGATCATGGTCTCCACCTGGACACCGACGACATAATCGCGCCGGACAACCAGTGCGGTGTCGGACGTGGATGTTAAATGTGCCTCCGGCCCTGCTTCCTCCGCGTGAGCGCGCTGTACATATCTCCTGCGCCGCGTTGTGTGGGCTCGCAGGCTGTGGAGTCGTATGCTGTGCCCAACCCTGATCCCCGTCAATCCCTCCATGTCGCCCTCCCTCGATTTCGCTTTCGACGTCGATGCCGCCTATCTCTCGATCTCGACGCCATGCACGTGCAACAGGCTCCTTCTCAATCTCGACGTGAACAGTGTCGGACACAGGACGCGCTGTCAGTCCTGCCTGCTTCATAGATGGACGCCCACTGCTGAGTGCTGAGCCCATGCCTTCCGCCGTACACAGGCGACGCCCTCCTTGGTCCGTGCCATATGCGGCGCTGCGTCGTGCGGGCTAGCACCCGCTCGTGTTATTCCGGATCAATCCCGGCACGCCCCTTGCACGCCTCCCGCTGCTTCCGTACAGGCTGTTTTGGATCTCTATCTCGAGGCCGCCATGCACGTCCGTCTTCTTGCCTCCGCTTTGATGCCGATGCCGACGTGCTCGCCCCCGCACCCCGACTGACCGGCCAGATGCTGAAGGAAGTGTCGCCGCCACTCGCGCTTCGTCCTCTGCGCCAAGGTTCGTCCTGCAGAGAGTCGATCCGCCGGATGTCTGACAGTGCGGATGTGCAGCATTCGAATGTGGTGCGTATTTGTTACCATCCTCCTAGTGTGCTGTTCCGCATTCGAGCTAATTCTGCGACCACACTCGGACTGCGCCTCCAACGATGCGTGAATATATCTCCGTCGCTACCCAGATCTTATATGACCAGCTCGCAAATCTCGCTTGATCTCACTGATTCCCCGTTAACCTCAACGCATTCTCATTTCTGACGAGCTATCTCAACCAGTAAGTATCGTCTTGCCGCATGGCTCATTACTTTATTTCTGTCCCCTCTACGGCTCCCAGTGCCGCCCTTCCACTCGTGTTGATTAACTCACCCTTTCCCCCCAGGTCTCACTCACCCATTCTGCAGAGCGTCTCTCGCTGGCGCACTGTAAGAGTACTACATCTCAGTGGAGTCTGATCGAAGACGTAACGGTACGCTCTTCCTCCCTTTCCCTGTATTCAATTCACATCCCCTTTTCCGGCCAAAGTAAATCCACGCCCTTAGATAAAAATTGATATCGTACATACAGGCTGGTCGTGTCAAGATGCCGCCGAAATTAATACACTGGGTTTAAAAGGCAACCGTCATGCGATAACTGTCAAATCAGAGGCGATCCAGATCTTCCTCCTCGGCACGCCTCCAGTGATGACGCAACTGGTGTTGTTAAGAATGATTCTGAAGGGTAGTTTTGGGAACCCACCGCTGGGACGAAGAGCTACTCAAGGAGGAAAAATATCTTTCCATCATGTAAACTCAATCTCATCTCTTCATTGGATGAATCTTTTGACCATTCTTGATGAAACCCTCGGACGTACTAGCTACGACGAGCCCATCCTCTGCGTTGCCGACATTTGTTTCATTTCTATTAACTCAGCAGATGGGACAATTGCCTCCGATTTTGGTCAAGTTTTGCACGCGGATGTGGTCGTCTCGCGCATTATCCATCCTGCTACAAGAGGAACTTACTGAAGGAGACAATATCGAGATGTCAGCAGATTGCCAATCAAGCTGTCTGTACAGGTCAGTAAAATCCCAACCATGTGGATTTCAC
Source organism: Mycena maculata (assembly GCA_029448575.1). Lineage (NCBI taxonomy): Eukaryota > Fungi > Basidiomycota > Agaricomycetes > Agaricales > Mycenaceae > Mycena > Mycena maculata. The sequence goes on along the minus strand of JARJLG010000049.1, from coordinate 48,533 downwards.
TAACGCGTTACTCTGCTACCTTATGCTCTTGGGTGGGACATGGACGCTTGTGGTTGGATACCCTCGTACGTCTTTCGCCTCATTCAACTAAGGCATATTTGCAATTTGTGCCCGGGCCAAACCCTTGCTGGCGGAATGCGTTAGGCTATGCAACGCACGAAGCGGACGTTAGCACCTACTGGACAGGTGTCACTTCCCCTCCGCTTAATCTAAATCGATAGTCAAAGTAACTCTTTCCTATCTGATCTCTCTCGAAGTCCGCCCATCGCTGGAAGCAAAGGAAAGCAGTCGCACTTCCAACACTCACAGGGACTCCCGGTCTCGCTGTCTTAGCTTCAGTACTTCAAGATGATTTAATTCGTCCTCTGTGCTGCCCATGGATGGCATCCCACTAGAACTGGATCCGAGGTCGCATTCACCATGGTGTTGATTCGCCCTTCCTGGGATTTATCTCTGCGCCACGTTGCCTTGCCAGAATGGACGATTTTGAACTTCATCAATTGCGCGGAGAATGGAGGAGAGGACAATCTCTTCTCTGTTCGATGTCCAGAAGGTCCATGGCACAGTTCTTCATGTTTCCCTTTGTTTTCCGAGACGGGAACTGACACTCCTCTCTTTTCGGACCACGGTCCGACGCCGACACGCACCAAGGCATCATTGAGGTCCTGCTGATCGGGTCTTTCGCACCTGCTCTGGACCAGAGGAGATGGTGGAATTCCGTGAGACGAGCTCTCGCAGCTCCATGCAGATCGCAAGACCTACGAGAAATCGCGCTCCCACCTCCGCCACACATATATTGGTTCATTCGTCGCCAATGCAGAGTCTTTCGATTCGGAGAAGGATTTATTCACGGTGCGTCAGACCCCATTTAATTCATGACCACCGTTGATTCATGTCTAGCCATTCCTCCTCCATCACAATGGCACGATACAAGCGTCGCAGTGATTCGGAGCACGTCAAGTCACCTCCAGGCTTTAACGCGTCCGTTCTGTCAAAGATCATAACCCTGCACTCGGCGGAGCATGTACGTCAACCATTCAAGGTCAAGAGTCAGGCAGCTCACTTTTTTTTGTCTTTTCGATGGCACCGAATTCGAGATGCAACTTAAACCGGTGGATCCCGGATCAGATAGGGATAAACGAGCGCGAAGATGATGTATTGCAAGTACTGAATGTAGCTAATCGCAGAGGGCGCTGAGACACGTTTCACATAGTAGGCCCCGTACAACATTTGCTTTCGAAGATACTTGAACTTCAAAGGTCGTAATCAGGTCCAATTCGACGAAATAGTGGTCCCAGCATCCTTACGCGCACCGCTCACGCTGAGCCATTCAACTCGGCGCAATCGCGGACACGAAACCTAGTACCTGCTGGGACGATTCTCCTCTTCGCTCCGGAAAACCCTCCAATCCACACCCCCGGGCAGAATCACCCCGAACCGTCCTTCTTAGGCCCACACTTCATTTGACGCAGTAGAGACTTGCTTGAAGTACTTTTTTGTCATCCTCTCGTCGCGACTCCCCTATTGTCACCACCACAAATGCCCAGAATTCGCGTATACATTTGTCGGTCTTTGTCGGTGTACCAATACCGCCCCTTTGCAGCCGGCTACATCGTTCCCATCAAATTCTTCTCAGGTCAGTAGAAGTGGGCTAAGGAATTATAGCCGCTCCTTGATGTCCTCCCTGCGAGCTCTAGTACTGGCCTCGGGATCAAAGGACACCCGGTCAAGCGACCTGGAGCAGGAGACCCGCTCCTCTATTATCTCACTCCCGCGCTTGGTGCCGAGGTGCGACAGCTGATCCCCAATTTCCTCGATAGTTTTTCTATTCAATCCTCGTCAATGATCCGACCCTGTAAGTCCCCATCCACTCGAAGCCACTCACATCCCCAGAATGGGGAAATCCTTCAGACGACTGTTGCTCTCTGAGTAATGGTTTTAGAATCACTTTTAGGGATCACCACCGTAACCGTATAATACGCGTTGTACGGCATCCCCGTACCGTCCAGTAAGCCCACCTGGTACCTCAATATAAGTACGATACGGGTGGCCGCCGTACGTCTGCCGTATGCAGCCGTATCAATACGGCCGTGTACGGCACCTGTACGGGCCGTAAATTCGGCTCAAATGATCGCGTCCGGCATTCAGCAAATCAAGATTCAAATACTTTGGCGAGGCAAGCATCGAGCCATCTCCCGATCTTGCGTGCCATACCAAGTCGCCTTGAAAATCAACTTGAAGTCACATTCAGCCCTGTAATTCTTCTGCTTCCCTGCACACTTTGTGGTGTAAGACAAACAACTCGAAGGACCCTCCTTGAGGAAGGAAAGTAACCCTTTGCACACCTGCTTTTCTCTCACTCTTAGCTCACGTAATTTCTATCGTATTCCTACTACGTTACTGCTCAGGGCTAGTCCAGGGCTCATACGGGTCATACCTTGACCATTGTCAAATATTTGAAACTTGGTACCTTTGCAATCAGTATTTTCACGTGCCTCTTAACTCCAATCTATCGAGTAGGCACTGGAGGGAGAGGCACAGCATGTACCCTCTGTATCCCCACTGTTGTAAGAGGTGTAATATGTCATCTGGGTCCGAGTTCATTTTATATTCATTGAATTCCCACAATCTAACCCGAATCATCATAGTTTGTTGCTAGCTGCGATACGAATGCCCTAGTTGATGAAATTCATCACTATCTGACACGTGGTATCCTCCTTCACCGTGCTCTGCATGGACATCCAATTTGAATTTTCTCAGATGTCTGGGAAGAGGATGATGACAGCTCTTGAGAGGACGAGGAAGATGAACATGGTATCTTCCCTTATTGTACTTCGCCTTTGAAACCCAAGTCAATTTGTCTCAGATTCCAGTGAAAGCAGGGAATATTACAGCTACGAAAATGAGCGCGGGGACGAGGAGTCCGTTTGGGAGGAAGAAGTTGAACATGGCATCTCCTTATTTGTTCTCTGCGTTGCATTTGAGCTAAACCTCCCAGATTACGGTACTGAAACCAAGCAGAATGAATACAGATACGAGGAGCATTTTCAGCGAGGGAACGAGGACGATGTTTGGGAGGACAAGGCAGATGAACAGGATTATCACTAGCACAATGAAGAAGGCGGTGGATGGGGAGAGGATATGGGGGTGAACAGATATACCGAGGACAGTCGTCAGGCTGCCTCTGGTCCACCAAATTTGTGCTGTACGATCTGCTTAGACGCCGTCTGCAGGCCTGTTGTGTGAGTCCTTTATGCACCTGTCCTTTTCTACATTATTTGAAATACCACTCATGGATGCACATATTTTGTTCTATAATGTTCTTCGCCCCAGCTCGCTCGCGTGTCCACTTTGCCGTGCAACCATAACCGGGCCCCACGATACGATATTGGACCATTATCGGGAGTAAATGATGGCCAACGGTACCGTGACTAGGCCGTCCGGCGACTGCAGCAGTCCGTACATCTGGAGAACCTTAGGCTATTACATACGTAAAGTTTTGTACCAGCATATTTTGTTCACAGTACTGTAGCCATAATCCAACTCTGCAAAAAAAAAAAAAAAAAAAAAGCAAGTACTGGAGTCTTTCTTTGCTTGCCAGATCGTTAGAGTGAGAGAGGAGATAACCTTTTCGTCACAAGTGACTGGGGACAAGGTTCGAAGAGAATAGTCTTCCACGCTACACTATTCAAATGAAGAGTTCAAGTGGGGTGCCACCTTGAGACATTGATTTTCCTAGTTTTACTGATCCAGCGTGTCCGCTGCAAAACAGAAATCGTCCGAAGGCATGACAAAAGGCAACAAATAATTTGTTTTTTTGCCCCAGCTGCTCGAACGAGTTGGAACATGCCCCGATGCCTGCCTGATCCATTTACCTTCCCTGTGAGGTAGAAGATATCCTAGATGTAGACTTGTCACCAGTCTGCGCTACGGCATTTGAGGTACTGCAAGCAGTTTGCCGCAGGCAGACTGGTACATCTCGGGTTGATCGATTGGCCTGCGCGCGGAGTTTAAACTTTTTCCTTCTCTCGTGTTCTGGGCTGGATTTCAAGGCAGAGTGAAAACTCAAAAGAGAAACAAGGATATAGCCGTATATCTTGAAATCTGTCTCTTCAGATTTTTTTAATGGCCTACCGGGATGGTGCACGAAACGTCCGAGTTTACTTGGGAAATGATTGGCATTTGGAAATGCGTCTGATGGCCGTGATCGGCACCACTCAAAATTTCAAACTCATCGCTCAGGCCAATTGTTTGTCCCGAGTTGTACCAGTCTGCCTGCGGCAGAGTGCTTGCACTTAGAGATGCCGCAGCAGACAGGTTACGAGTCTATCCCAGATGCACAACTCCGTACAAGTGGTAGACAGTGTTGCTTTTCTTCGGTAAAGGATGCAGCAAATTTTTCAGTCATAATAAATAATATCATACATTTGCAACATAAATTAGGGAAGTCGGAGTTGGCAATTCTACGCCGATTCTGACTTCAATTCTATTTCTTTTGGGGAGCTACAAAACGAAATTTGGAGCACCAATGCAGAGGGTTGTTCGAGCATGAAGGGGATACATTGAAGTGAGTGCAAATGTTGAGGAGGCGTTGAATCGCCACAGGAGTTGGAGCCTAAGAGGGGAACACACCGTTTTTAGCAGCCACCCTTTGTCAGACACTATTCTGTTGATGCTGGTTCTGTACAGTGAGACACGAAAAAATACTGACTGATCATTCAACTTGAAGCATCAATCGATGACCGCTAACAAGATCGCGGTCGCCCTCGAATTTGATATGCAACTCACTGTCAATGGATGAAAGTTAACTCATCAATGTGATCCTGGCGGATCTAACTTCGCTGAAATTCGAGTGTGCCGTCAGAGAAGGACGGGCGAACCCAACTATGCTCGAGCCTGTGGTGCCTCGACATTGTTTCCTGCTGACTTTCAGTTCAAATTCAAGCATTAATGAGTACTGAGTGAGTTAGCAAAAGCAGTAGGTCATACTGAATTTCCGCGTAACCGTGAGTCAATGCTCCGGATCTTTAGGAAAAAATACAGGGAGATTTAACTAGTTGTGCACGAAGTGGCGGCCAGGAAGCAGCAAGGCGGAGAAGTGATTGTATTAAATTAGGAATTAGGCAAAACAAAGCCTTATTTGGTGCACCAGGACACGTATCCGAGCAGCGGAGAGGTGGCTGGCAAAATGCACAGACACATCTGTTGTCCTTTGTGCTTTATCCTTCTTTTGCCTTATGCAAGCCCTGCAAATGCCCTGCAACCCCAGTCCACCCAGGACGATCCGGCCGGTGCTGTCCCACTGTCCTCCTCCGCCTATCATTTGGACCAGGCAGAATGTGAAGCAGACTGTTCAGTTGATAGAACAATGTTGCGATGTTTGGGAAGAGATGGAAGAGATAGCCTGCAACCTGAGCTGTGTCCGAATCCGAGATGGGTGAGAAGCTGACACGGAGCTCCGTAAGAGCGGTCTGCACCACACCCTCATCCTCGGGTGGAGGCAGAGGAATGGTAGCATCAAACATGATCTCGAGGGTACGCAGACGCTGACAATGCTTCGCAAACTGCTGAAGCGCTCTGAGGGGCAGCTTAGTCTGGTTCTCAGGGTCATCCGGAGTGTTCTGCGTTATCAGGCGGAAAATCTCCAACCGTGGCCAAGCCCGAGTTAACGTTTCGAGAAGCCCTTCGGTGAGGGTGATCCTCCGAGCTGCGTGAAGTTCCAGGGAAGTGAGGTTGGAGAAGACGTGCAACCGGAGCAGAGCGGATCTCGATATGGTTTGGATATGTTCTGCAGGGGAATACGAGGCGATGGAGAGTCTGATGTCGCATAAACAGGTATGGTCCAGATGGTCAGCAAGCATATCGTGAATACGTCCGCTCCCAGCGGCGATATCGTCTCGGACTCCGATATGAAACGATTTTATGGCGAGAGGAGTTGACAACAGTCGGAGGAAGCCAAAAAGGCGAGACGTTGGAGCTATCTGAAAATCCAAATTTTCCAGACGGGTGAATGGTCCGAGACGAGTCATTGGCTGAGCGTCGAGTGCGAGTTCGTGTAAGGTCAACCGGCGAAGAGATAGCATATTGCTCAGATGCACGAGGGCATCCCAAGACAAAGTTCTGGTGGAAAGGTAGAAGAGCTGGCGTGTCTGCTGTACAAGCGCAGATACGACCGGGATGTCTTCGTCCACGCCCTGATGCCACGGCGAACTGATGGAAAGGTGCTCCAGGATCGGTGCAGCTGGGGCGATGAAAGCCAGCCCGGCACACGGCTTTCTATATTGGTGCCATATCTCAGTGAGTTTCTTCGAGATGAAAAACCGGATCCAAGAGACGTCAGCATGTCTGAAGTTTATGCTGCGTAGGTTTGGAAACAGGCAGCCCGCGGAAAGACACGGAGCCATGGCTCCGAGAATTTCGTCCAGATGCTGGGTATTCTCCTCCGGAAAGACGAAGGATCGTACGCGATTCGCATAGAATGAAAAACGCTCGAAATCGGCCTTCACGAGCGGCCGTAATGGGCGCTGAATATAAGCAGTTTGAGCCACCCTCAGAAAGAGGATATTGCACAAACGCACCACAACTCGGAACCAATCTCCTTTCTCCCCTCTGATAAAGGCATCCTCCGGGAAGAGATTGAGGAACCTCCTTAACGAGGTTTCAAAGCGCCAGATGAGGTCCAATGCGGGCTCTTGGAAGGTCTTGCAAGTGCACGCCAGGGCCACGAGGTCAGGGGTGGTATAGCCATGGTGATAGTAGTGGCAGAAAATGCCCTCCTGGATCTCGAGGATCTCTAGCGCTGGGTGCATCTGAGCGTCGTGGTGGAACAAAGAAAGCTGTCCAGCGTGGATGAGTCTTATGATATGTATTATGATGATGATCATGAAATCACCATCAGCAGATGCGCCACGTGTCCGTTGTCCCTATATTCCTTATCCCCGGATTGGATCCCATTCGTTGTGTTCCACCAGTCCGTGCATCGCGCCTTCCCCTGCGCCGGCGCAGCCCTGCCATCTTTGCTTGCGTATTCGTCCTTTGTGAGGTATCGGCCTATTCGAGGACGGGCCTGAGTCCGGTCAGACAACGAAAAGGGCGAGAGAATTCTGAATTAATCAAACAGTAACTAGCTAATTTATACAAGCTACGGTACCGTATTTTTGGGGTAGAAAGGTTGGGGAAAAATACCGAGTAAGGTAAGTACGAATCAAAGACGAATGAGTCGGAATAAATTGGAGGACTGCGTTGAGTCATGGATGAATCATCAGAAAGGTCATAAGAATGAATAAACCCTAGCCCTTATTATTCTTGAGGACAAGATCGAATATCTGAGACATTGAACCGAATATGGACGAGGGCGGTGAAGGTCGGGCCGGTCGGAAATACCCGGGAGGGCGATACAACACAACCCCGTCGTTAATTCTTTTGCTCCTGCAAAAGCAGATGAGGGAAAAGGAAACACAGCCGGGTCGAAAAAGTCGGAAGGATATGAACGAAGTTTTTTTGGTGGTCAAGAATCGAGTGTCGGCCGAAAAGAATCTGCTGACAAATTAATTGCTGGAATCGTACGATGGCAAATAAAGACACTTGTTGTTACGCTCTTCCCCGACTCCTCAAGCGATGTTGGGCGTCTCGTCGCTGAAGGTCTCCGGAGGCATACCAGAGCGGGGCGTTCGGCACCTGGTCACCAATGGAGGGGAAGTAACGTCGTAACCGATTGCCGTTATAGAGGTGTCGCAAAATATAACCGTTTCTGGTCATAAGCTGGTAAGTATTCTTGTCGGACGCGTCGTAGATGATGAAAGGTCCATCCCAGCGCGGGTGGATCTTGGACTGACGTTCGTTCTTGCGCAGGACAAGATCACCAATCCCGAGACCGCGTTCGACCATATGATCATCACGCTTGTCAGCCTCGGCTTGGAGACGCGCCAAAGCCTTCGCGTTGGACTCCCGACGGTACGTCTCGAGGTTCTTGATGTGCTCGAGACGTTGACGCTGCAGTTTAGCGATTTCAGCATCGGTGGGCGGAAGTCAAATGGAATCAAATACCGAATCGTTGGGCAGGCGAAGATGATGTCCATACATCATGTATCCAGGTGACGCACCGAGACTGGGGTTGATATGAGCGCGGTGGGCGAGCAGGGCATCCTGTAAGTACTCGTCCCACTGATCCTGACGATCAGGAGCTGTGAAACGCGCTAATATCTGCACCACAGTATCGTTAAATTTCTCGAGGCGGCCATTCGTTTGCGGATGATACGGGGATGTGTGGAGGTGCTTGATACCGAGGCGTTGCAGCAAGTTCTGGAATCCGTACGACATGAACTCTTCGCCGTTGTCGGTGAGGACCGCCTTGGGTTTGCCATGGACTGAGATGATGAGGCGGAAGAGAGAGATGACGGAATCGGCGGAGCGATTAGTGAGAGGTTCCGCGAAGGTGAAGTCCGTACCATGGTCCATCGCCGTAAGAATGTACTGATTCCCTTTCTTAGTGCGCGGCAATGGTCCAATGAAGTTGAAGGCCCAAAGATCTCCGGCGTCTACGCGAGGGTAACGGGTGCAGCGGCTGTGGAACGGCTTGATCTCGTTTTGTGAACTGACAATGATCGCAGGTACGCACAATATGCTCGGTAATCGCGGATGCGAACGGCATCCAAGCACGGTCGCGAAGGGCACCTTGGACAGCGTTGATACCAAGGTGTCCAAGATCATTGTGCAGAACTTTGACGAGTTCGAGCGCGTCCTGGAGGCTGGTGGGTACGACAACGTACTGAGGGTCGGGAGAATCGTCAGCACTAATATTCTTGTACAGAGTAGTGCCGCGAACCAGGAAGTGCCCGTTGTCGATGGTAGCACCCTTCAAGAGGTTGGTACGATAGCCTTCGAGGGTCTTGAAGATCTCAGCATGGTCAGTAGGATTGAGCTCGGTGGCATGAGCGTATAGTGGCTGATATTCGGAATCAGGAACTTCGGCGTGGCCTTCACGACGAGAGAGGGCGTCAGCAGCAACTTGCGAGCGGCCGGGTCGGTAAATGATCTGAACGTCGAAGTGAGCAACATCGTCGTGGAAGCGAGCAAGACGGCGGCCAAGGTGGCGTTGGGTGAGGAAGTATTTGAGGGACTCGTGATCGGTACGTACCACGATTGGAGAACCTTCAATATACCCGCGCCATTTCTTGAGGGAGTGTACGATAGCTAACATCTCCCGTTCTTGTGCAGAATACCGTTGCTCAGTGGGAGTCATCCGGCGAGACTCGTAGGCGATTGGACGTAAGTCCTTGTCTTTGAAATCCCATTTTTCATCGGCGCTGACATCCCTCCCATCGTTAAGGCATTTGAAAGGAGTGATGCACTGTTGAAGAACAGCGCCGATACAGTTCCCTGAGGCGTCGGTGTCAATTACGAATAGGTGCCACGGAGTTGGATGGATAAGCATACGAGTTGCCGTAAGTGCGCGTTTAAGAGCATCGAATGCGCGTTGACAAGGTTCGGTCCAGGTAATAGGTGCGCCCTTCTTCGGAGAGCCTTGAAGAAGGTCATAGAGTGGGCTCGCGACCTGTGCAAAATTCGGGATGAATCTGCGGTAATAACCAGGGAGATTGAGGAAACCACGAACGCCGGTGATAGTTGTAGGTGCGGGCCACTCCGTTATTGCTGTAACCTTGTCGGGATTGACCTGAATGCCGTTTCCAGAGACGTAGTGCCCGAGGTACAAAATTTCGTCCTGCGCCCAAGAACATTTGTCAGGATTCAAAACAAGATGTTCGTTATCGAGCGCCGTAAGTACCTTTTCGACATCTTTGGCGTGGTCCTCCTCAGACTTCGAATAGACAATGATGTCGTCGAGGTAAACCATCACGCAATTGTCGATGAAAGGGCGTAGAATGTCGTTCATCATCGTTTGGAAAGTGGCGGGTGCGTTCGTAAGTCCAAAAGGCATAACACGGAAGTGGAAGTGACCATATCGACAGGTAAATGCGGTCTTCTCCTTGGCATCATCGGCAAGACGTACCTGCCAATAGCCGGAGCGAAGATCCAATGTCGTGAAGATCTTCGCGTCTTTGAGATTGACGTAGCATTCGTCGATACGAGGTAAGGGATATGCATTTTTCTTGGTTAGACGATTGACAGCTCTTAGATCCACGCAAACGCAGAGCGTACCGTCTTTCTTCGGAGCGAGAAGGATGGGGGAAGACCAGGGGGATTTGGATTCTTCGATGACACCTGACTTGAGGCCGTCTTCGACGAAGGATTTGATAGCTTGTTGCTCGATTGGGGAATGAGGGCGTCCCCGAATGCGGACCGGCTGTGCGTCGCCGGTGTCAATGCGGTGTACCCAATGGCGCAACGGTGGGTAACCTACCTCCTTGCGAAACAGTTTCGGAAAGATGCTGACGACTTTCTGTTTCAAGGCTGTACCAAACTTGGAGACCTTCGAGCGCTTCTTCGAAGGTGTGAGGGGAGTCAATTCGGGTACGTAGGGCTCTTGCGCAGGAGCCGAACGTTCAGGCGGTGGAGCAGTCGGGTTGTTGTGAGCCGTGTGCTCGTCGGTGGAGTTGGTGTCCGCAAAAATGGAGTCGGTGTCGGAAACAGGCTCGGACGGTCCATCCGAATCGTCGTCACTGTCGCTCGGTGTAGCCAGGTCTGGCATGGAGTCGGAGTCGGAGTCGGGTGGAGTAGGAGGGCCGTGCTTGAGCAGGCAGGCATCCTGGATGTGTGGTGAGCTCGAGTCCGAGGGAAGGGGGAGACGAACGGGGACACGAGAGGCTTGGATACGAACAGTGAGACGGGTTTTCGGCGAGGTGAGTAAGAACGAGTTGTCGTGCCAATTCGGGATGACATTGAAGCGTTTCATCCAGTTGCGGCCGAGCAACAAGTCGTAGCGGAAACCCGAATCTTCTTCAAGAACGTAAGCCATTGTGATCTCCTTAACATTGCCGATATGAAGCATAAACTTAGCGAATGCGATGGTCATGGTGTGCCCAGCTCCAACAACTTCGCGAGGGACGCGAAGCGGGAAGATTTCCGCGCCGCAGGCGAGTGCGATGTCGCGGCTGATGTAGGTATCGGCCGCGGCGGTGTCAATGATCGTTTCGACCGCGATGGGCTTGCTGACGCGCCCATCGGTGGCGGGACGACCATAGACAGTGGCGTGTGGGGAGGCCTTCGGATTCCGTGTCGTCCAGACTCAAGGCGTGAAGCGAGAGCGGCGGCTGTGGGTCGGCAGGTAAGCAAGTCTTCAGGAAGTCGTCAACGTCCTTCTGACTAACCGAAGTCGTAGCCGCAGCCACCGTGGTAGTCTGACGAGGATAGGGTTGCGCAGCGTCGCGGGGCCGAATGGGTTGAGGGTCCCCAAAGTGGAACATTGGCTGCCGCGGCCCTGCGGGGCGGCTGCTCGACGGACGCTGGTTCGGAGCCGAAGGCGGCGACGCTGGTCAGGGAGACGACAGTCCTTAGCCCAATGCCCAGTTTTGTTGCAATTAAAACAACGAACTTTGGACATGTCGGTGCGGTTGCCCGAAGAGGACTGGCGCAGACGGCTGTCGAAGCTGTCGAGATCCATCGGAGCGGGCGTAGTGGATGCTGTCACGGCGGTGGAGGACGAGTAGACCGGAGCTACGGAGATGATGGAAGGAGCGCTCGAGCGGGAACGACGCTCGAGCTTGCGGTCACTGTGGTGGTGCGGATTGGAGATGTGTTTGTGACGCTCGTAAGTGCGCGCAGCGTCGTAAACCTCGGACATTGACATCGCCTTAGACTGGGAAATGTGGAAGACGAGGTCCGGAGGTAAAGGGCGCGTAAAGTTGAACTTGCGGTCACCAAACGTCATCTCGGACGCGTCAAGCTGCATCTCGAAGCGCTGGAAGCGGAGGATGAAGTCGGAGACGTTGCCGTTGTACCGGAGGGTGCTGAGCGATTGGCGGATATCATCGACGCGGGTAGGAGAGTCGAACTGAGCTTTGAGCTGTCGGTGGAGTGCGTCGATGGTAAGTGGCTGCCCACCGTTCTCTTGCTTCTTCGCAAGATACCAGGTAAGCGCGCCGTCACGGAAGAGTCCACTGATGGTAACCACCCAGTCGTTGCGGCCAATGTGCGCTGCCTTGAGCTGGTCCTCGAGAATCGACCACCAAGCACGTACATTTTCGTGAACGGTGCCGCGGAAGAAGGGAAGGTCAACACGGAACGAGGAGGCTCGACCGTTGGACGTGCCGGGGTTGCCAGTGTGGAAGGTAGCGCCGCTAAGCGCGTCGCGGAGAGCAGCGGTGAGGGTCTCCGTTGTTGCAGCTTCTTGCTGAAGGCGGGTAATGGTGGTCTCGCTGTTGCTGATGCGGCTCGCGAGAGTGTTCAGGATAGGGAGGAACTGCTGGTAGACCTCAGGAGTGAGGACGGCAGCGAGATTCTGGAGAGGATCGGCCATTGTGGTGGGTGTAGATTGGAGGGTTGACTCGGTAGGATACGATGGATCCGTTTTGGTAGAATTCGAGGTCGACTAGTCGGAGTTGTGAGCTCTGGAAAATGTGGAGGTACTGTTAGTTCTGTAACTGATGTGTTGCGAGCGCAATACGCACAGTCGAGAAACCAGTCTCGATGATCCCGCACTTGATCAAGTGAGGTATCGGCCTATTCGAGGACGGGCCTGAGTCCGGTCAGACAACGAAAAGGGCGAGAGAATTCTGAATTAATCAAACAGTAACTAGCTAATTTATACAAGCTACGGTACCGTATTTTTGGGGTAGAAAGGTTGGGGAAAAATACCGAGTAAGGTAAGTACGAATCAAAGACGAATGAGTCGGAATAAATTGGAGGACTGCGTTGAGTCATGGATGAATCATCAGAAAGGTCATAAGAACGAATAAACCCTAGCCCTTATTATTCTTGAGGACAAGATTGAATATCTGAGACATTGAACCGAATATGGACGAGGGCGGTGAAGGTCGGGCCGGTCGGAAATACCCGGGAGGGCGATACAACATTTGCGCGGCGCCACGGCGAGTCGGCACGCGCTCACGTTCCCATCCTCCGGCAAGATGCGAAGGAAGTGTGCGCGCCACTCGTCCGTCGTGCTCGTGCCCCTGGCCTCCCTGTATTCCGCGTCGGCCTTACACGCCGTGCTCTGGATCGACACCAGATCCCTGTTCTTCCGCCTGGCCGCCGATCACTCGTCCTACGTGCGGTGTTCCGCCTCAACCCGTGCCCATTGTATCCATCGTATCCACCTTCTTCGGCAAGGCGCTAATATAAGGACGAGTGCATTCCACTACTCCGCCGTAACCTCTGCCCGCGCCTGCGGGTCCCTGTACTCTACATCCCGGATTGGACGTCATTTGACGTGTTCCACCGGTCCGCACTCTCAGCTTCCCCTGCGCCACGCTACCAGCTTCGCCCGCGCAGTCTCCTTCCCCCATACACCTTTCACGTCGCGCATCTGATCATAGGCGGATCGACGCAGCCCCTCGCCTTGCTACTTCACTTCCTGCATACCTGACCCGCGTACTCCTATGTTGTCCCTCGCTGCTCTGTACATCCTATCCTACTTCAATTTGGTCTCCGCGCTTTCCTCTGTTTGCTATTCACTGTCGCATAATCACCTGTGTCCCGACTCACGTACTGTATTGTACATACCACATTAGGCCCTGTTCGGGATCCCCAGGAAGGGCTCTGTTAGCTACCTGTAGCACCGTACAGCTAGTTGGTCACACAATTGTCACATCAAGGAACCGGGGCGAAACTCCGATCAGACGTTGATCACACACTCTCTACATCGTCAACGCGCGCCCGTCGGTGACGGCGGCGGCGTCGCTGGTCCTGTTCTCGGTCATTGTGGCCATTTTTCAAACAAAGCTCTCTTTATATGTGATATGAACTCTGGGAGGATGTCCCCATATAGTTGGTTTGAATACAGAAAGAGTGTCGGGAACATGTCGGGGGGCGGCGGGATGCATGGATGGCGGGCGGACAACTCCGCCAAGGTGATGAGCTGGCAGTTTGATGGAGCCGGTCTGGAGCGAGTGACAACAGAGTGACGTTGATAGCTGAGATCACGGGACTACAGGTAGCTAACAGAGCCCTTCCTGGGGATCCCGAACAGGGCCTAAGTTATGTACTTGCTCTTGTACTTGTAAATCCCCGGATTGCCCGTACTGTACCATTATACACATATCATATAAGACATTTTATCTATTCGGGCCCGGAATCCCCTCTACGCCACCGCGTGGCAATTAGATGGGCTCAGCGTTTTTGTTCTTGGTAACCTCGACGACGGTGTTGAGGTCGCCCAATGCCTATTCATATCTGCTCTTCGATCCCAAAGTAGATGCAAACTTCGGTTGAATTATATAATGCCATTTTTGCAAGAGGTTGTTTAGTGCTCTGCCAAGATTGTCTTGTCAGCGTGTATATCGATCCATGTCGCCCAAGCGGCAAAAAGAGGGCCCAATTGTGAGCTGGCCAGCCTTGAAATCATGGTCATTGATTTGAAATGACATGGTGTATGTAAGAGTTGGACAATTCCTGGGTGACTGACTTGGCCACACCGAAGTTTTGTATTAATTTATGATAGTGGGCCCTGCAGCGCCAGCAGGCTACATAATTTATTTCTTTCCACTTACGTTGAAAGGTTCAAATATAGCAATGCTGCGCGCACAATGCGGCAAGCTACGCAGTCGCAGCTCGGAACAATAAGGAGTGAAGAGCAGGTAAACGCGAAACACAGATAACGAACGGATAACTATGGGAACATCAAATTGAGTAGAGGGAAATTAAACCATGATCAGGGCATCCGAGTCAGTGGGTGACTTCCCGTAAGGTAGATTTATCCCCCCAGAATATTTTGGGGCGATGCCGGGGCGTCTGTCAGGACCCTATCAATTGGATCACCCATAAATGAACCGATTTTATTCTGAATCACTCCAATAGATTAAATTTCTGGAGGGGGGACCATCCAGAATTTGTGTTTCCTGGACGAACGACGCCAATATCTGTCCTATTGATGTCATCACTGGCACCCTCAAACAGGCTCGGAAATTCCGCAGGAATAGATTTATCTTAGGGAAGTCACTCAGTCAACAGGTTGACTGTTCAGAGTTTGACCAAAAGTTGAACAGAAATTTGAAATGGAACCGAGATCTGTGGCTAAGTTCTCAGCGGGAATTACAAATTGAATATATTTTTATTTTGAGGAGGAGGTGAGAGATGTGGTGATCTCGGGACGGCTTTTTTATCCCGGCGTGAAACAGTACTAATTGGTGCGCGAAATATCGAACAATGAACGTCCGCCGTCTGTGACACTTATCGCTACATATGTCTGTCCAACCCGTCAAGTGCCCTCTTCTCCAACCTGATGTGACTTACGCCCCCCTGATAAGGAGATGGGACTACTCTGGTTGAGGCCTATACCACCTGTGCTCATACAGCCAGAAGAAGGCAAGGAATAGAATGAGTGACAGCTGCACGTTCATGAAAAATTTGAAGCTCCTCGAGATGAGGAGGTTGTCATGAAGACTGAACGATTCGGGATAATTTGTTTTTCCCTCGGACCCAGGTTCATCAGAATCCACTGTGCATTACTATGAGAAAGAACCCGCAGTTGCAGAGAAATTGGGAATTTACCATGTGCAAATAGGTGATCTACTTCGCTGGACAGTTGAAAAAGTGGCGCCCCAAGATGTCGGGCAACATCCTGGCTATCTGGAATAAATCCTTTGGCTTGGTGGAATTGACTGAGACTAGAGTAGACACTAGCATCCCATGATCGTGCCCAGGTGTGGATTCTGAGCTCAAGAGAGGGAAATCCGAGTCGTCTCGCCTCCTCCGTGCTGAGACATGCATCACCGGCTGGGGCAAGGGACCAGTATACTGGACAATCTGGCCATCTGAATGATGAGGATCCGATTTTAAGATCTTTTATCGGGCAAAGAAAGAGGTAACCAGATACGTCATCTTCTGTTGTCGCCGAAATTTGAATGCTAAAGTCCACGTCATTTATAACAACTTTTTGAACAAGTTATTGCGAAAAAAGATACTAATGACGGGTCGAAACATACAGTAATTCTCGAAATTGCATGTGACTTGGAGACGTCTGAAAATGTGATTTGCTTGGCTAGGCCAAGTCTGCCAGCGAGGGCCGCACCGCACGTGTGCAGACAGAGTTTTGTCCGATACATCACGGGAGTCAAAACTTGAGTGAATGTTATTAGGATAGATCACCTGCCAGACGTAAGGCATACCGAGTCCAGCCGTTGTCCATGACCTCTCCTTCTGCTCCATGTCAACCGGGGCATGCAACCGGCAAGCATGCAATCTCCACCCAGTCTTGGAGCTGATCTTCCAAACAGGTATATACCTCACCCACTTTCACCGTCATTTCGTTGGATACGGTGATGGTTCGAGCCCGAGATAAATTCCATAAACATATTTTGTGATACTGTTCTAGAGTCAGAGAATTGATGGCTATGGCCTCATGGTCTGATGCATTCAAGAAAATGTTTCCCTGCGGGTGAGATATTTAGCCCACAGTAGAAATCCAAGGAAAGTAGGGGCCCTGGCTGGGTCGGAACTCCGTGCGGAGTCGGCCAGTTGAGCGACATATCCAAAATGTGCACTGGCCCTGGTCCTGAAGTCATTGTCAGGTAAGTCGGCGATCCAGATGACTGGAATCACCAGTGATCTTTTGAAAGACGAGTAGGAATAATCCCACGTCACCTGTGACAGTATCAGCAAGACGGTTGAGCTTTCATACTTCAAACTCGGTGTTCTGCAGACAAAGCTTAAATATCAGCAAATGAGAAATAAATAATTTACATACACAGTACCCGTGAATATATGCGGTTAAGATAGATGAATGTCGATAGAGTTCGAAGAACTGCTCGACCGGTATCAAATCTGAAATGACGGTCAAAGTCAGTGATCTCCTCATTCGGACAGCATACCGTCATAAAAAACTGCAGCATGCATCGTCGATGAAGTTGTTATACCCCACAGCTGCACGAAATATGGATTACTGACAGGCAAATTCATGAACATGGAAGAGCAGCACCGATTCTTGCTCACCGAAGCCACGTGTATCGCAAAATGTCCTCCCGCCATTCCTGTTAAAATCTGTTCAAAATATACATGAGGGCAGCGGAGTGAGAAAGACCTTCTGTGCACCATCGCCCTGGTACATGGCCACCGTCAAATTCCCGTCTAGGCCGACGACTCTGGCAGAGTACACGCGACGAACAAACCCTCGATCGCGTAGATGGCCGACGGTGTGTGATCCCCTGTCCAACTCTAACTCATTTTGTAGATATATGTCCCCCAGCGGGATCGATCGGAAGTCTATTTCATATTCAGTGGATCTTCATCGGACAGGTGAGGAAACATACCAGGAGGGACAGTTGAAGCAGTCGTGTAGTTGTTCGTGACGTTGTGGAAGGTGCCACCTGCCACCATAAAGTCCTGCGAGCCAGAAAACATAGCGCCGCCATAGCTAGATTAGGCGCCGATGAAACATGAATTGTATGGATCAAATTAACCAAGAGGTGCTCACGAGGCAGATTCAGGATGCTCGGAGGCCGAGTCTGAGGTATAGTCATTGTCCGTATGGGGTTTACTGTCCATGCTGGGTCGTGGAGGGTGGTGGAGGAAGAAGAGAAGATAAGCGCCGCACTGTCAACTTTCACGCTGCTTCTAAGAAGGACGTAACAATAAACACAGCAGCTGTCAAGCCCCCGAAATTCCTGGCACGGCTGATGTGAGATCCATTGACCCGATCTCTCAGAGGTTTGAATTTGTTACCATTATGATGGCGATGGCACAATTTCGTTGCACCTTTCAAGGGGGTCTGTTTCGGACTCCGTTCAGCAGGTGACCTCCGCAGGGGGTGTTACAAGGTTATGTGCCCGGCCTGTAGGCTTTCGAAACAGGTTGATAGCAGGGATATTGAAGGAATTACAAGCAGATTACGGGCGACGATGTAGAAGTACAGGTTGTCCCTGGGATGGAACTGAGAAGAGCTGGTCGTGCTCGTGCCTACGCGGAAGCCGTAGAGTAAAATGAACTACAATGATGTAATGAACTCGACTCAGCTATGAATAAGAACTTGATGATGACTTGAGGATAGTTTAGTCCAACTCGGAGGACTCTCGATACTCAGATGGAGGAAACTCGACAGGAAGATGGGGGTAAGAGGGAAAAGAGAGGAATCCCCTAAATGTCACATTGACATTTAATTTATACATGATCGGGATGGCTGAAACGCGTGCTCTCGCGCCACCAGAGCCCTGCGCCGACACGAGAGGATACAAATGAATGGTAGGTAAATTGCCCATGAGAAAAATATAGTGAAATGGAACCTCGAGCTAGCTGAGCCTTCAGTACCAAACTAACCGGGAAATGAGCAAAGACGCAATAGGGAGACGCCCCTGCCTGTCACGATTAAGCAGGCTATCTAATCGGACAACGCCTTATCTCGTTATCTAAGCGCCAGGATAAGCGCTGGTCTATTTAAACATCGAGGCTATGCTTGAGTCATCAGTGATCGGACAGCCAGGGATCGGGTTCTCACAGGAACATGCCGATGAAGCACGACGGATTGGTGATCGGACAGCTGACAGGTGTCATGCTGCGGACATGTGGAGTATGCATGGGCATTACTCAGAACACATGGCTTCAGGACGTTTCTTACTCAGAACACATGGTTCTAGCATGTTTATTACTCAGAACACATGGTTATGGTGCTTGTAGCACATGGACGCTCTATTGTATATATTATTAGCACTAGTTACATAGCCACAGTTGAATAGTATAAGTAGTGTAGCTAGTCGCATGTATTCCTTAGTCTTTTATTCCATCATACTTCGAGCCTCACTCTTACCTGCTACATCTGAGAACGCAACGTGCGACCTCTCAGACTAGTATTTGAGCCTTGAGCGTGACACTGCCCCCGAACAGGTGCTGTCGTGAGGGTCGCCACTCCTCGGACGTGTCAATCCCCAGCTCACTCCGAGTCAGCTGGACCTGGGACCCAACAAGCCGTTGGTAAGATGGAATAAAGGAAGGAAGGGAGAGAGATATATAATAAAGTGAACATAATCGAGGGACTCGCTGGCCAATCCTTCCAACACGGGTATAACGCGAATTGCGCGCATGAGTTGAACTTGAACACATGATCACCTGATCTCTTGATGTGTGAGTGCAGCGGCGCGAGGCGTGGATAATAAGCAGTGGGAAAAATCCGGGAGGAAACCTAGACAGTGAGGGATGGTGGATGGAATATTGCCATTAGTGAGCTCAGAGAAGAGATAGAGGAAAGAGATGGCTGTTAACGCCCGAGGAGGAACCCGGCTACAATACCCTGATGGCCATGAGCGACGAGCGTGCCGTTAGGCACTTCCACAACGACTAAAAATCCATAGTTTTCTCAAAAAGGCAATCTGGCCAACTATTTTGCAAACAGCAATAAAAATCTGGGTAACCAATATCTGGTAAAACTAACTAGGTACGTGGGTCATTCAAGTAGCCCGCTGTTTCTGGGATAAAATAACCCGTTCCCAGTATTAATCCGTGTAGCGAGTGAATGGAGCAGGTAAACCAGTCAAAAAAACCCGGTCCGAGTCTTACAGTGGATGCTGTATTGTGATGCACGAGGCATTGGGTTCGGAGAGGCATAAAAATACCTGTAACCTGCTACGTAGAGGCACTGCAGCTCGAGACGCCGAGACGACGTAGATGAAATCTAGGCAGTCCAGGATCAAGACATGGAATTTCAAACACGGAATTTGAGGGACGTCAATTTGGCACGGGAGCCCGGTGCGCTAACGGAAGCTGATTGAGGGCTTAAGCGCCAACAATAAGCACCGAGAAAGATTGGTTCTCCAGCGCTCCAGGAAGCGAGTTGTCCGCTGTCAATCAAGTGGCTGTGCTGCCGTCGTTCTGACTCACGCGCCGGCGCTGCGTTGATCGTGGTCTAGACGCCGACGCCGACGACACAATCCCGCTGAGCGCTGAGCCCGTGCCATCTGCCGTACACAGACGACGCCCTCCTTTCTCCGTGCCATATGCGGCGCCGCGTCGTGTGGGCTAGCGCCCGCTTGCCGTGTTCCCAATACTTCAACGCTTCGAAAGCTGTTTGGATCTCTATCTCGACGCCATCATGCGCGCCAATCATTGCCCTCCGCCTCGACGCTGATGCCGAAACGCTCGCCGGCCGATGCGCCGGACACGCAACAACTCACCTACGCCGTCAATGCCAGGCGCTTCCTGTGTCGGTGCGCCTGCACCACTTACAATCGGGACCCGTCCACGCTCGCTCGCGCTTCCGATGCGCATGCTACCGCTCCTACCCCCTCGCATGCGCCTGCTTGCGCTTTCGCTGTCACCCGACCGCATTTCATTCTCGGGTGCGTACCTCCCTTTCATTTCGCCCATCGCTTCGCACGTCAGCTCCCCGAGGGTGTTCCATCGCAATGCGATGACCAACTCATTTTGGTTGGCTATCTACTCAGCCGTACTCCCCTCGTCAATACAGGTTCTGTAAATTTGTTCTTCGAGCGCCTCTCGTGGTCTCCATTCCGCACTCGCCCCCTGGAATCATCCCGCGACACTGTCAACCATGGTGATTCATCTCTTCTCTCCATTGTCCCGTGCGGGAAATCCATCTTAATTCGTGTTCCTGTGCCAATCTCTACTGCTGCTGCACGTTACATTTCCTCAGCAACGGTGCCGTATCCATGCCCGCAACACCCCGAACCATCCTGAAGCAGGATTTTCCCGGTGAGACTCGATCTCGGTTTTTATTTCCAGCAGGTACACAAGCTTTCTGCACACATTTTACTTCGCCGCTGTGGAAGCGCGACTTCCTCCGGGTTTCCGGCCGGTTGCACGTGCACATTAAATGCAACAGCGTCGCGGTACAGAATTTTTCTCTTCCTCCACGACACGTCCATCGCGCCAATGAGCGCCGTCGTCTTTATAGTTTGGGAAAACAATACGGCTGCCGAGCCCATTGTATTCCTTGTCCCCGCCGGGGCATGACTTTATTGTCCAGGCGGGGAGAACAATAAATTGGCGCTTAACGGTGAGAATGATTGAATCTGATGATGAGCTCACCACTTTGCAATTGGCCTTGCAATCGCTCCTCGCCTCGTTACCAGGACTGATTTCCTCCGGCTATACTGCTCCCCTCGTCATATCATCGGTTCACGTCGGGACCGTTAAATCGTCCTGCGTCTCCGTTATTCGCAAGTTGAAAAATAAAATTCAAAAGGTTAGACTAAAACCCATTACAAACGGTTGGCATTCCCAACATTCTTATAAACTTGTCACATTGAACACTAGGCTGACACAGCGCAGCGATACAAGTACAGGAAGATACGAAAATATCAACGGAGAGAGTTTTGCGCGTACTGCGGCAAATTCCAACCGATTCAGTTGCTGATGAACTGGCCAGGCTCTCCCAAATTGTCCGAGGGTGGCTCGGGTCTTCCTCATCCGTCGTCGTCCGTCGCCCAGTTCAACCACGTCTTAGGCGTTGGCTGAATTGCACCGGAGGGCTTCGTGGGGTTCTTCCTGAGAGCTGAGCAGATGACCAGGGCGATGAAGTTGAGCGTCGTGTCCACGGCAAAGGCCGTAGGAATGGTTCCGTTGCCCCCTACTTACAGGTTCTTGAAGTTCCAGACCTTCGGATTGTTGTCCGCGACGGAGACGACTTTTTCTGACCTGGAAAATATCAAGTGACAGTGAGTCCCCGCTCAACTTGGTTATGAAGATGTGATGACTTACGCAGTGTCGAGGTGAACTGTGCCTCCAATGTAGAGAGCCAGACCGGGGTGAACTGGGAGTATAGTGTTTGACCATCTAATGAGAACGTATAGGCTCTTCAAACCTGGGAGATACCCGCCGAGGTGGTTCGCAACCTCCGTCATGCTGCATGCTCATGAGATCACTTCCGGGACGCAGACCCAGCACTTATTCATCCATCATCTTGGTCGGTTGGCTGGTGGTTCAGAGTAGGTGGGGCATCCCGAACCCGTCCTCAATGCCATCCTCAAAAATAGCCTGTTGGAGGATACTCCGGCCTGTCTGCCGAAGAACCCGGGAAGGTATGCAAGTACATCTCATCGACCTGGCTGGTTGATGATAATCAAAGCATATGCATACCTCAGATCAACCACGAGACGCGGGTCAACTTTAGGTCCGGCGAAGGCATCGCGATGGATTTGAGCGTGCCACGGGCGCTGATATCCGATATCTCATGAGCATTAAATGAATATAGCTGAGGTGCGTGTATATGGACCCACCATCGTGGATACCGCGATTCTGACTTGTGGCTGCGGGTCGTGGAAAGGGCTGAGATTATCAGGATATGGGCTCCAGGTTCGACTTTGAGCCGGACTTGCATCGGGAGTGGATCCCTAGGATGGTCATTCTTGTGAGCCTCGACCGCATCTTGCCATCTCTACTCTATCGCATAGAAGCGTGGACGTTGACAGGTTGGTGATTATTATGAGGTGAGAATGCTAACCCTAGCTATGGTAAATAACCTGGCGTGGATTCGGTGGAGAAGAATGCTTTGTCTTGCAAACTCCGAACCGAGATCCCTAACCGAATTTTCAGCGACATGACGGATTGATTCTCAAGGTTCTAATCAAATACAGAGAGAGGGCAACAGAATGTACGGTAAATTGTAGTAAATGCAACAGATTGTTTACAGTACAGCAATTGATACAGTGTGGCTGTGGGTCTATCGACTTGAAGCCAGTAAATAAGATACAATGCTACTTGGGGTGTGGGCCGTGGCATAGCCCGGCAAAACTCGTACTTATTTTTTATATAGTAGGGTATCAGGGACAGGCCACAATCTCATCTACATCTTGACGTCCAAGTTACACACTACTCTACTCACCTACAAACTGTCTGAATTTCGATTGAGAGCCAAACGAACATGGAAAATTCAGACTCATTGGCTTGGCTTTGAACATTCTGGTCATTGAATGTTTCTGCAATAGGCAGCATAGAGAACACAATTATCAATGCTGCCATAGAGTGATATCCTTCTATTTCTTTCCTCTGCCTTCTACTCATTCGCATGACAGTGCAAATTCGTTTGAACTCTTTATTCAATCACAGAGGAAATGAACCTCTCCTAGGCTCATGGTCGCAACCATATCAGCCTTCAAGCCCGGATTGAGCATGTTATGACCCGGGGCATATCTTGCCACACGGCAGATACTTGGTTAACCTTGACAATCTGGATGGCCAGCTTTTACTTTGCCAGATTTAGACGCACAACTGAGTTCTGCTGCAACAAAAAAAAAGGTGCCCAGGGTCATACATACAACTGCTTTTTTGGATGACTCAAAACCAAGGTTGATATAATTGTACACCCTCACTCAGCCAACTCACTGAAACCATTTAGGCCATATGTTTGATGCGGTGTGTTTCCTGCACCTTCACTTCTCACTGGAACCCATTTTTGTCCATGGCTACGACCTCCGGACTGAAGAAGGTCAGCAGTAAAATTGCCTTTTGTTTGATGTCCTTCAAAATCTAATCCAAGGCTATAAGCAAAATAGGTCAGTATATTTGTTGTCTTCCATAGATGCATATCCACTCACATCTCGACAAGTCATGGAGTTTCATGTGTAAATCTGTTGATCCTACCTCCATGTTGTGCACCTTAATAACTTGAAGATGGAATGCAACTCCAAACACGACTGGCCCGTGAACATCGGGATGTAAGTACAGGACACAGTACTTGCTAACTAACAAACAGTGTAGTTTTGACAGCAGCAGGGTTTGAATCGTACTGGTAACCTGTTTTTGCAGCGTAAAGCAGGACTCAGGCAGGGCTGGATGAGAAACCACAGGAGGCTGACAAGACCCAGAGAATTTTTTTTTCCCATGAGACCCCTTGCAGCATTAGTGTTCATTAGGGGCAGTCAGAGTTGGAGTGATTATGCAGGCACTTATGGCCACCAATTATGCACAATTATTTATGTTTAAATTGTAAATTAATCATTGCATAACTGTTGTATAATCACCTCCAGAGCTGATTGTACACAATTCTCAGTGATTCTGCATATTTTGGATTTATGGTAATCATCCCACGATTAAAATCACTCATAATTGTGGTCCATAGTGGTGCCCATAATCACTCCAGAATCGTCTACTCTGACTACCCCTATTATTACATGATTGGGTAGGGTTGGAACATTTTGAGGTAACAACTACAATAGGCTCATTCACAGTAGCCCTTTTTCACTCCCTTTTTTCTGCCCTTTTTACACTGCCATTGTTTTTTGCCCTGTTTTTTTTTTTTTTTCCTTTTCCAGTTTAGCTATCTATGTAAAAAGGAGTGACAAATATTGTGTCTAAGAGCACAAACATTGAAAAGCACAAAAAAAGGGAAGAAAAAAGGGAAGAAAAAAGAGCTACTATGAAACCCCCCATTGTAACTCCCTTTTCTTTCCCTTCTGCTTCCCTTTTTCATCTCCTTTTTCCCTCACAGAACACTGTAGCTTGCACAACAGGTCTACTAATGACTTTCAACATCTACATGGTCACAAGGAAGCCTGTGGGACCAGATTTTGAGCACCAGAAGGTTTTTATGCATAAACTTGAAAAACAGAGAAGGAGCAGAAAAAGGAACAAGACAAAGAGAGATTGAGAAAGGAGAGCTGTCAACAAGCCTAATGCTTCTTGCCATGAGCATGATAAAAAAAAAAAGGCGAGTAGAAAAGAAATGTACACATCGAGGTTCGATCTCAGGACCTTGGAAGTACGCTCGGCATTAGCCGCGAGCACAGCCACTATATAGTCACAAAAAGGCTAATGGAATCTCTGAGAAGGCCTTCAACACCGCCACTATTTTCCTTCTACTGGAAAAGTAGGACTGATGATTCGAGCAGCTCGCAAAACCCTCATGTAAACTTTTAGAAAAGAACGAGAACTTATTACATAAGTACTCGTAACACTCTACACTTCGTGGACACAAATACTAGAGAGCTCTGTGACGCTACCTTGGATCGACGATCTCTAATGCCGCGTCGCGCATCTGGACGTGGCCCCGGTCCGCGTCCTGCGAATAAAGGAATACAGTCAGCACCCAATTTCCACGGAAAATAGTAGCCCGGCCAACAACAAGCGCGTCCATCCAATCACCTCAGGAGGATGGGGACAGTAGGTGGCGACGGACATGCGGTTCAGGAAAGTCGTTGAGGGCCGGATTGAGCCCCAGCGGCGACAACGATGGGCAAAGAGGAAAGGTATATTCATGAGGCGTAGCCGTTCCCTCGTCCTCTGAGACGAACCTAAACCCCGTGCAGTAGCATTCTCTCTAACGTAGTTCTCCCTCCCGGCTGACAGCATGTGACCGCGAAGGAGGCGAGCAAAAGAAACAAGAAGAGCCTGAAACGACGAGGGAAATCGACGTACGCAAGACTAAACGCCAGGACAGTGTCAAATGTGAACGCGGAGCTGTGCGCCTAGCGCTCGTAGCGCTCGACCAGCGCGACTTTGAGGCGGCCGAGGTCGAGGAGGATATCCTCATCGTTCTGGATGAGGCCGATGAGTATGCGGCCAAGAAAGGGGCAGGACAACGAGGACAAAAACGGGAAGAAAAACGAAAAAGCAACAGCAAGGCAGGGAGGAATACGAGATGGTCTATAAAGGAATTGAGAGGATTGCGCGGTTTTTCTGAGCGGTCGCGACGGACGCCTGGCGAGGTTTCTTTTGCTTTCTAGCTTGCTAATTCAGATCCTTCTGGAATGGAAAATCTTTGCGGACCCGATCTAAAGCTGCGGCCGGTCCTGGACTTTTTCTCCCTACAGTCTAGATATCCTGATTCCAATCCCGTCGTTGCTCGTCATCCCAATGGGCCATCTCACAGGCCTAATGGTCCTCACAAAACACTATATCTATCGCCCTCTTCTGGCTACTCAAATTGCGTCAATCCTTGTCTTGGCGCCGTAATTCATTCACGGATCCCCGAAGCAAATGCACTATGTATCAAGTGAGATATCCTAGAGCTTCCCACGCCTCCTCGGGTTTACAACCCGAGATGCGTCTAGAAACACACGTGTTTATGAGTGCTGTGGTATCATCTGTATATCAGAGACCAAGATGAATCCTGGGAATCTGACCCCGGGCCCACGTTCCGGGCAATAGTCAAGGGTCTACGCACGCTCGTTTTCATTTCGAGTTCCGGCAGGCACTGCATCGACAATCCCTGTCCAGATCTGGCATGATATGTGGATGGTCCGGAGTCTCCGATCCCTGAATTTAAACCTCTTTCACGTGGGACTGGTCATGTCTTGTGGTTTCTTCGTGCCCATCCACATATTGTATTACTTGTGATTCCTCTTCTGATAGTACCTATTCTCTCAAGTACAGCACGATCTCAGTTGCCGAATCAGCGTTTGTCCTTTAATGGTCATGACCCAGGACTCAATCAATCCAAATCTTTGCACTTGCCAATTCGATTCCACCTTTCGTTCCGATCTTCCTGCGTGCACCTCAAGTACATATTACCACCAAACAGTTTCGGTCGTGGCCGCCACCTTCGGTAGAAATCAATCCCATGTAATTTGGTGCCGACTTTGCTACTCCATGGTTCTATATTGAAGCGGTTCTCGACCTTGGTGGGCGCGTGAGAAGCATGTGACCGTGCTCGGATTTCACTGCTATGTACCCGCGCGTGGTCTGTCAGTCATCAGATTCCCGCCCACGCGACTCTTTGCCCGTGCATCGACAGTGCCTTTGTCTGCGCCGGTCTTACATCCCGTTCTCATATGTGTCTACCGAGTGCGCCCTGCATCGACATGATTTTTCTGATTCATCCGGGAATACACTGTTTTCTGTGATGCTCTCTTGGTTTGTCATCGACCCAGGTTTATTCAGCGCATTGACCCACAATGTCCCTCGCGTTTTTCGGTCCAGTTGCTCTGCCCTTCGTTGTGTGGCGCCCTTTGGGCAGTTGTGCCTCCGGAGTCATCATCCCGTATCTCACGCATCTCCTTTATCATTCTGGAATAATTTGTTCTACAGGTCGATGGGAGATCTAATCAAACAAGACCCTGATGCGGCTCGGGCTTTCGGAGTATAGGCAAGATTTCACAATGCAGAGATCCCACATTCCATGATTTAACAACGAAAACAACGGAGTTTCTGTATTCAATAAATTTAATGCACACCTAAGAAACGTACCAACAGCCATCAAAAGACCTACGTCTGCATCTAATGAGCAGTCCTTGGATCATCGCAGAAGTACCCTATTCGATTCAGACCTGGGTGCATTTATTGACGTTACGTCTCCCGAATTATGTGCACCTCCGCTCCAAGGTTCAATACGCAACTCTCACAGTGGATACTATCAGTGACTAGGATCCTGGCCACACTAGGAAGCTGGCCACAGGTCAAGTATAATACACTGGAGCATATAATATCTCCCCTTTGTACTTGCATGATGGAATATGACCCATTGCGCACCTTGAGACCAAATTTCAACCGAAAGTGATAAGTTGATCCAAAGCTGTGCCTGGATTGATTGCGATCCGGAGGGTGAGAACGCCAATTTGATAACCCCGAGCGACTGTTTCGCCTGTTTCTCAACCAATACGACGGGGATCCGGGACCTTGGGGACTCATTTTTCTGCTCGATCATGGGGCTTCCTTCTGAGTATGTAATATCTGCCCGAGGACTTGCTCTCTGTAATCAAATTCACAAACACAATTGGAACAGAAACTCAATGGTCGCACTCTTAAATTCGAGATACCGATGGCCTCTTCAGGACTATAATTCCAACACCTTGCAGCATCCATTATGATAGGTAAGGCATGCATATCCTCCATAATACAACACCTGAATGCTTCCGCCTCCCTCCTAATATGAATGCAGATAGAAAATCACCCATTCGATGGTGGAAAAAAGATTAAATGTCGGGTTCTCAACAGTACACCTTGCAAGTAGAGATATGCATTCAAGTGGGTCCATTGGGTTCCAATGAACCTCCCTATGACTTATTTCGGCCTACAGAGTCTTACCACTGGCACACCAGCCCAATTTAGATGACAGTATGGATTCCGCCGCCGAGGCCCTTTGTAAAATGTCTTCGCTACTCCACTTTTGCGAGGCCCAATGTATGATATAAGTGCCAGAAATACATTATATGAATCCCATATGCACTATGGTAAATGGTGTGGGCCCTCATTCGCCGCCAACAATGGGCTTTTGAGGGTGGCCAGGATCCATGTCAATTACCTTTTCAGGAAATGCTTGAAAATTAAATTCCTTGGACACTCAAAACGGCACCAAAATTATCAAAAATATGCTCATTCTCTTCGCAGGATGCACGCCTATTGACTAGGGCCCACGAACCTGGCAAAAGCCCCCGTGGAAGATCGAAATCGGCCCAAAACCCCTTAGGTGGCCAGGATCCCAGTGCGATATAGTACCTCTCTTTCGGTGCAGAGTTGTGTTTCATGCGGAGTCAGATTCAACTGGGATTCGACAAAGGACCGTCAATGATTTGGCGAATGAGTTGGAAGGAGTGTGCCTTTGCGAATTCCCATGCACGCCTAACAACGGTACCAACAAACTCAAGAAGACCTGGAGGCAGAAGGACCCCATCTACAAACCATCACCCAATCCTTTCTAAGGTCGTTGACGCAGACCCACTCCATTCCATTCAGCGCCAGGTCATTCTGTCCTTGAACATAATTTTTTTTGGCTATGGTAAAGGAGGAACCAAAACGCGGGAGCCACCTCACGAGGTGGTGGACCTGAGTGGGGATACTGCAACGCTGGAGGGGAAGCCTCATAAAATTTATTTGCGCGGACAGAAGGACAGGCAACAAGACGAGTTACTTCCCTGTGTTTCGGACTACGAGGAAGATTTCACAACGCAGATGTGGCCGATTCCGTAATTTTCCAGCGAGATCACGGAGGCTTCCTTCTTCGAATGTATGTGTGCTAAAATTATGTACACGTCAGAAAGATACCGGTAGAATGTCAAAGACACAGAGGCGGAAGGGCCGCATCTGCATCCAATGTGCCTGGCGAGAGTAATTGTGCAGATGCACCCCGGTCGATTCGGGGCTGGGTCATGGAAATACTCCTATGAGGTTTTTGGCGCCTAGTCCACCTCAACTTACAACCTGCTTCAAACCTCGCCTCCTGAATCAAATTCAACGCGCATTCCCGCACCCTTGCTTCGTCAGGAGCGTAAATAATTCAATGAGTCTCAGTTCTATCCCGGATCAGCCGGTCGGAGAGCCTTTCCAAGGTCAAAACTCAATTTCCATACCCACTTATCAAGGTACGAACACTGAATCGGACCTAGATGCGGACTACCCCATTCGATTCGGGGTTAGATATCCTCTGTGTTTTGTTTTTTTAAATCAAAATCGTTGCTTCCTCCTGCCTTTTCTATGTTTTGGTTGTTCTGGCCCTCGAAAAGACCTCGCCTCTCCTCCCATAGAAGCACGCGAAAGTTGTATTTTAGGAGCCATCGGGGGCGATCAGTGGTGTAATCCGATTTGATCCGAATCGGGTTACTGGCACTTTCTCTCCGCAATTTCATGTCTTTATTTTCTCTACACCGACGGATCGTCCGGATCGTCTGGTTCTCCTATTGTCGGAACTCTCACTGCGTTTGCTCATTCTACAGATCACCTGGGTCGTCTAGTCAGCCAGCGGGTTGCGCCATAATGTGCTCCGTATTACCTGCTTTCAATCCAGCCACCAGAGGAGCAGGATGTGTTTTTGGACGCGTAGGGTGTCGATCAATGCCGATTTTCTTGCATCTGCGGGAGGACGTTGGCCTGGGACGGACAGTGCCCATAGAACGAGAATGTTAGTCAATTTTTTTCGTTCCCGCTCGTCTGTCACCTGGATCTTTCTCCCGTCTCATACATTGTCCCCAGCCCACCTTCCCTCCCTCCCTCTTTCACTCGTCCACATTTCCTTTCCTCCCGTATCCAGTACACTCCTGCTCGACTCTTCGTTCTCCTGCGTTCCTCGATCTGACGCACCCGCTACAGTCCCGCATGGAGACTCGAGCTGCCTCTGCTGCTTGCGCATGGCGCGTCAGCCATCAGAATTCCGTCCACGGGTATGGATGCCTCTCTTTCCTGCCACGGCACACGCCCACACGATTTTTGGCCTTTCCATCAGCACCGTTTCTGTCTGCGTCCGCGATGCCACCGCATCGTCACTTAAAACTAGGATACGTCGCCCGCGCTTTGCGGATTCTGGGCCCCGGTCAAGGTCACCATACTGCCACTGCACGCCCTCCTGCCGCACCACCCCGTCCACCGCGTCCATCGTCGTGCACCCTGCCGCATCGTCGCCCGGCTTATCTCAGGTATCTTCATTCATACGTCCCCGACTTTCGACTGAATCTAATCTTGAAGCACCGTCCCTCTCCAGCACCTTGGCGTCGAGATTTTCGCACTCGGGATGCATCTTCGGCTGCCCACTCGACCTCTCTAGCACATTGACACGGACGAATCCCCATCGGCGGCGTTCCAGCGTGTCCTACCTGTACGTATTTCCCTACTCTCTCACTTGTTCTTATTCTAACTCTTCTCTTCAGAGCTATGTCCGTGTCTGGCAACGATCATGTCGAGATCATGTCCAACGACCGGGGTAACCGTGCCACCCCTACGTCTCGTTCCACGACAACCTCGGTGGCGCTGCAAGAAAATCAGGTCACGATGAACTCCGTTAATAAATACATTTTTTTTGTTGGTTTTTTCCCAAGTACTGACTCGCGTTTAGCGTCTTCGATACAAAGCGACTCCTCGGCCGCAAGTTTGAAGACAGTGAGGTGCAGGCCGACATGAAGTACTTCCAGGGCTGGAGTCCCATCTATAAGTGTCTTTTTCATACTCGAAACAATAAAACCGCACATCTCTTTCAGCACGGCCACAGACACAGGTCACCGCCTCACATTCGGGGCTCGTCACGACAACGCTAAACGCTACGCCGCAAACCCGCTCGCTAGCCGTCTACGGATGTTCCCGGCCGTCGTCCTCCCCGGCGAGCACCGCGGCGTCAGTGGCGTAGCCGCACATACAACACTTGCCTCCGGCGATGTATCAACTTCCACCAGCAGTGCGCCCGCTCAGCCACGTTCAGCAACCGCTCGCGACACGGGCATACGGGAGAGCGTGCGAGATGGCAAGCCTGTGTGAGGGTACACACGTGCGCAGCAAAAGCGTCCCGACATGACTTCGCAGAGTCTGCGGCAGAAGGTGTGCTCGTTGTATCCATCATATCTGTATTTGTTCATTAACAATTTTATTTTCCAGTTGCAGCGGCGCCACGCAAGGTAAAGTCGACGCTTGCTGATCGGAACCTTGCGTTGAAGGAGGTCGCGGAGTTCTGATTCGGTCCCATCGGCGCCTCGCTCCCCTCTTCCGCTGAAGATTACGCCGAGATGAGGCCCGACCGTCGTCCAACGCACCGAGCAAAAATAATTCGTATGCCTTCCTGGGTAACCAGGTAAAACCGTCTCACTTCACGTCTATGCGCAGTAAACTCCGATGTTAATAATAACAAAGCTACAAATGGCACCCTATTAACGTGTTATTAGGCCACTATAGCAGCGGCTTATATTGGTCTCACCGTCATTGGCTGCCGTACCGAAGACAGGCTGGGGCTGTTGAGGATAGTTTCAAGCTGATTTCAGGCATCCTAGCATGTTATATATTGATGCTGAAAATCAAATAACTGTTTCTAGTGTGAGTGCTAATTAACACATGCTAGGCATTGTCGTCTGGGGCTCGCAATTTTTCGCATAGCATACTTGCTATAAACTTAGTAGCACAGCACTAGCTATTAGCCCGAATTGGGACTAAATGATGTTGGGAACGGAATCACTCATGTGGCGCACGCCCCCAACTGTCATGTTGCTATCAATGTCATGGAAATGGTGCACGTAACGCATCATGCAGAGCCTGTATATAATTTCAATGCCTTTGCTCGTGAACGAGTGCATTCTTTCTTCTGTCCCCCATGCGTTCAAGATCCATTCTCTTTACATCAGGGAAAATCCGACTGTCTATAACGACCGACATAGCAACTATAGCACTTATAGTCCTGTCGACAACCCCCCTTTATATAGTTCACTGTAGCTCACTGCCAAATATCTATAGCACTCCATAGATGCTCACCTAAGATCTGTAGCACTATATCATGCGACATAATGTCGTACTTTCAGAGCCCTCGTACCCATAGCACTGCACATCGTTGAGGCAAAAATGGGTATGATTGGGCAGTATGCAAGTGGTACATCTAATGAGAGTAAAATACGATAACTATTGTCTATCTGGTACAAGATGTAACATGCACAACGCAGAATGGGGGCGGAGACATACATTATCACCCCGAAATAAATACCACCGCAGCCAGTCGAGGATGACGGTTACAGAGCCAGGAAGGCAAGATTAACACGTTGAGGGAACGTTCAGCGCAACGCGCACGCAGAGGGCGATGCTGTTGGGGGGTGGCGGGGGGTTGCGTCAACATTCGGGGTGAGCGGTCGCAAGGAGGAGGGAGGTCTCTACCCAGGACAACGTCGGCATGGACTGCGCCGAATGGAAACTGAGAGAGAGCATGAGTAATCAAGTTAGAAAAAGTACCCAGGTG
This sequence comes from Mycena maculata, assembly GCA_029448575.1. Classification (NCBI taxonomy): domain Eukaryota; kingdom Fungi; phylum Basidiomycota; class Agaricomycetes; order Agaricales; family Mycenaceae; genus Mycena; species Mycena maculata. The sequence continues at coordinate 15,904 of JARJLG010000049.1, read as the reverse complement.
GCGCACCTCGTCCTATTCAATCGGGATGTAGTTGCGACGGCCTCACAAGAACGCCCTGGACTCCGGGTTCTGGAGGTCTCGATGATTGAGATGTCTGCTTAGTATCGTCCAGTGGTCATCTTGATGTGTCTGGTCGGTCTCCTCTTGAGGTTTTGAGATACCCGAGTCGGTGCTTGAGCGAAAAGCTTGAGCACTTGAGTACTTGAATGTCTGAGGGGAGGTCTTGAACACTGGAGATTGGATGCTTGAACGCTTGACGAAGAAGGGCACCAAATCCAATCCTTGGCGATGCGACCGATCCTGTGGTTCTGAGGCCTTAAGGTTTGAAGCTTGGAGGCTGAGTTCAATGAGAAAGGCCTCAGAGATCATGGGTGGCAGACAGGGCACAGAAAGACGACAAAGTTGAGCGATGGTGGGGGGAAAAGGAAGAAACGCGGTCGACGTGGCATCAATATCAACCAGTATCCATCGATCACGCGATTTGATGGTTCGGGCCGCTCGGCAATCGACTTATCAAAAATTTCACGTTCGACCGTTTCTCAGGCATCTACGCAGTTTCGGTGTTCCTTGTTGCTTGGCCCACTTATTCCCACCTTTTAATTTTATCAGCATCAAACACTGGCGGAGGGAATTAATGATTTGAATAAGTTGAACAACTTGACCAAGTCGGCCGCTGAGTTTGCGCTGAGTAAGGTGACTTGCTTCGAAGAATTGAAGGTAGGATGCATTGCCAACTTCCTTACAGACGATTCAAGAAGTGGTTCATTGTTCCCAAGTCGAACGGCATGGTAAAATCAGGTCAATCAATTCAACTTTAGGCAGGTCTCTCGAAGGCGGCCTGATCAACATCGCTCCAGTAGGCAAGGTAAGAAGCCATGTAGCATGCTGTAGATATCCTGCAAGCTAGTGTAGCACTATGTATCACTGGTGCAGCAATATGTAGGCTACAAATACTCTGTAGCTGCGATAGCTTGGCGTGGAAATCTATAGATCTTTGTAGTGCTATCTAATCAACCGGCGTGCTACGGCCCGGGGAGTTTTTCCTGATGTAGCGCCACTGCTAGGGTTTATAACTTCCGAATCCTCGTTCTCCTATATGCAACTCTCCTCGTTGGTTCAATGGGCACCATCCTGACAACTCCTCGATCTGTACTCGAAAGGGGCGTCGAGTGGGGTGGCACAATCCTCCTACTGGCAGCTGCTTGCCTAGTACTCGCCCATCAAATTTTCGCGTAGGTGTGTCTTGATCCCTTTCTTCGCGACCTCGTCAACATGCACAGTGTTTTCCCATGCCGACTCCGGCTGGCTGCTCTCGATTGGCTTGCGATTGTTATCGAAATGGCATGTAAGTCCTTACTTCCGCGGTCTGATGGCAGACTCAACTGGGCTGCGTTCAAGTCATAGCATATCTCAGCTCTATACCAGCCGGTGGACTAGGGATGCTGGTTTTCCTCGTCCCCCTCTTCATTACGCTGAGCTTTAGGACCGCGACCATCATGGAGTCGAGTGACAGGATTTTGCACCAGAAGTTGCAGTTTTTGGGAGGCTGCAAACCAGTACATCCAGCTTACACTCCCTTCCGAATCCTATTGAATCGCTCCTTGGGTCGCCCGCTCATCAGGTCTGTTACAGATTAATTCCACCGGAATTGGCCACCACCTTGACATAAATCAAGGGGAGAATCGAAGGTGATCCTGTTCATCCGGGCATTCTTCATCACAGCGATCTGTATTGGACTGCCAGTGGTGGCTCTCGTAGTTGTGGTGGCCGATCCATTGAGCGCTGGTGTGTTCACGAGGAAAGAGAGCGGGACTGCAGATCTTCTCCAGGCCTATCGCCCTCTCCCGACTTTGTTTGATAGCGGGAATGCCTCGGTGGTGATACTGCTGGTAAGAAATCCAGCTGAATATCACAGGCAATATTCTCATCGAACGTCATCGCATCGTCATATTCAGATTCCTCGGTCGCACGGGACAGACAACTCATCTAGCACATACGAGTTCCCCACACAAGTCCACGGCGCAGTTAAAAATGATACAGTACACTGCTCCCTTGGCCCCGGCTACATTGATAATATTGCTATGGTCGAATGTGAGTGATCTCCGTGGTTCATAATGAAACTAAATTCGATGTAGGTCCGTTCTCATGGAATGACGTTCTGAATATCACTATTTCAATCGCTTTCACGGTTTCCGAAAGAGCCAGACATCCTACCGACATGGTTTACGCAAAATTCGGGCAGGGAAACTACAACGATATTCTCGCCTATAGCAGGCCAATCCCTCTCCTGAGAGGGTCCCATCTTCTGGCCTTGGTCATGCCAGTACTCAAAGAAGTCATTCAATCCAATTTCTTCTCGAGGTTCCGCGTCTCACCAGCAAGTGGTTTCGAAATCTTCACCATATCTCATGACTTAAAAAAGGGGGGCTCTGCCCATTTAGGCCACCCGATCCATTATTACGCGCGATTTTGACATAGTTCAATCAGACGCATTGTTCTCGAGCTCGGCTACACTGAGGCTTATTCCAATCAACGGAGACGGGGTATATCCCTTTATCCTAACTAAAGAGTACTTCGAAACATCTGTCGTCTCCGGCTTTGCCACGTTCGGTGGATTTTGGACGTTCGTGAATGGCACATTCGTTTTATTTTTCGGGGCCAATATTATGTACTTCCTTTATGGTGCGTTGAATCCCGCTGGGCATGATATTCGGCTTATTCCCCACCCAGGCAGGAGACCACTTTCCGCACTTGGTCTAATGCATTTGATGCAACGCCGAAGCTTGGTCAAAAGGTGGAACGAAGACTTTCCCGCAATACGAACGGAAGGCGGCCTTCCGGGATCAGACAATGCAGGAATTGTAGCCTTCATCCGCGACCGACTGGTAGACGTTGGCACCGATGAGAACGATGCGAGGGATCCGAACAGGACAGATCTTGAGGCTCAGGATGCACCGAGCCGTGACTCATACGAAGAAATACCGTTAGGCGAAGCAGATGGAGACCGGGAAAATGCGAGTGAAAGAGCGGAAGCCGACAAGATGAAGACAAGAAGTTGGAAGGAAGAAGATAGTAAAGTATCGAGCCCATCATATGCCGAGGGTTACAGGCTCGACAAATAGCCTTGACTGCTGCAGATCTTGGTATGGGGGAGTTTTTAATAAGGAAATACATTTGATTCTCGACTTTCTGCTTAGGCTAAATTGGTGTGTCTTCTCACGAATAGCATCGAACATCAAAGGCTCCTCCATGACGAGGTTTGAGGCGAAATAAATGAAAACTGCTGGGTCAGCCAGTCTATAAAGTGGCAGTCGCCAAGTGGGGAAATGAAAACAGAAGAGCGGACGAAGCCCATATTTCTTGGCATTCATTTCGCCAACCTGAAATTTTTCCAGAATTTCAGTATCCCTGACGGACTCATCCCTACCGGGCCCGGACACAAAGAAGATGGAATAAGACCATTGGGTTCATCGAGTACGTCGTGCCATCTTCTTCATCTCCACCTCCTCGCCTATCGGGCTTAGACCATAGAGCAGAGAAATAAAGAGCATAACCCTGGTCCCTGGTTATTACTTAATGTGTTACTGTTTAGACCTGAGGTGATTCAGTGGGGCAAGAAAAAAGCGTCATAAACCATACATCATATATCGGCTCGAATCGAACGAGCGATTCCCACTGTCTGCATTGCACTACTGGCCATCATTTGGACGAGCTGAACTATAAAGTATAGTTACAAACGGGGATTCACCCCTTGACTTTGTACCACGCATAAAAAACGGCTTTCAATTCATTACTTTGCAGGTTAACGATTGTGATACATCAAGTCCGTGTAGATCAGGCGCCAACGCGCGTTACAAAGTCGCCGCTTGTAATATTGATAAATAGCCTGGCGAAGTTGAGAGGAGTTCTATTAATATTCTCGTTCCACTCTCGCAAGAATAGAGAGTATCCATAGGTAAGCAGAGCAAGTGCGTTTCACATCAAGTTCTCTGATTGTGCGAGTTTGGTTAAGCTTCCGAACTGCCAACAGACCAGCGTATAAGGTGTTGAGTGGAAGGGCAAAGGAAGGAATAATCAAGAAAATGTATTGTTCCTCTCCCTAGTTTCAGCATGTGACGAAAACAGTTGATGGGAACTTTCTCTACCAGTCCTTTCCATCAGGACAGGTGAACCTTGTTCTATAGCGGATGTGGGTGACCTCTCCTCGATCCTCAGCGGATTATATAATGAATAGCTAGGCCGCACTATGACATCGCAGACGGGGCAATTCGGCGTCAAGGCTCGGACCAAATCCAGTGGGGCGTCAATGATCCGCAGAAGTGGTGTGGTCTCGGGATGTACGTGGCTAGAATTTAAAAGGAGGTGAGGTTGTCACAGGAGAAAGTTCCTGCTGAGAGATCTTGGAGTCGTGGACACTGCGTTAAAAAACACAGAAAGAGACGCGCTCCTCGTCCTCCTTTCCCCAGCCCGACCCGGATCTCCGCCTGGTTGCGGTCGTGCGTGGTGTCCCCGCCGAGCAAGTATCACAGCGCCTGGTCCCACAAACTCGACTGGCTTCCCCTGACTTCCCTCTGCCGCTCTCTCTGCCCAAATGTGTCTGTGGTTTGGACATTGAAGACGTGAGTCCATTCACTATACTGGCGCAATGGCGCAGCACACCCCGACGGTGAAGGTGAGCACCAAATCCGACACGTTGCTGCCTACCAAGTGCGCGAACCACCCGCTGACCTGCGATGTGAGCGCGCCAAGACGGCCCGGGCTGCAGCTGGAGTGTCTGCCCGTTGGTGTAATCTGTGCTGTGCCCAACATATGACATCGTCGTGCTGTGCGAGAACAAGAATGTCGGACCACGAGATTCAATCTCGTGCCAAGTCGGCACAAGAGAGATCATCACGGCGTTTACGAGTACTTATGTAATAAGTTCTCGTTCTTTTCTAAAAGTTTACATGAGAGCTGCTCAAATCATCAGTCCTACTTTTCCAGTAGAAGGAAAATAGTGGCGGTGTTGAAGGCCCTCTCAGAGATTCCATTAGTTTTTTGTGACTATATAGTGGCTGTGCTCACAGCTAATGCCGAGCGTACTTCTAAGGTCCTGAGATCGAACCTCAATGTGTACATTTTTTTTTTTCTATTCGCCTTTTTTTTTCTATCATGCTCATGGCACGAAGCATTAGGCTTGTTGGCAGCTCTCCTTTCTCCGTCTCTTTTTGTCTTCCTTTTTCTGTTTCTTTTTTCTATTCCTTTTCTTTTTTTCAAGTTTATGCATAAAAACTTTCTGGTGCTCAAAATTTAGTCCCACAGGCTTTCTTGTGGATGTTGAAAGTCATTAGTAGACCTGTTGTGCAAGCTACAGTGTCCTATGAGGGAGAAAAGAGATGAAAAAGGGAGAAAAGGGAGTTACGATGGGGGGTTTCATAGTAGCTCTTTTTTCTTCCCTTTTTTCTTGCCTTTTTTTGTGCTTTTCGATGGTTTGTGCACTTAGACATGATATTTCCCCCCTTTTCACTCTTTTTTACATAGCTAGACTGGAAAAGGGGAAAACAAAAAACAGGGCAAAAAACGATGGGATTGTAAAAAGGACAGAAAAAAGGGAGTGAAAAAGGGCTACTGTGAATGAGCCTATTGTAGTTGTTACCTCAAAATGTTCCAACCCTACCCAATCATGTAATAATAGGGGTAGTCAGAGTAGACGATTCTGGAGTGATTATGGGCACCACTATGGACCACAATTATGAGTGATTTTAATCGTGGGATGATTACCATAAATCCAAAATATGCAGAATCACTGAGAATTGTGTACAATCAGCTCTGGAGGTGATTATACAACAGTTATGCAATGATTAATTTACAATTTAAACATAAATAATTGTGCATAATTGGTGGCCATAAGTGCCTGCATAATCACTCCAACTCTGACTGCCCCTAATGAACACTAATGCTGCAAGGGGTCTCATGGGAAAAAAAAATTCTCTGGGTCTTGTCAGCCTCCTGTGGTTTCTCATCCAGCCCTGCCTGAGTCCTGCTTTACGCTGCAAAAACAGGTTACCAGTACGATTCAAACCCTGCTGCTGTCAAAACTACACTGTTTGTTAGTTAGCAAGTACTGTGTCCTGTACTTACATCCCGATGTTCACGGGCCAGTCGTGTTTGGAGTTGCATTCCATCTTCAAGTTATTAAGGTGCACAACATGGAGGTAGGATCAACAGATTTACACATGAAACTCCATGACTTGTCGAGATGTGAGTGGATATGCATCTATGGAAGACAACAAATATACTGACCTATTTTGCTTATAGCCTTGGATTAGATTTTGAAGGACATCAAACAAAAGGCAATTCTACTGTTGACCTTCCTCAGTCCGGAGGTCGTAGCCATGGACAAAAATGGGTTCCGGTGAGAAGTGAATGTGCAGGAAACACACCACATCAAACAGATGGCCTAAATGTTTTCAGTGAGTTGGCTGAGTGAGGGCATACAATTATATCAACCTTGGTTTTAAGTCATCCAAAAAAGCAGTTGTATGTATGACCTTGGGCATCTTTTTTTTTGTTGCTGCAGAACTCAGTTGTGCATCCAAATCTGGCAAAGTAAAAGCTGACCTTCCAGATTGTCAAGGTTAACCAAGTATCTGCCATGTGGCAAGGTATGCCCTGGGTCATAACCTGCTCAATCCAGGCTTGAAGGTTGATATGGTTGCGACCATGAGCCCAGGAGAGGTTCATTTCCTCTGTGGATTGAATAAAGAGTTCAAACGAATTTGCACTACTGTGCCCATGAGTGAAAGGCAGAGGAAAGAAATAGAAGGATATCACTCTATGGCTGCATTGATATTCTCTATGCTGCCTGTTGCAGAAACATTCAATGACTAGAATGTTCAAAACCAAGCCAATAAGTTTGAACTTTCCATGTTGATTTGGCTCTCAATTGAGATTTAGATAGCTTGTAGGTGAGCAGAGTAGTGTGTAACTTGGAGGTCAAGATGTAGATGAGATTGCGGCTTGTCCCTGATACCCTACTATATATAAAAATAAGTACGAGTTTTGCCGGGCTATGCCATGGCCCACACCCCAAGTATTTGCGTGACAAGCTGCACTGCCTCAAATCTCAAGGCCTCTTGTATTCTTCTCTTTCACGTCGACACGACTCTTTTGCACTCATTTCCAGCCATGTCCCACACAATCCGCTAGAAACCATCCCTAAGGCCGTCCTCTACCGATTTCAGAGAGTGGAGGATTAGGTACGTGCTTTCTTTTCGTGTCCAGGCATGGCACTAATTGTCGATTTTCTTGTAGTCCACACCACATCCGCATTCACATACTCTCTTCTGCCCAGATGTGTACTACACTCGCAACTTGCCTCATCATCACTGGTCACTTTCTTTATCCTCGTGTCTTCCATTCATCCCAATCCCATCCGGATCCCCAGCGCCCACACCAGGCCACGATTTGAGTAGCTATCAGTACATCCTTCTCCCTCATACCCCTCCGACTCTGTACTCATCTACATCCGCAGACCTGATCGCTAACTATGCAGTGGCATCACAGACTGTCTACTGCCCCACCGGGCCGCTTGTCCTCTCTGCTGCCAACATCACCTCCATCTATCCACCCCGTGCAAGTACCAGGGTGTACGCATGACACCCGCCATCTCCGCTGGCCCGCCCATATGCCTAAGCGCAACATCAGGCTATGTCTGCGCCCTGCAATCAGTACAGATCTGTGCAAGGAGCTGTGCAGGTAGGAGAGCAGCCCGTACCTCAAGCTGTGGACGTTCATGTTGTCGTGATTTCCACGCACCAGTGCACGAGGGGTGCAAGTCATGCGTGCATGCAAAAGATTGGGAAGGGAGTCGCGGCGGGAAACACATCATTACCAGCAACTGCGGTGGAGAGACTCTTGCCGATGGTGCATGAAACTTGGGCTTGGGGTGGGTTCCTGCTCTTTTCATTTCTGTGGCCTCGTCGCCACATGCTTGCCCTCTGTCTCCTTCACACACAAACAATCTTTTCCTCACCGCTTCCCTCCCTTTGACTCTATCGCCCTTCCCCCTGTTGGCCCCTTTCCTTTCCCTTCCCCGTCGGCTGTACTTCGTTGAACTATGAGCCCGTGCTAACCCCCTTCCCAAGGCTCGCGAAAAGGTGCTGTGAAGCCGGTAATTTTGTATGTGGGTACAGTTGTACTTTAGTATCCAATGCCATGGATTTCCTTCTGGTCAACATTCCTCACAAGCCGAGAGTCTCAGTTGAGCATGGTGGTGCTGACCCGACCTGGCACAAATAGGCAGTTGGGCGCTTGTTTTTTCCACCATGTCTACTATTTTGAGGGAACGACTCTGCATCTTGATCTGCCACTCAAGACCTGTAGATCTCTTAGCTGGCCCTTTTGCACTGAAACTATGCCGTCTTCTGCGACAGGGGATTTTATTTGTCACTCACCATCGACTTACCCTGGCACACCGGCAAAAGTGAATGTTCGGCTCGGCTGAACATGCTGCCAAAAACGATGATTTGGCCTCAAAAAAAAACTGGGTCAAAAATGCACTTGAAAAGAACACATTCAGGGAAGCTTAATAAGTCACCTAAATAAAGGAATTCCGCAACACATTCAGCCGGGCTGAATGTGGTCATTTCGGCCGCAAATTTTGAGTGCTTGAAAGTGAGACTGAAAAACATTTAATGAGCCGCAAATTCAGACTGCCTGAAAACAACAATATCGGTGTGGCCGCAACTGTAGCTGAAAGCAATGCTTTCGGCCAAACATTGAGCTATGCCGAAAGAATGACATTTGGCACGACCAAGATCACGACCGAAAACAGTTGTTTCGGCTGCAGCCAAAATAGCAGCCAAAAGTTGTTGTTTCGGCTTGAGCCGAAAGTGCGGCCGAAAGTGACACTTTCGGGACAGCCGAAAGTAAGCGGCCGAAAGTGACACTTTCGGGACAGCCGAAAGTAAGCGGCCGCTGGCGGCAGTCGGCGGCAGCTAACTGTGGCAGTGCAGCAGCCGCTGAGCAGCAATGCAATATACTAATAATTGGATCATAAAGATTATAATTGTATGGCACTTATCCCACCAATAAAAAGCAGGGGTAGTTTGGCACCATTGAGATAGAGGTTGTGCAGCCTGATGCCGCAGTGTGGTCGAATAAATGTTTTGCACATATGAATGTTTCCCAAATTTGTTTCATTTCATTTTTTTTTTGCCCTCAAGAATATCTTGTTTTTTTTTCAACCAATAGCTTTGGTCATGCAATAAAAAAAAATCTCCAATTTCCCAGTCAGAGGCTACGGCTGCTAAGCGGCAGCTGCACTGCCACAGTGGGCGGCCGCCAACAGCCACCAGTGGCCGCTTATTTTCGGCTGCCCTGAAAGTGTTACTTTCAGACGCACTTTCGGCTCCGGCTGAAATAACACCTTTCGCCTGCTATTTTGGCTGGGCCCAAAACAATTTCTTTCGGCTCCGACCTCGGCCGCGCCAAATGTGATTCTTTCGGTATAGCTGAAAGTGTAGCCGAAAGCAAAGCTTTCGGCTACAGTTTTGGCAACACCGAAATTGTTGTTTTCAGGCAGTCTGAATGTGTGGCCCATTAAATGTTTTTCAGTCTCACTTTCAAACACTCAAAATTTGCTGCCGAAATGACCATATTAAGCCCAGCTGAATGTCCTGCTGAATTCCTTTATTTCGCCACCTTATTAGGCTTCCCTGAATCTGTTCTTTTCAAGTGCATTTTCAGGCCAGTTTTTTTCGAAGCCTAAATCCTCATTTTCGGCAACATGTTCAGCCAAGCTGAACATTCACTTTTGCCGGTGTGTGGTTCTTTGCCAACCCACGCACCAATCTGGCAATAGCGACTAATCCTTCTTGAGCAGTGCTTTGATTAAACAGCTTTACACAGCAGGGACCAGGCTGGATAGGATAAACATCTGATTAAACAGGTTTGCTTAACATCATTTAACACTGTTCAAACCTATTCAAACGGGGTTGAACGGAACACTGTTCATGGTAAAAGCATACACCTGTGAGACTCGAACCCAATACCTCCCAAGTTCCAGGTCCAAGATGAGACATGGATATAACCACTCAGCCAAGGGAGCATTTCTGGCAGTGCATATCATCAAGCCTAGCCACCTGTGATCCTTACAATCACACAATCCATGAGAGCATATCATTTGGTTGAATCATAGTGGCAGAAGTCTGTTTGGTTGGGAATAAGGGTAGAACATTATGATTAAATACGGCTCCAGAGCATAATGTACTGTAATCTTAATATACTGTTAGCCATCAGGACCCATATTTACTTGTAAGAGTATTGTAATGTATTGTAATCGGATCATAATTTTATTTAATTATATTTAATGAGCACTAATCCCCTCCAAATAGTCAAGCCCATCGCCAAAACTGGCATTGAGGAATTCCTTCTTCACCACAGTGGCAGCGGTGGTGGAAGCGGCCATGGAGGATCAAGCATCTGACATGGTGTGCTTGCTGCTCGAAAAAGAGCCATTTAACTGCAATACTTACTCCTGGTCTGGAATAGCTAGGATGTCACAGGTGATGTGAGAGAGGATCAGAAAGTGGATGGCACACAGCCGCAACAGGCAAAGACAACAGATTGATGATAATCTAAGCAGAGTGTGAAAAGTATGGGCATTCTCGGAGCACCAGAGCAATGTTTAGTGGCCTGCCTTTGATGGACAGGGGCCTTCAGCGGCCCAAGAACACCAAGGATACTGGCAAAATAGTGGTGAAAGAGTACCCCTCAAAAGATTCGGACATCCACCATGGGGCCATGCAAAGACGGAGACCCGAGAACCAGTCTACACCTGAGCCAGAACAACATTTTGAGTAGGCAAAGCTCGATGAGGGGTGTACTCACACTACTTAATATTATGATTAAATACAGCACCAGCATCGTAATATAATCTTACTCTAATGTAATCTAATGGTCTATAATTTTAGCACCTGACATTATCCTGAGGCTGTATTTAATGGTAATTTCTAACATTAAATCTGAGTATACTCGAATGTACTCGTATTTTTAGCCAGCCTTAGTTGGGAAAGACCTCTCAATGGGGCCAATTTTTAGATATATTATTCCAGCTGAGTGTATGGGCTACAGGGGTCTTGGAATATTTAAGAGGAGTCCTGCACAGCAAGGTTGGTCTTGCACTTGGACACAAAGGAGGTTTGAAGTAGAGCTACCAGGCAGATCAGTTTGTCTCGCAAGATCTTGATGTTCATAGTGGGAAGCCAACAGAGGCTTGGAGTGAAGTCCCTTGTGACCGTTGCCACGACTGTATTTTGGCACTCTTCCAATTGAACAGGACATGCTTCAGCACGAGACAGCATAGAACACACACTTGAATCGGATCATGACTAGTCGGGTTTGCACTGGGTCAGATATTGGGATGATGAATCATGATGGAGGAGAGGAGTCAGACAGTGGTGATGTTTTGAGGGGGTTTGAGTCAATGAGTGCTCAAAATTACGTGAAAAGATATGCTTGTAGCAGGTTCACCTGCTATAGTAGAATCAAATCAGACTGGAGTGGGAGTGAAGCAGACAAATGGAGTAGACTCAGAAGAACAAACATGTACCCATGAAGTCACCTTGTATGGCGCTATGAAGTATCAGGGATCACTGATGTCCAATGGAGCTGTGATGTATGAAAACTGCTAAGTTACAGAGGTATATGATGTATCAGTGCACCTTCAATCCAGCTTATATATAATATGGGCCCACAATGTCTGGAAGGCTTTCAGCCTCATTGTCGATGATGATCAGAAGTGATTACTTTTGCAAGTCAGCAGAGGGTTGCGAGGGTAGCAAAGTAGATACTTCAGTATTTGAAAGACAGGATCTATATACCATTCATTAGATAAGTGGAGTCATAATGTGACTCAAGGAGAATCATGATTGAAGCAGTGTACCTCTAGGTGAGCAGGTGTCCAGTAAGTAAAGTGACTTGATGTTTGCCTAAGCCTGGTGACCTTCAACAGCAATATCCGAGATTCAACTCCAGAACTGAACTGAACTAAACTGGGTGATCTCATAGCAAAGAAAATATATCAGACTGAGGTGTTTACACACCTCAAAAAAATCAAACAATTGATACAAGAGTGACCCAGAGGCTTCATTTCAATTAGGCAAATCTCCAAAGCTGAGAGTGAACAGAGAAAGAGGGAATGCAAGTCTTTGAGTAGATCATTGACTTGGTGCAATTTGGAGCAAGATGCATGTTTGAATGAAGGGAAACCTGAATTCACTTGAATCTCAGTCTCTGGATAAGAACCGGACCATTAAAACATTGAGGCATGACTCGGCGCTCTGAGTTACTCATAGAGTATACTCAGTGCATATTAGCCTCTGAATAATAAGTCTTAGAACTCCAAAGTGCTGGAGAAATCTAGGTGTTGAGATTTGGATTTGCCTTCACTCTAGGACTCAATTGGGTCGAAGTATTATCGATGAGTACACCAGCTGTTGCCGCATTGGGTCAACAAGCCTGAAACCACAACAGTCTCCTGATTTGAGCAAAGTCTTTGAACAGCAGTTAGGACTACAGAAAATTAAACTTCCCAGAAATGACCCTTGCACAGATTCGTGTAAATGCCACTCGCTAACAACACTTCTTGACACGGGTGATTGCAAGAGCGCAAGTGGCTAGGTTTGATGATATGCACTGCCACACATGCTCCCTTGGCTGAGGGGTTATATCCATGTCTCGTCTCGGACTTGGAACTTGGGAGGTATTGCGTTCGAGTCTCACAGATGTATGTTTTTACCATTTATTTACGATGAACAGTGTGCCGTTCAACCCGTTTGAACGGGTTTGAACAGTGTTAAATAGTGTTAAACAAACCAGTTTAATCAGATGTTTATCGCCCAGACCCATTGGATGACCTATCCAGCCTGGTCCCTGCTGCGTAAAGCGGTTTAATCAAAGCACTGCCCAAGAAGGATTTTCTGTTGAGACAGCAATTGCTTACAGCTAATTGCAGTACCGAAGGCGCGAACAGAAAAATTACTGTTTTGGGCAATTTTTGATCCTCGCAACCGATTTACCCATATCTCCGTGAGTTCTGCACGGATTGACATGAAATATAGCTAGATAATTCGTGCTAATTCATACGAAATTAGTGATAGAAAAGAATTCAAAAACATATCATATTTTGCATCTCTTGGCACTTGAAGCTCTTTTGGGAATAAATTCAGGCTAGTGGGTCCAGTCCTTGTCAGAAGTAGCTGTTTTTTGGGAATGAATACTTCAATATGTGTAGAGCAAACTGATAGAGTCAAAAGTATAAATATTTCCTCTCTGCTCTTTACTACCCCACTCAATGGTATTTTATAGTACCAACACAGAATTCGTTCTAACGACTTGATTTTTGAAGCGGAGAAAGTAATTCAGAGCATTGTATGGCATCCTACCACACCAATACCTCGCTCAATCCCAAAACACGTGTGTTCTACATGCTGATTGGGTCGTGTCGCATCCATTTCCGGGCCAATCACGTTGCCGTGATTGCATCACCATCCTCCGAGTCGTCACTCTGTCGACGCGCGTCTTTCTTGTCTACTATGACAACAACCCCACTGTCAATAAAGGATGTCTCAAACCACCACAGAATGGGGGATAAATAGTATGCTTACATTCTCGGGAAGCATGAAAATGTTGATGCTGATATCCTTCTTGGTCTTCATCTTTGCGAGTACATCAGACACTAAACCGTCCCAATCTTCTTCAGTACGAAGGTTGATCATGGTCGCATTCTTATTAGCCGTGGAGAACTTGTATGCAAGTGTTGGTTTACCCTCGACACTAACACAACCAACCGGTATCATGAACACAATTTCTATGAATTACAGTAATCAGGCACACTTCCGATATCTGGTTGTGAAGACGTACTTGTTGGGGCCGGCACAGGCTTTACAAGCTCAATATCTTCATCATCAGATTCAATATTTTCGAGGAAGTGGGATTAGTCTATTGGGATTCAGAGCAGGGAATAAACACGCACTTTTCGATTTTTTTGGGTTTCGGTACGGGCTTGACTTTAGGCTTTGGCTTGGGACCCAGTTTCTTCCTAAAGGTTTTTGGGTTCACTCTCGGGTTCGCTTTGCTCAACCTCTGAGCTTGGCTTGATGGCCTTTACCTTTGGCTTCAGCCCCTGTTTCTTTTGGCAGGTGGAGTGAGATCAGCATCAGAGATGTCGGAAGTCACCTCTGATTTGCGCTTAGTCGACCACGTGTTGTGGACAGGGACAGGGACAGGGACAGAATCAGGGAACTCATTGTCCAAAGGAGAAGGAGGGAATTCCAGTGAGTGACTCCAACTTAGAGCGAGCAGAGGATGGACTGGACTCTGAAAAAAGTTTGAGGCTGAGTATTACTATTATCTAGTCCCTTTTTGCGCTCTCGAGCAGTTGCGAGGGACTTCTTGTTGGCCATCCACCTGGGCTGAGTTGCAACGACGCACGTCGAGTGATGAGTCAGGTTATGAGATCACAGCGAGCCATGATATGATGGTGACCAAGAATAGACGCGACACGACCCAATTAGCGTGTAGAACACGGGTGTTTTCGGATTGAGCGCGGTATTGATGTGGTAGGATGCCATACAATGCTCTGAATTACTTTCTCCGCTTCAAAAATCAGGTGGTTAGAGCGAATTCCGTTTTGATACTACAAAATACCATTGAGTGGGGTAGTAAAGAGCAGAGAGGAAATATTTATGCTTTTGACTCTATCAGTTTGCTCTACACATATTGAAGTATCCATTCCCAAAAAACCAGCTACTTCTGACAAGGACTGGACCCACTAGCCTGAATTTATTCCCAAAAGAGCTTCAAGTGCCAGGGATGCAAAATATGATATGTTTTTGAATTCTTTTCTATCACTAATTTCGTATGAATTAGCACGAATTATCTAGCTGTATTTCATGTCAATCCGTGCAGAACTCACGGAGATATGGGTAAATCGGTCGCGAGGATCAAAAATTGCCCAAAACAGTAATTTTTCTGTTCGCGCCTTCGGTACTGCAATTAGCTGTAAGCAAACTTCATATAGATTCTTAACATCCCAACATGCATTTGAAAGGTATCTGAATGAATTCCCATTTTTTCTTGAGTGCTGGCAGGTCAAGAGCAAATGCAGGGGAGCAAAAGTCGTGCAGAAGTCATGTATTTGTGGGTAGCCCTGGGTAAGCCCAAAACACGGTAGAAAAATGGGGAAAAGTCCTGAAGCTATTATAACATAGTTATCATCACTTTGACCCACCCCTGGGCCCAAGAGAGGGAGAGGGAGAGGGAACGAGGGATGTGACTCGATGGGGGGTCTTACTATACGAAATGCCCCAGACGTTCAGGTGTGATCTCTGCGTTGTGTTTTTTGATCCGGTGCACACATCACTGATCATCACGGATCACACCGAACGTCTGGGTTACCGAGACAGCCCATGAACGGACTGCCGCGGACACACCGACAAAAGTGAATGTTCAGCTCGGCTGAACATGTTGCCGAAAATGATGCTTTCGGGCGCAATATAAATGGGGCTGAAATTATAGTCGAAAACGACAATTTCGGCAAAGCTGAACGAGTCGTTGAAATGGTGAAATCCAGTAGCATTTTCTGCAATGCCGAATGTAATAGTTTAGGCCGCATATTTTTCATGCCCGAAAATGAGACCTAAAATAATGGAATCAGCGACAAATTCAGCTTGAGCGAAAACAACAATTTCGGCGTTGCCAAAACTAGAGCTGGAAACGTTCATTTCAGGTGCACTTTCAGCCGCGTCGAAACAATAACATTCGGCAACGCCGAAACGGCACACGAAAACAATAGTTTCGGCGACATTTTGGCCGCAACTGAAATGACGGCCGAATTTTATTGTTTCGGCCCGTGCCGAAA